>CM059567.1:48541935-48935890 GCA_030386875.1 Morinoia aosen | reverse complement strand
AATAATCTACAGGAAAAAATGACATTCTAAAGCTGAAATTTTTGGCCAACACAATACATTCCTCTCTTTGGAACGCCTTAGTTGTGGTTAGGGGAGGGGGCTCTGAACTATGTCGTCGTCTTTGTGTAGGGGTTGGGTAGATAAGGAAAACGAAGGTCTTTGGTGATAATTTACTGGGTACTGCTGTTGGTGGTGGAAGCGCTCGTTATAAAATGAGCGTATGCATGAGTGACGAGAGCTTATTTGTGCTCACCGGTCGAGCGGCACAGAACTAACATCTAACCAATGACCTGCCCCTACAGCCGGCACGTGTCGCGGCTGTGCCCGAGCGAGAGAGCAGGCAGTGAAGGCAGCAGCTCGTCAGGCAGCTTGGTGCGCTTCACGTGGCAGCGAGTCAAGCTCATGTTCGGTGTGCTCTGCAAGCCCCGTCACGAGAACAGGAAGACTTACCTCCTGCTCCTCCTCATGGCTGCTGGCGTCTTCATGTTCTGCGCTACGGGTTGGTATCGATTGCTTATGCAGAATTATGGTGTCAATTGCTTTTGCAGAATTACAGATGCCTGGGTTTTGTAGGTCTTAAAGCATAGGTGCGTTTAATAGTTTTGAAACTTAGTAAGTTTAGCTTTCTGCTCACTAGAATCAAGGTACATATCGGAAATTCCGGTTTTCTTTTTCTATTTTTTGGCTTTCGAAACTCAATTGCTTCTGGAGCAAGTCTTATTGGTTGTATTACCTCCCGCCATCGCTAGTACATGAAGATATTTTTTTTTTTAAATTTCCTATTCTGCATGTATGTAGTATTCAAAATAATGATTTAGCGTTCAAATTTTGTATTAAGGTAAATTCTAGTCTCTTCGGAGCATTCAATAAGAAATAGAAGGTATTGTGATAAGGCATCATGAAAGTTAATTTATTATTGGTTTTCAACACTGTAGAGCATCAACTATTTTTAAGTATTGATTTTCTACTCTATAACATTTAAAATAAAAAAGCGCTTTTCTGACTATGAATGCTAATAAACAGGCACGAAAGAATTCGCTATCTTTTTGAGACAAATCAAGCATCTGCTCAATTAAAATTGTGGCGTTATTGCTATTTCTTCCCACTTCCCATCATTATATTGGCTTACCTTATACCTCCAGCAGACCATAGTAAGCTTTAGTTAGCCTGCAGATGTGGTAAATATTGTTTCTGCTAAACTTCCATAGTTTGCTATAGCTCATGAGAATTCATTTCAGTGCGGGTTATTTAACTCATCCCATGTATGTTAGTATCATGACTGGTGCAAGAAATTATATTTTTTCGATCGCCCCAACGCGATTAGAGAAGAAAATTTCTGGTGTAAAGAAGAGGTATAAAATATCCAGTCCTTTTGTCCTTGTTTCAGGAACACTGGACGTGCTCTACCTCTTTGTCAAAGACCTGCCTCTGAGCTGGTCTCTGGAGCAATATGCACACTTTTTTGCACTCTCCTACGCCCTTGCCCTGGCCAGCCTCATGCTCGTAAGTCTTGTTGCGCAACAAGCTTCGTTGGAATGGTGAAGAACTACTTTCAGTTTTCAGTATGATTATAACGACAGGCTTAGGCTTCTTCTGTTGTAAATTTCGCAGAACATTTATGTTCTGTATATATAGTTTGAAAGTATTTTCAATATAGTGGTCGCATGAATCCTACTGTGCTGTGTTTGTTTTCCGACTTTTTGTCAGGTTGAGTACATTTTTCTACTAACTCACAAAATATACTTTACGTTTGGTTTTGGTTACATCCTTTTAGGTTATTTAATTTAACCCCTAGGTCAAAGTGTTTTGCTACTTGCTAAGAAAACAGTTCAAAAAGCATTAAGCAAAGTTTTGCTCATCAATTTCTGTAACATAAGAAATGGTTAAAGTGTGTGACATAAAAATCTGTGTCATATTGATTGAGAAAGTTGTTGATTTTGTACTAGCATTAGTTAGGTCTCCGATACAAGAGGTCGTGAGGCTTGCCATATACATAGTGTGTTGGTCGTCTCCCAGATCATGCTGCCCCTCAGCTTCTGGGCCAATGACGCCGTGCTGCTCTTCGTAGGCACCGCCAGCCGCCTCGCCTTCCTGCTTATGCTGGGCTTCGCCAACACCGACCTGCTTGTCTACTTGTGTACGTCATTACTTCAGTTTGAATTAGCTTTTGTGGAGGCTGTCTGGTGGTTACCTTGGCCAACAGGCACCGACCTGCTCGTCTACTTATAGATGTCATTACTTTACTTTGCATTAGCTATTGTGGAGGCCGTCTGTTGGCTACCTCAGCTCTGAAGAATAGCTTTTGTGGTGACAGTCTGTTGGTTACCTCAGCTGTGAAGAATAGCTTTTGTGGAGGCCGTCTGTTGGTTAACTCAGCTGTAGAAAATACAGTAGCTTTTGTGGAGACAGTCTGCTGGTTACCTGAGCTGTAGAAAGGCGCTTAGGGTTTCTATCTCGTGTTCACTTTCGTTTTCATACCTTCTTTGCCATCTCTTTTTTATGTTTTACATCTATTTCTTCCCAACTTGCTGTTTCTATATGCACAGCATCTGTGGGAGAACACACCCTGTGCATAGCTTTCCAATTTGCTACAGTCAATAATAATTATGATTTTATTAGTGTAAGACTCCCTAGCCTCAATAAAGGCAATTTCAAGTTGGCGGAGAGAAGACACAATTCAGTATAACAAGGACTATTCATAAGGTGCATCCCTAAGTACGATACCTCGAGCATAAAGGCAGCAAGTATTGTAGGTTGCTAAAGAGAAGACAAAGATGAGACAGCAAAGAAGGCATGAAAACTGTGTGAAGCCTAGTGGGCTCGAAAGTAGAAGTCTCGAAGGCTTATCTCCGGTAGTGGTAAATTAACAGTATCTCCTTTGGGAGCGCTATTCACGAGCATAAGATAGATAAACCTTAACGTAAACCTGTTGCTTATCCTACGCTCCCTGGGGGGAGTCAGTACAAAACGGCTCCTTTTCTTGGTTCTCTTGAGAGCACTCTTGTGGTTAGGGAGTCTTAAAGTAATATAATATTAATACTTTGTGAAAGCAAGCAAATGAAAAGTTTTTTACTCATTCCATGGCTGGCGCATGAGAGTGGAACTTCTATGCTGCGTGTGTCCTTGAGACACACCAAAAGTTGTAAGATCTTCCAGTGGTTGTCTCTTGATTGGTGAGATAACGGACGCGTTACTTCTACTACTGTTGTATGATACCCTTGTGAAACGGTTGCTGTTCGTTTTTCTGAGCGTAAGGTAGTTCTTGTACGTGGTGATTGGAATCATAATTTCTAGTCATGCCAACGCTCAGAGACTGCCTACTCTTATTGCAAATGCAATGCCTCATATGCCAATTGTCTGCGTCTTCACTGTATTCCACGTAAGCTCTATCGTCTGAATCACACACAGCATTGCTTGTATTTGCTTTGCTTTTGTTTTACATCAATTACCGCCTTATTGATACGTGAAACTATCGATTTTATGTTATGGCTTGATACTTATACAAAGATGCCAAAACTCTGTAAATGTTCTGTAGGGTCCTTCAACAGAGAGTGCACTATATTATTTAAAACATTTAAACAATTTTAAACAACTTACTTACCGCATGCGATACAGAAGTAGATTATTTCTTTAGTCTAGTTACTCTAGTACAATGGTAAAATTTGAGTATAGCTACCTGTGGGCCCGAATAAGTTCAGTGAACTTCTTGGGCATCCTACCACCAACGCTATGTTAAGGTGTAAAATTATACTTAACTTTTAGATCATAACTATTGAGGCGAGATGAATATAGTAATCGTTGATGTTGCAGCGGGCGTGGTGGGGTGTGCGTTCAGTTGGTGTCTTCCTGCCATCCGGTCTGCAATGTCTAAGCTGGTGGAGCCTGAGGAGCTTGGTGAGTGGTGCCTAGTCTCTCAGCAAGGGGAGAGGTCCAGGAAATGGGATGACTGGATACATTGTTTTAACTACAGTTCCTAAATTATAAAATCACATTAGACTTTTCAAGTCATTTTACTCCTCAGATATTGATAATAATGCTATAATTTTGTAAAATTCTGCGCCCAAGTTGTAATATGATCCAACACGTTTCTTGTTATTCTGATTCTGAGTTGTACGATGATCTTTTGCTTCTGGTGTGATTTTCCACCTGAATCGCATAAAATACATCTTGTCTGTAATGTCACCCTAGAATACTAAAATGATCTAATCTTTTTTGAAGTATTACTCCCCGAGGGGGGAAATGTGAAGTTCTGAGCTGAGAGGTACGGCTTCTTTATGTTGAAAAGAAATATGCTTTGTGTTTTGTTAAGGACCATCTTTTTTCGGTTCACTGCTGTCCTGACCTAACTGCTGCCCCGCTGTTCACAGCAGTCTAACCTAATGTAATACCACACCTCAATGATAAAATTATCCAACTCTATTCGTGTAATTCTACGCTGGTGCTGTAGACCGTGCAATAAATGTCACCCATCACAGGCCGGGTGTTCGGGCTGCTGGGCATCGTGGAGAACGCGTGCACACTGCTGGCATCGTCCGTGTTCACGAGCGTGTACCCCCTGACGCGCAGCACGCACCACGGCGCTGTCTTCTTTGGCGCCGCCGTCCTCATGGTCGTGCCCACCCTCGTCGCATTGTGAGGCCTCCTCTTTGTGCTTAGTTGTTGAAGGCGGTTTTTTTTACCGTGGTCCCTAGTAGTTTACTGTGGTTGCTTTCCTTGGTCCCTAGTTGTTTACCATGATCCCTAGTTGTTTACCATGATCACTAGTTTTTTATAATGGTCCCTAGTTTTTTAGCATGGTTTCCTGCAGAATTGGATCATCTTCTGAGAAGTTGGGGCCAAAGACTCGTAGCTTATTCGACCCAGAGTTCTTATATCGTCGATAGTTTCAAGTGAAGTTAAATCTTACACCTTACTACACTTATAACAGTGTGCATATTTGCGGCGAAATGAGCTTCTTTGGTTGAATTGTTACCTAGACCTGCCTAATTTTTCCAATGGATGCTGTGGAAATTCCGCGTATTGGGAAATACAGGGAAATTTTTTGCCATCCTCAGTTTTTATTCCTTGTGTCTGTCTTCCATGATCTTGTAAGCAAAACAATTATTGTATCTATGGGAATTCGCGCTCCCAGGGGGACAATGTGAGGGCCCGAGCTGAGAGTTAGGTAGGCCTTCTTTTTGTTGAAATAAAATGTTTTTGTTATGTTAAGGACCACCTTTTTTCGGTTCACTGCTGTCCTGTTCTTCAGCTCCTACTACTTTCTTCTTCAACTTTGATCTTGTTTCATAATCTTCTTTCACAACTTCCTGTTTATATACCCTTTCTGCGTAGATTCCGCGTTTCCTTAACTCCATACTAAATGGTGCCCTCCTCCTTCCTCTCTTTGGATCGCATTTTTTGCTGGGTAGGGAGGCTAAAACTAACGACTAATCTAATCTAATCTAATCATCTGGTCAGCAAATGTTTTTAGCTTTTTACCCTAATTAGGTTGATGTGTAAGTTCAAATTCTACTTATTTTAGCATAGAAGTCAATATTTAGTTGCTTTTGCTGCCTGTACAATTTTTATTGTGCGAACCATGTCACTGCATGAGCATTCCCTTTTACTTTTAACTCAGTTTCAAGCATTACAATGATCATGGACAACTTATTAGCTTGA
The DNA here is from genome assembly GCA_030386875.1 of Morinoia aosen. Taxonomy (NCBI): domain Eukaryota; kingdom Metazoa; phylum Arthropoda; class Malacostraca; order Amphipoda; family Talitridae; genus Morinoia; species Morinoia aosen. The sequence continues at coordinate 48,930,232 of CM059567.1, read as the reverse complement.
AGGGTATTTGGCATCTCTGCGGTATTGCTAGTTGAATATTTCTTCTATTTCATGTGCTTTTTCTGTGTGCACAATACTCAAACTCTGAAACTTGCCTTTCCAGAATATTATACCGACCTCTGAAGCGATTAGAGAGATACTCAGCTATGGAGGCGGAAGAGGATGCACCCTGCTCGGCCGACGGCTTGGGAGGCACTGAGGAAACCCAGCCGCGGGTGCCATCTTCTGAGCTGTCGCTGGGTGCGCCTACTGCCAGTGACGTGCCAGTGGCGCCCCTGCCGCCAAGCAGGACGGAGCGGACGGGGTCACTCTCTTCGAATTCAAGCGGCTCTTCTGCCAGCACACCCATAACTCCTATTACTCCTTCTTCTATTACCTCTGCTGGCTTAGCGGTGACTCATTTTCCTGAAATTGTCGACACGAACTTCTCTACTAATTCTGTAACAGCCACCTCGGAGCGGCCGAGTGAACCAATTGATGGGAATGTTGCGAGATGATTTGTTGAGGCCCAACTAAGTTAAGGTGTCGAATACCCCCGATAATTGACTGTTTTTTCGTAAAAATAGTTAGTTGGTTGTTATTTAATAGTAGCTTGTTTTCTCTAAACAGAAGTTGCTCACACGTGTTCCAGTTGGACGTTCTTCAGCCCGACGTATTTAATCCCAATTATTTTGCCTGAACTTAATTTCTGAGCCGCAAAGAGGGTTGCTCTTGTAATGATTTTCCTCCCGCCCATTCAGTATATATAAAAAGTGCAAAATTTATTTTGCGGAAATAACCGTTTACTGTATCAGAAGTTTTTATTTTTATCGGTTTACTGAGGTGTACTCGTCACACTTCTGGCATGTTCACCGAGTAAACCAAAATACCTCGCCATTATTTTCCATTCCGTGTCGAAGGCGAAATTGCCGTACCACTACATCACTCCCGTGAGGTTCGGTATGCATTCTCCATTGGTAGGCGAATTTATGAAGTTGAAGGGTCTTAATCTCATGCGAATTTTCTTGGCATGGAGACAACTAAAATGCTGTCCTGAACATCCACCATATCTAGTAGCGCTTGTAACCCTTTACGTCTCTGTACTTAGGAACGTGCAAGCACCGTTGTCCAAATATTTTTTTCTAATTGGTCCAGCTCGGGTAAAATCATAAGCGGTTTCAGCCGAGCACGCACTTTTCGGATGTCTAATGCTGCCTTCTTGCATCGTGGAACGGAATCTTGAGGTGCACTTCCTTCATCTCTTTTGATTGCCTTTGTTTCGGATAGGGAGGCTTGAACTAAGTAATAATCTAATTCTGTGGTGAAATTTTGATGCGAGTTACCTGCTCACTGCACGTGCAATATCACTAGCGTCTTCAAGTCACTGCTCTAAATCCTTGTTATTTCTTTTAAAATACTTCGCAAAAGCAGAGGGGTCCACATTTGCTATTAGCTGGCGACCCCGGTGGAAAAGCGACCTCAAGCAAGAATAATTCCATTCACTGCCTATATATGATGAAATTTCAAATGACTGCTTGCAGGCATACGAAAGTCTGAATATATAACAACGGTAAAAAATTACAGGCGCTAATTTTAGCTGTTCATAAACACCCTTCCACCAATGAAACTCGTCTGTGTCATGAATTTCATGAATATTAATGCCGTTGATAACAGACATGGGATTGAAACTCGTCGCCTGCATTGTGATGTCAGGATATGTCCGCTTACCGAGCTTCACGTCGCTCGATGGGTGAACCAGGTTTGTAATAATATTGGTAATTATTATCATCCTGGTTTAATGATAATAATGTTCGTAACAGCGTTTGCAATTTCGCAAATTGTTTTGGGTGGCATCAGGTGAACATGCAATAAAAAATATTTTTACTGATCTCGGTTGGATATTTGTTTACATTTATTCTGTTCTGCCTAACATTTGCTTCAATAAATGAAGAATTTTGCAATTTTTCTTTTTGTAAAGCTCACTTTTAGGACCACGAAAGAGCCTGCATAACTAACTGAAGTAAAATAATGATTAAAACAAGCCTTTTGAACTGCAAAAGGTCCATTTTCACTCTTCTAGACTACAAGTTTAGGTGTCTGAAATGTCAAAATGTAATTAAGTTTATGAAATATCCGGAAATAAACTAATAAATGCCTGGTTTTTGGTACTGTGCTGTGGATGTAACAAATGACCGAACAAAAGTCACAAGCGCCCATGTATGGTATATACTGTATATTTATGATAGAAAATTGCAGTCGTCGCGACTTCCATGTTTCCTATGACGATGTTCCCATTTTTAGGTTTCCTATTGAAGTCCAAGTTTCCCCTATGTCAGTTTTTAAATTTTTTGTCTCTTTAGTTGATTAATGTTGAATCTCTTTTGTGTTCATTCATGTCTCTCTGTTGTGTGAAGTGTTTATTTGTGTTATAATGTTCCTCGATGTTTGAATTATTCTTAGGATCAATTTTATGCAATTTATCGGATTCCGATCAAAAAATTACCTTAGAGCAATACTTAACTCGCTAAATTTGTTGTCTGTTTGCAATATCTTCCGAGGTGAACTTGCCTACCTCTAATTATTTTTTAGCTCTTAAATCTGTACATAATCTGAAGTTCCACTGTGCGTGTTGCGTTGCTAAAGTATTTTATTTTAAATGCGCAATTGATCTGATCGGTATTTTTGTGATGAAGCCATCTAATGTCTTTCAAATGATTAGAATCAGTCCAATTATATTATGGATCGAGATGAGCAGCATTTAGCTAATAAGTTACTATATTATGTCGCTCAGGAGGGTCTCGATCCTTTTTTTACCATGTGGTTTGCTTGCTTGGAATCTCTTTTGGCTATATTCTGTTCAATATGTCTTCGTACATTTGTTTTGGTGACCGTAAAATCTATTTCTTCTTGGGGATAAAGCTATTTCAATGATAGGAATGAACACTCTTAGGGAGAGCATTTGAGGTCCCGAGCTAAAGGTTAGGTAGATAGGCCTTCCGTTTGTTGAAATAGCATAGGTTTTTTGATTTTTTACAAATTTTTTCTTTGGATCACTTCTGTCCTTTTTGAGTATATATTTATTTCTTCAACTTTTATCTTGTTTCATAAACTTATTTCAATCTTGCTTTTTCCTATGCGCTGGGTGTGGGAACACGGAGAATCATTTTTGCCTCCCAGCTGTCCTTAGCAGCTTGTGTTACATTCTCATACAACTGTATTGTTTGTTCCATCAACGTCTTTCAATCTTGCGCTGCTGTACGGAGGTTTTGAGGACACATACGCACCTTGTGCTTCAGAGATTCCCTCTTGCCTCAGTTCCATACTAAATGGTACTTTCCACCCTCTTCTCTTGGTTCATGGTTCCTTCTTGGTTCTTGGTTCGTTCTTGGTTCCTTCTCCCACTTTCTTCTCTTGGTACCTTGGTACCTAAATTGTACCTTCCAGCTTGTATATCACAGATTCCCTCTTGCCTCAGTTCCATACTAAATGGTACACCTTCTTTTCTTGGGAAAACCTTCGTTGTGTTTAAGGCGACGTGAACTTATTTATAATCTACTTTAGGACATTGACTGCGACGTGCGCCACCGGTGTACACGGAGGAAATTCTCATAATGCTGCTGCCTGAATAGTAGTCACACTCTTTCTTCGTAAACTTAACCAAAGCCAAATGAAGGCACGATCCTGATACGTTTACTTTTTTCAAAATTGCTGACTCTTCAAAACATTAAATTTGAGTTGAATATTGAACTCCAGTTTAACCCATTGCGGTCAACGTATCAATCTTCTCCAACTGCGCCAACCTATATTCTTAGTTTTATGCCCCGTAATGGGAATGCTGTACTTCACGCGTCTCACAAGAGCGATAGGTGTAGAGTTGTAAATGACTTCTAGTACGATTTTCGTAAACCTAATTTAAGGAATGTACTCGTCTGAGTGCAAATGCGGCATTTCATTCAGCTCTAGTGTACGAAATTAGTACAATATAAAGCTTCGTAATTTCGTGCGTAAGCTCCTTGATGCCATATTTTGTTAGAACGTGTAGACCTCAGTGAAGAGGAGGTGTGGGTGAGGCTGGGTCTGCCGCGCTCGTGTGTGGGGACTTGCACTTCTCATCAATTGCTGGTGGCCTTGGGAGAAACTCTACCCTAAATTGATTATTATTATTATGCTCCTCATCAGCTCTGCAGCGTAGTCAGGCACTGCAGGGACTTCAGAAAGGCGTGAGCGTCTGGGTTGAGTCGTCATTGCTTCGCTTCTCCTGCATCTGTTTTGGTCAAACGCCGTCAAATTGTGTATGTGTTCCTGCAGTAAGACTGTCCGCTGTTTTCAGTTTCGTCTGTTTAGATACGTCCCCCTCAGTGGGATACAGCTATTGTATCTATGGGAATTAGCGCTCCCAGGAGGGAAATGTGAGGTACCGAGCTGAGAGGTAGGTGGGCTTTCTTTTTGCTCAAATAAAGTGTTTTTTGTTGTTAAGGACTGCCTTTTATCCAGTTCACTGCTTTCTTGTTTTTTTATCACCAACTACTTTCTCCTTCAACGTTTATTTTGTTTCGTGAACTTCTTTCTCAACTTACTGTTTCTATGCACCTTGTGGCGATTCCGCGTTTTCTTATCTCCACACTAAATTGGGCCTTCCTCATTCCTCCCTCTGGAACGTCTTTGTTGCGGTTAGGGAGGCTAACTAATCCAATCTTCGCTTCACCCTCTTTTCCTGTATCTATTTTCATTAAACGTCATTAAATCGTGAATGTGATCCGGCTGTAGAACCGTCCTGTGTTATATGTTTACAGTTTTTTCTGTTGGAGAGCGCCCGATGTTTGAATGTTCTGTGTGAACTGCCTGGCTTGAAATTTTGTCATTTTATTCAAAAGTCTGTTCTAGGATTTCGATAGAAACATTTTGGTGACGTGCAATCGCTATTTTGTTGCTGTTGTTCATGCAACCGATTTCGATCAATATTTGAAATATGTTTCGGTCCGCTATGCATGTTGAGCCATATAAAATTTTTATTCTGAAATTTTTGTTTGAACATCATTTTGTTTTATAGGTCATGCTCGTGAAGTCTACGTGTACATAGTAGCGAAATAGGCTAATTTTAAATGTGGTTAATTCCTGAATAATCTAGAAATATATTGTTTTTGTATGAATTTAAATTTTATCATTTTTCCTGATTGTTCTATAGTGCTCGCATGTGGTTGCTGCTCTAGGGCGTCGTCCTCGGACCCATTACGGCTCATTTGTACTTTTTTTGTACACTACTTTTTACGGGCCCATCCTTCCTCCTTCCTCTCTTTGGATCGCATTGGTTACTGCGGGTACGGAGGCTAAAACTAACTACTAATCTAATCTACTTTTCGCCTCCAGTTTCCAGTAAAAAATCTCACATGGGTATCTTAATACCCATGTCAATTGTCGGAACAAATGATTGAGAGAAAACACGAAGGAATGCATTCCTTTTGCTGCGTTAATAAAATTTTGAGAATCCATGTACAGTCACACCTCACCTTAGGCAATTAATTCATTCGAGAAGTGGTTTCATAACGTGATTTTTCGTAAGTTGAGTCGTATTTTACATGTATAATGCATGATTCGTTCCAAGTATCCAGGCTCGGGCTGTGACGGGGGAAGATTTTCTTGCGGGAAACTTTAGATTTTCTCCTCGTTGTGAAGCATGCTGTCAAACGAGGCAGTACTGTGCGTCACTGCTGAAATCACTTCCGTTGTTGCGGCAGTGGTTCGTTATATTACGAATTTGAAATTTATGATAATAATAAATGTTTTTCAGCACCTACTACTTTCTTCTTCAACATTTACCTTGTTTCATGAACTTCTTTCTCAACTTCCTGTTTCTACGTCCCTTGTGCATAGATTCCGCGTTCTCTTATCTCCATACTAAATGTAGCCTTTCTGTTTCCTCTCTTCGAAACGCTCTTTTTTTAGAGGTTGGGGAAGCTTAACTAACATACAATCTACAATATCTGATAATAATGAATTGGCATGGCAAAATGGGACAGGTCGCATAAATATTAGGTCTCCAGTTTATTGCCTGGGAAAAGTAATAAAGAAATTATTTCTAATCACCTAGAGTAACGAAGCAAAACTACTTCGTTAGAGCATTACCTATACATATATATATATATATATATATATATATATATATATAGAAGGAACATCAGCGCCCAAGACGCCGTGCTGACCAAAACTGAAAAATTACTCTTAACATCGATGATAAAAACGCATGTATCCTGCCACTTGATTTCCTCGGTTACGATAATCGAAAGAAAAAGTATATTCCCCATGAAGTTGATACATGAAATGTATAACATTTAATTTTAAAATATTTAAACATTAAAAACCTTGGTTAATATTCACACATGGGTATCGTAGTACCCATGTCATTTGTCGAAACAAATAATTGAGAGAAAAGCACGAAGAAATGCATACCCTTTGCTGCATTCACCAAATTATGAGAATCCATATGTAGTCACACCTCACCTTACGAAATTAAATTGTTCCAGAAGTGGTTTCGTAACCTGAATTTTCGTAAATTGAGTCGTATTTTACATGTAAAAGGCCTGATTCGTTTCAAGATCCCAATACTAACCCCTAAACCCCTAAAAACCTGAGGGAAGAGGCTGCGAAGCCGAGTGCGCATTATGTGAATTTTTGTCTTTCGTAAGGGGAGGTATGACTGTAAATACAAGTAACAAAGAAAATATAATACTCGAGAGAACTACCACAGCAGTATTCTCGTGAAAATGCAAGGCGGAAATCACAATGCGCCTAAATATCGACCTGGTGACTAAATAACTTTGGCCTAGTAGGAAAACTTGCACCTTAGATCGATCTCACCACCAGCAAAGTGGGCAACATTGAGTCAGGAGCAACACATAATACTGTCCTGTATATCATAAATGTGCTGCTTCAAATAGCAGCCTCTGTTTAAACATAAATAACTTATAAATAGAACATTTATCCCCACAGCTCCATTGATGAAATGGATGACATCAGAGTAACGTTGCTTATTGCTGACATTGATATTTTTTCTTATGATTGTCAGAAATACGGCTCGACTCTCCCAATGCTGGTATTTCAACATTCGGCTTTCAGTGCTGGTATTTCAACATTCCAGATCGTTATGATGGCGGTAGGAGTTGTGAAAAAAAAAGAAAAACAGTTTATTTCCAATAATGTCTAAACGTTCAATGTATAACATTGGATTTTTAAATATCTTAATATTAAGATCCTTGTTGATATTTACACATGGGTTTGAGAGGAAGCTGTTTATGCATTTTCTTTGGAGACGTTGACCATACATTCCTACTTCCGAAAGAAAAGCGACAACCTAGTAATAGTCTAGCTTACTTTTCAAGTGAACAATACAAGTTTTTCATTATCGGCATCGGCAGTATTTACAGACACACGTCAACAGCTCTACGCCCAATGTTAGAGTTCATTGAAAATAGTTTTAAATTTATTTCAGCGTATAAAAAAATTCCTTTTAAACTTTCAGTGCGTCCAGCGTCGATCTGACAAATGAAGCCATCAGTTGCGCAAAATATTATTACGACTGAATTATCAAGAAAATATTTCAAAAATCGACAATCATTACAAAAATTTCTAAACTTCAAAATGTAGTAATAACAAAAAATCCACGAGCAATACTAAACAAAGAAATTTTCCCTTTTCGTATCAGCAGACGGTTGAATGTCTACTCAATATTTCAGAAGAACAGGAAAAAATTTGTCATACCTATCGCATGAAAAGTTACTTCGCACGTGGACTATCCCGAAAAAAACTTCGACAGGTATAACGTCCTCAAATAATAAGTTTAGTTTAGAACGTTCCATAAGTTTATTGATACTACTATTCATGCAAATAACTTGAATCAGATTGTGCAATGCCAGCGATGCTTGAAGTTCTTGCGTTTACATACCAGAGTTCCATCAAACTAAAGTTTCAGGCTATGCATTGCTTTGTTCAAGTAAAAATTTATATACATGTATACATTACAAATAAAAGTTTACTTCTTCATAGAATCTGCTGTTATGAGCTGAACTTATCGCTCATGACGCCTCAGTTAGTGTGTATACTGGTTACGTCGAGTCGATTTCTGTCTTGTTTCTCTTACAATTCCAAGTCTTGCGTAGTATTTTGTAATTGAGCAGCATAGTTAATGATGATTACAGTAATGATTACTGTTAGCTAATGATTATAATTATTTCTATTTTTTCTAACTTATTTCTAGGCATAATACTACAATCGAATCATGATAAATTGTCATCAGTAGAATATCAATCTTTTGGAGATTTTGATACAATGAAAATGCAAAACCCAGCACCGATGTTTAGGATTTGCTAAAACATATTTTTTAATATTTCAAGGTTCCACGTTTCACAATGAATCTTAGTCATTTTATTGTTAAAAGTATGAAAATGCGTAGTTCATAAGATTAATTATTTGACAGAAGGGACACACTTTCCTACGAATTAATAGGTGTCACATGCTATAAAGGTAGACCGAGTTTTGTTACGAGTGATCAGTGTTCATACATTTGTGCAGGTGTGAAGTGCAGTTCGTTTTTGACTCGTGAGTGTTGTGCGAAAAAATACTGTGCCACATCCTTGAATATGAATTTATTTATAACTGAATGCTGATACCTTTTCCAGCAATTCAATTTAATTTTAAATTTTTTCCACTATTTGTTTCGCGGAAAATTTCAATTTAAATGTCAACTCCTTGCAGCATAAATAATACGTGACTGCAATTAAACTTAGCCCGTTTCGGTTTTTACAAATGCCCCGTCAACTGGTGCTAGAAATTAAGAAAAAATATCATGCAACACCTGACTCTGAAATATCTCAAGCATGAACACGCAGGTCGATGCAAGAAATAGATAGTTGTGGTTGTGAAGTAAGAAGTGGTGTAAGGAAGTGGTTTTTGTAAGTAAGTGGTGGAGCGTGATTGGAAAACTGTTCCATAAATACTTCTAAAAGTAAAAGAAATCTTACCTAAAGAGCATTACGATTCTGGAAAAATTCTTCGTGACGCTTCCAAGGAATAGGTCTAAAATGATTTCAGTGAATAAAAAAATGTTTCCCTATTCCTGAAAAATTGGGCTAAAAGAGTGGATTTTATTAAGAAATTCATCATTCTTAAAAGAACCCTGGAAGCCATTTCCTGTTGAAGATTGTTTTACTAACTTATCTATGCTCATGTATACTTTTTTTTACAAGTCTCTGTTATTATTTCGCAATAAAGAAGTACCTAATCGACGGTTGAAAACGCGTGAAGCAGAGCTGACATTAAATTTTATTAATCTGCTGCTACCTATGATGATCAGAAGCCTTGATGTGCCGGTGAGGAATTTGAGAAAGAAATAACAAAACATAGAATGGAACAACGCTTTCGATTTTGCCAGACGTACAAAATGGCTTCCTTCTGAAGCGACTTCATCTTCTTCTTCGTCACCCGTCCAGCTCCGCGGGCAACTGCGCAGCTAAGGTGACAACTTGCTATTTTGTTGCATTGTTTCCTTCTTAAGAAATTACTTCAACTCCAGTCGAATATTTAACTCCGCAAAAAGCCTTCATAAGGGAAAAATGAGAGTTTTCTACTCACTTTATTTTCAATTAATATATGGATTGTTTTCGTGAACACTGCAGTTTGCGAGTGTAGCCAAATGATTAATTTAGCTCTCAGTAGAAGATTTAAAATTAGATTTCATCGATTTTGTGGGTTGAAGTAGTTTTTTAAAAGAAAGAAAACAAAATTTTTACTTAGCAATAAATACATTCTTCAATTGTAAATACATTATTCAATGTATTTACAATAAAGATACCAATGTATCATTGGTTTTAAATGTCTTAACATAGAGATGCTTCGTTGATAAGCAAACATGGGCGTCATAATATCCACCTCATTTATCGAACGAATGATTGAGAGGGAAGGATGAAAATGAATTTATTCCCTTTGTCAAGTTATTAAGTTGGGTCTGATTTATCCAGCTCTCATTTAAAACCAAATACAAGAATCAAAACGCCAAGTGTTCTCCAAAGTTACGAGCGGAACATTTTAATCGAAACTTGTTGCCCCTCATTTTGTGTGTGAGTTTTCCTTCGTTTCGCTGACATTCCCGTCTAACTTTTTCGCGGGAGCATCCGTGATTTTAGCGGCGACTGTACACTGCATGGCTGCTGGAACCATAAGTGCTCCGGCTAAAAAAAATAGACTGGGATAACTTCTCGAGGTAAGTGCATAACTCTGTATTTTTGTTCACTTTCTAAATTACGTTTGTGTGTGTTAATTCTTAATTCCGCCTTATTTGGATTACGTTTGTATCTGTTGTTTCTCAATCCTGTTCTCTTGTGGTTAATTATATCGACTGGCTCAAAATCTAACAGATTTTCGTCTCAGTTCTGATACTGATTGTTTTCGTCCCTCAGAAACATCAACTCGATCTGATGTTAAAGTTAATGAGTTTTGGACTCGATTTTAAAAGAACGGTTATATTGCACGAACATCCTTTTACAGTATATGTATAATAAATCTATACTATAATAAGAGCCACGTCCGTCTGTCTGTCTGTCCGAAGCCAGCCAAAAGAGTGTGATGAGCGTATCTGTGATGCAAGCTCGGCCTCGTCAACTCTCGAGAGATTGAATTTTTTATTTCTTAGGGCCATTCTTTCATATCGCCTTCTTTCTCATTTCAAATAAAGGGGTGGTCACGGTAGAGGAAACATGGTAGGTTCAAACCAGTCTTTTTTCGTTGACGGCATGGTTTTGCTGACGTCACGGCAACGAACCAATAGCAGCGGTCATATTGCACCTGGTAGCACTGCTACCCTCAAATCTGGCTCCACTATTGGCCTAACGACATCGTGGTTTGGTGACGTCATAGAGTTTGTTTGAAATAAAGCCTTTTGGTTTTAGTCCGGCTAGCCAATAAATTGGCTAGCCGGACACGAGGAGGTGTATTTCCTCCCATAGAAATGACCCTACCTTGTTTCCTCTACCGTGGGAGTAGTGGACTATGTAGTGTCCAGTAGTAAACCGTACAACTTGGAACGGGATTGCAATTCTTGGTGAGACTTGGAACATTATTCCGAGGAAGTCTCGTGAGAGGGTGTATCTGCGGTACGTGTGTGAAATATTTAGCAGATGTCTGCTAGTTCGGAGAAGTGAAGGAGTTTCTACTTCCAGTTTACTTTCGAAGTAAGTTTTATGCCTTGTTTCTAGGGCCGTGCGGGGCTTGTTTTATTGTGTGCGGTGTCAATATTTCAAGATATTTATTTATTTGTTAACAATATTATTTGTCAATATTATTTAGATATATGTTTATTTTGTTTTGCATGCAAAATAAACATAAAATTTGCTAATTTCGTGCATGTAATAGGTATTTTCCAATCTACCGCCCAACCCACACAAAAATATATCTCCAATATATTTTTTGGAAATATTTTAATATTTCCAAATGTTTCATCCAAAATGAATTTTGGGAATATTTAAATATATCTAAATATTTTATCCAAATACAGCTTGGATATATTTAAATATTTCCAAATATTTTTATCCAAAATATTTCTCGTTGAATGTGTTCAACATTTTGATTCCCTCGCCCGGAAATTGGAATCTTCAATGCGTACATTGAGTCAAGGGCTCTGTCTCGGTTGGTCATAATAACTTCATTTCAGTTTAATTGCTGGTAAACTTGACTTTTAAATCGAACCTGCGTTTTATACGTGGGAAATTAAATGAACAAATGTGTACTTGAACAAGTGTGTATTTAAATATGTGGTGTATTAATCTCTCAGAAAATATTGTTGCCTATAATTTTTTTTGGAGAAAATATTATTGTTATCGTAGAGAATTGTTATTTCCACGTTACCGTAATAATTATTTGTGGTTATTTACTGGTTGAAAATTCATGCGTTAATATTTTTATTTTGTTCTTAACTCAACACTACAATAAAATGAAAGTGGGTTCTATTCTCGTTCGATGTGATGGTATATCATAAAAACAGGAATTTAGATTCAGGTTTTGTGAGCTCATAATATGATTACCAAGCAGGCACTAAAAGTATAAATATGCATTGTTGTCTGTGGTATTTTTCTATCAATCTATATTATAATAAGATGAGTGTCTGTCCGTCTGTCTGTCTGTCTGTCTGCCCGAAGCCAGCCTGCAGTATGTGATCGATGAGCGTATCTGTGATACAAGCTTCATCAACTCCACAATTTTCAGTGCATTAATCCACCAGATTCGAGTAGGAATGAATATCACGTGAATTCTTAGGAAATAGGAACGTGCGTCATGCGATTTATCGAACATTATTGCACATTTTTGACGGGCCGTGTGCACTCGGCCTCATCAACTCTCGAGAGATTGAATTTTATTATTTCTTACGGCCTTTCTTTCATTTCGCCTTCTTTCTTATTTCAAATGAAGGGGAGTGGACTAGCTATAGTAATTAGTGTAACAATTGAAGAAATTAGTAAGTCAGTGGGAGTAATCAATGACTGTACGCGTAATTTATTAGTTTTCTGTTCGTTATTCTGGGAGTTACTTTTCAAAATCTAAATTTTTCGCCGTAGCTTTTGTGGTTTTAGCCGTCCAATTTGGAGGCTATACTCGATAGGTGGATAAAACCATAGATGCTCCGTCACAAAATTAAACTGCGACTACTTCAGCGAACGTCGCTGAATCTGCAATGATTGATGACCATCAAAGAATAGCAGTTTTTCAGCCCCTTAGAATATTACCCTTTAGCGTAGCCTTGATACCACAGAGTTGCCCATATGTCCAGAAGTTTTGTCATATATATAGTCACAACGCAACGATAAGAGGGTGTATTGGGGGAGAAGTACTCAGTCGTCAACTCCTATCTCAAAGGAGCTTAGTGAAATAAATAAGAGGGCATACATTGATGATAATAATCGAGGGACCAGAAAAGTGAGACAAATAACTGAGAGTGATAAATGACAGACATCAGCAGCGGTGATGGATGACAATGTGCGCACGCCTGTGCGGTTACGAGTGCGCTGCCGTGCAGATCTGCACTTCACGACTACAATTCCCTGCTGAAGCATCGTGCACATTGAGGTGCGCTTTACCAAAAGACATAAGCAGACCAGACAAATTGGAAATTACCCAATACAAGAAGTGATCGTTAATTTTATTCCTCTTAGATGACATTCTCCGAATCATAAGTATTTTTGTATAATTTTTTGTGAGGAGGTTTTTCAGTCCCTTAGACTGTTACTTTTTAGGTGTGGCCTAGATACCAAGGAATGTATGTCCGGGAGTTTCGTGTTATTCACTCCGATGAATACTCCCCCAAAATAAGGATTGATAAAATAAGAAATACGTTGTCTTGTTGAATTTCAAAATTCCTTTTTCAGAATCTATACTATATAATAAGAGCCGCGTCCGTCCGTCTCTCTGTCTGTCCGAAGCCAGCCTGTAGTGTGTCATGAGCGTATCTGTGATACAAGCTTTAGCCCTATATATTTTGACGGGCCGTGTTCACGCGGCCTCATCAACTCTCGAGAGATTGTATTTTTGAATTTCTTACGGCCTTTCTCTCATTTCGCCCTCTTTTTATTTCAAAAAAAGGGGGGTGGACTAGTACGTATAACAACTCGGACGAGCCAAGTAGCCCAGGTTTAGGATGTTATCCAATCATGCACCGCACGCACATGCAATCACTGCCCAGTCAAACTTTTTCGCCAGAGCATGCATATTTTTCGTCGTCTAAGCGATTTAATTACTTGGGCGGCGAAAAAAATGCATGTAGGCTGCGAAAAAGCCAGACTTGGTGGAGTAAGAGAGGAGAAGGCCAGGAGGATGATAAGCCAAACCAACTGCGAGTTATACCGCTACCAGAGCATGGCGATCTTGCTGTTCATTGCCCGAGTGTGCGCGCAAGGTTTGATATATAGTTTGGCAGGCGACAAGTGTGGGTTAGCTTCGCATCAGGGCTCTATTTCCTGCTTCTAGCGTTCCAATTTAGTTGATCGAATTTTTGTGCCCTCTTCATCGATAACCTACATTGATTGAATATACCAATCCATTTCTATTTGACGCTATCTGAATGTCTAGGAATCAGGCTTGGGTGGTCCAGGTGTCGCATGTTTGAAGGAGAGACTTCGCTATACGCGGAAACAAAATCAACATCTCAACATATTTCATAAAGGGTGTTTAACATGAAATACGATATTGATAATACAATATCATACAATGCATGAATTTGTTTATATTGATATAAGTAATTTCTTTCAACAGAGCGAGAGTAAGCAGAGAGTAAGATGTGTGAGAGTAAGTTACAGCCGAGCTGAATATAACTTCAAGTTCCATAAAGCTAGCGTTACGAGCGCTGTGTAGTCGTGAGGTGAGTGGCCACGGTGTGAGTGCAGCACTTCACCCAGTCTAAATTTTTCGCCGGAGCTTGCATGTTTTTCGCCGCCCAAGCGATTTAATTACTTGGGCGGCGAAAAACATACATGCAGGCGGCGAAAAAGTTGGACTGGGCCAGAGAGCTAAGTGCTAAATTAAGAGTTGACTAGGGTGCCACAAGCAGAGATTTTGGCAAAAAAATCCTACGTAATTTACTGGACGACATTAGCATCCATCATTGTTTATGTACGTATGATCCCTTAGTAAATTTTCATCCACAGTATGAAAAAATGAATATAAATACAACGTTCCTTATATTACGAACCATGCGAAAACTTTTCAGATCGCGGTGAAACACATTCTTGAATCGAATGTACTGGTGATCGTGCAGGGAAATTGATAACGGTGATGTGACCGTTATAACTCCTCTACCCCTGCTCTGTTGCCTGTGCGTGATTGGCGTCCGACAGCTCGAGACCTGAGCAGCAACCCGAGAATGGGTCGCTCGGCTCGTCGCTGTCGGCAAATTTTATTAAACCCGAGCGGTTGAGAGCCGCGAGCTGAGCGTAGCTCCTCCAGCTTACACGCCCACAGCAGCATCAGCTCCTCGCCCTCCCTGCCGGCGTCTCGGGTAGGAATTACACTACTGGAATTCGATCTCAAGTTCCATGTTCAATAACGACGCAGATTGACAATAAACTGAGTAATATAGAGCATCGAGCGACGCCGAATGAAGGCTTGCAGTGTATGTAGATAATGTGGAAGATATTCGCATCCCACTTCGCTACTCTGTGGCCGAGTGTCTTTATGCTAATGTCGTCTTCATTTAGATTCTTAACTCTCAACGCGCAGGATTCTTTTCTCTTGTTAGCTGATGCAAATGCTCCCCTCTGAAGTAGAAATTCAGATGTCCACAGCATTCTTCACTGATAAATTAGACTATCATCAATATGAGAAGTTGAGAAGATCTTCATCGAGAGTTTGAATGTAATCGCGAAGTTGATGCAGTCCAGCCATCTGGCAGAACATTTGTACGGCCATCGCCCGTGGGCGGAGAGAAATGACTGAACGGTCTTGCTCGTCAAAAAAGTGCCTTGAAAACAAGGCCTGGAAATGGGTAGCAGTACTCGGCTTTGACAAGCGTGTTATTTGTCGGAAAGATGCGCATGGGATCGCCGAGGCTGCTGGTGCGCCACCAAAGTTTGAGGGCAAAAAGAGGACGGTTGACGGGCGCAGGAGCCTTTGTAATGAGCAGCGCTGCGCCATAAACAAAGTCCGCTTCATAATATCGCCCCCTCGCTCCTGCCAAATATGGCCCCCGGAATCCAAGCTCCTGCTACTGTGCGCTCCGGCCAGGGTGCCAAGCTTGGCCCTTTTTTCTCGCTCTTGTTATCAAATCTGGTCCATGTTTCATCTAAAATTTCTCCGTGAATATCCCTGGTGCGGCGTGAAAGGTGGTAAGTTTCCTGCATAGTCACATTGTTATCGAATGAAGGCTGAATTAGGTCAGTTCGGCCCCAGCAATGGCCAAGCTGGCCATCCCAGCTCAGACACCTACGGAGGCTTTCACCAGCACCTAGCCTCCTCCGCCTCCTCATGCGAGTTTTCAGCAATTCCCCACTCGCATCAAAGAGCACCCGACACAAATGTATGCGCTTTTGGCGGAAAATATGATTATGTTCTCTTATGGTGAGACGCAGCACACCCTAGTGCTTCATGAAGATTTTTTTGCACCTCTGTAAACTCTGTTTTGGAAATTGTTATTCGATTTCGTTGCGTTCAGTTTTTGCTTGATACTTGAAATTGTACTGTGATTGTTCTTCACTGATTTAGTTTTCTTTAATAATTTCCTTTCAAAAAATGATTGTCATTTTTCTGAAACTGGGACGCGTTGGATTTTTTACTCTAATAGTTTCCTCAAAAAAATAACGCTCCCAACCTCTTCGTTATGAAATATTACTTGAAAATAGAACAGAAAGCAATTAAAATATATGCCAAAAAATGCATCATTCATTCACGCTACTTATATTATACCATGCACTTGATCATAATCATGCTTTTGTTGAAGATAAGTGTTGCACGAACCTGAAATCAAATTCTGAATTTAGTTCTCAACTAAACTAGTTTCATTTCTAAACTAAACTAGTTTCATTTCTGAACTAAACTAGTTTCAAAGGGCTACGAAACAAATGTTTCCTTGTTCTTCTTCTCTTTGGACCAGTCTCCCTCGTAGCTCGGACTGGGCAGAATTTTATTCTAAGTTATTTTATCAACAGGACTTGCCACGGATGAAGGGATTTCTAAAAAATGCTATAAAAGTACTATTTCATTTTCTATCACTTTCAGAGTAATTTCTTTGTTACTTTTATTCTATTGATTCCACTGAAATGGTCAGTTGTTTTTCTCTGGGATTATAAAGTATATTCGTTCTCTTAACATATTTAATTCATTGCATGCTAAGGTAAATCATTGCAAATTACTTAGGTACTTACTCTGACTATAAATTAAGGTAAATTCATTTTTCCTCACTGCTTCCAAAACTTATTCCGTTGAAGTTCCATTTCATTGGAAATAAGGCTTGGAACTCGAAGCCTTCCGACGTCAATGAGAAAATCTATCTTAAAGCATTTAAAAAAAGGTATTTAGTGATTTCTTATCTAGGTCCTAGTCTAACTTTTTTGCCGGAGCATGCGTGTTTTTCGCCGCCAAAGCGATTTAATTACTTGGGCGGCAAAAAACATGCATGCAGGCGGCGAAAAAGTTAGACCGATGTATTGACGAAGCTAGATGTTTAGAAATAGCTATTTCCTCTAGGTAAAAGTTTAAGATGATTGGTAATCTGTTCTGAAATTAATCTAATCCTTAATTTAATCTTATTTGCTCTCTGTAAGTGGTTTAAGATGATTAGTCAATTGTTCTGAAGTGAATAGAATCCTAAATTTATTCTTCATTATGCAGTTCTCGCTCGCATCATTACATGAAATAGTCAATTATATTCATATAATTTTTTCTCATTCATGCTAAACGACTGTTCGGTTAGTGTAGTGTGGGTTTAAGTTAATCTTTGTGGGCTGAATGAAATTGCAACACGTGCATGCAGTGAGGCTTAAAAATTGCACAGGGGGCCCTGGAAGTCACTGGACTGATTAGGGGCCCACAAATAGTCGTATTTTGACCTGGCCATTGTAATAAATCTAACTGTGATGGCTCTACTCATGTATCGCTGGCTGTAAAATTTTTTTAGACCTTCGAAGACGAAAAAGTAGGGAAAATTTGGCTAAAAATGGCAGGACTCCAATGAGAGTAGCGCCAGGGGCTGTAAAGTGATCTTATTCAACGAAACATTGTATTTAAAAAACTAATATCAGCTTCAATTTCGGATTTTTCAAAATTTTTGTAGTTCGTGAGATACACGTTTTTGTTGAACACTGCTTTCAAATTGCTAGTTTGCGATCAACATGTTCATTATACGCACTATCTTTTTTTTATCATAATTTTTAAGTTACGCAATTCGCATTCTGAATTTACATTCGATATCAGAATACGATGAATATTCTAAAACGCACATTCGCGTGCACTTTTAATAACCTCCAGTACTTATGGATCTGCCACATTTTGCTGGCGAGTGTCCTAAAAACCTTGGATTGTATACTTCTAAATACTTCCATGCATGTTTCAGGTATTTCCGCGGATATTTTGGCGTGTCCTGAAACACATTTCGCGAAAGAATAATTTGATTCTAAAGAGTTTGTGAGAAGAACTACTCGTTTGAGTCTGGTTGTGTTTGGTTATCGGGTATGGATTATTTGTTTTATTTTCTAACTAGCTCTGACGATGCAGCAAATTTGAGAATCACAGACGCCACAGAAGGGTTTTAATTTTGTTGGGCTTATTCGCTGCATCGTGGAACGCACCCAGCGCTGCATTCGAGACAAACATGAAAGTTGTTATTCTTAGAAAATAATGTCATCGCTATACGAGTATACGAGAACCAGTCATAAATTTATGAGTAATTTAGGGCGTCAACGAATGGTACTTACTGTGTCCTGTGTCCTGTACGAATACCGAGTTTTAATTTTCCAACCGATAGCAGAGTTCTAAAAGAAGCTCTGATTATTTCTCGTGCTTGATCAGTTTCCTCATGTATATGGAATGAACAATAATTTCTTAGTACAATTTATGGATCAGGGACTGCCAGCTGTTGAAATAAGCAACAATTTCATTGTAAAACTTCTGGATTAACGGCTGTCAACTGCTGAAATGAGCAATAATTTCTTAGTAAAATTTCTTCATCAGGGGCTGTCTGTGTTAAAAAATAATTGATGATGCCAAGTCCATCGAAATTTTGTTTCGATGCTACCACAGGTAGCTAAATTCAAATTTGACCATTGTACTAGACTTAAGAAACATTCTACCTCTGTATCTCCTGTGGTAAATTGTTTCCAAAAATCGACTGTAAATGAGGGTTGCTAAGAGAATTCCAACCCAAACCTAGGCGCTATAAAGACCAAAGAACCTAGCTCTTGCAACTGACATAGAAACCATAGAGCAGAGTTGAGCATGGTCGTGATCCACATGGGTGTACCAAACTAGATCATTCCTTTAGTCGAGTCGTCCATTCTTCTGCTCCAGCCACTGTAAATTGTGCACTTCAGATATCGCCGTCGAAGATTTGCATTATAGACTCAGCGTATGTTGTATTTTGTTATATGATGCCGAGGGATATTGCTGATGGTTGAAAGTGTATGTATGTAGAATAAAGAAAAATGTATTTCAAGGAAGTGTTAAGGTCAGTTTTCTATTTGTGTGGCTGGAAGTGAAAGTTTTGTATGACATAATTCACATTCCCTGGGACATATGTAGACTTGTAACCGAACACGCAGGTTTTTGGGGAGAGATCGAATCTGGTATTTATTTTTTTCGTTCGGAGATCAGATTACTATTTGTTTGTTATTATTGAAAAACCAAATTTGTTGTTTGTTATTTTGAAAATTATTTTACATCTTACTCGTATACTTAGAGCAACACTCCATCATGTCTGAAGTGAACTTCCATAGAAGATGCTTAATGAAATTATCCCACCGTGATTTTCAACTATCACTTGAATGCCTTCACTTGCGCTGGACACGAGTACTATATGCGATGACGAGTTAATAGGATAACAATATAGTACTTTTGCTATGATTCACAGGAAGCACTTCTTCGTTGCTTTTTAAATGGGTTGATTTAAATTCATGCAAAAGTTACAGGCTCCAAGGCCCATAAGGACTCTGATATGTCAGGAGTCGCAAGGCAGCAGCTGAAAATACTGCGATAGTTTTCGATGCAGCAAAACGCTCCTGAGGCTACGGCTAATGACTGACGCGGTGTGTTTGCTTGCATCGCTGATGAGTCGCAAATTTTGGCACGAGCACTTTTTGTGCAGGACTTCAAAGTTTTGTTTGAAGCAACGACACTTGGGCTTGCGATTAAAGGCGCTGCGGCTTCAGGCACACTCCACAATCTGCAGAGCGCACTTGTTGTGAGAAATGTAAGGAGGATCAAACACATTTCTATACAGATTTTCCAATATAACAATACCTAGTTTGTTGAGGCTGGTTAGCTGGTCTCTCTCTAAAAATTTACAGTCCTAGATATTCAATGTCACACCTCTTCAAATGGAGACCTGACACAATGACCATAAACTCATTTCTGAAATGTGATTAGAAATATTTTCGATCGTTCAACCTTCAAACTTCATTCACTTCCTCCTCTTCAGTCACTTCCTCCACTTCATTCATCAGTTACACCTAACTTAATAATAACGGGCTTGATAGAAGCAAGGACACACATTCAAACAATGCAATCAAAAAGTACCTTAGACAAATAAAACGAAGCGCAAATCTAAGAACGGCGCCGACGTTTTTTAACTCCCGAGCAACACCACAGCCGCAACACGAGCGGCGGGCCGCAAAAGTGAAGGCTAGCGCTAGCGAGGCTTCCGCCCTCGCAGCAGGTCCTGGACGCAGAGTAATGATCATTTCAGAATGTTAACCCAGAGCGCAGGAGCTCGTGGCGCTGCAATCGAACGAATTAACCAGTTAGCCGGAGCGCTCCTCGCAGGCGCTTTAATAAGAGTCACATAACTCATACAACATCAAGATAGGAACGTTAATCAGAATTTGAGTGGCGCAATTAGACCCATAGCAGGAGCCGGCGTTCTCTGCAGCGTTCGGAGAGAGGAGAGGCTCGCCGTGCCTACGTACGGCTCACCTGCAAGTCTGGCGTGTGCTGCCTCGAGTCCAAGTGGCGGTACTATGTTGGGCTTCGAAAATGGATGATGTTTCACATTGTTTTTGTTATGACACAGAGTAGACGCGTAATTGTGACTTTTTAATAAGGAAATCTAGTTTACATTAATTTTTTTTAGTCTCAAGAACTGTAAGAACCTCGATGCCTAGAGTTTGCAGTTTAAAAATGGAGATCGTATTAGCGGCTGTAGTTACTTTTAATTATTATTCCAATTTTTAAAGTCACTGAGTTGTACGCCTTTTTCTATAATTGGCCTTAGGTTTCTCTTCACTGTCAGTGTGGCGGTTTATTCAAGTCTCGGTTCAACTATTTTTCGATTGCTAGCCCCACATTTCTCATCTCACGTCGGTTTCACTTGCTAGTTTTAAAATGTTAATAAGCATGAAATTTTCATTCATGCCCATAACATACCATCCTTTACTATCAATTTTCGAGCAAGTTTTCAGGGACCCAAAGTCACTCTCGCCCACCTCCCGCCGAGCTCAAAAGATTTAATTCGTACCCCTCAGATGACAGCAAGAGCCAAATTCTAGCGTAATAACTCAAGGTTCGTTTTTTTCGCAACTTACAACTCCGTCCTGGGGCAGATTCCAGTGTCTGATGATGAGTATCATGGGGAGAGGCTCCATATCGCCGCAGTATCTTCTGACTCAAATTTTATGTTCCGTTCTATTTGAAGGTGCGTCTTGTGAGCTAAAGAACTGACGGGTCGTTTACAGAAAGTGATAGCAATTGAAAATATGAATTTCAGACTACAATGTGCTCTAATGTTAGTTAAAATAAAAATTGCTAGATAGTATAGAGGCGCAAAGTTTGCGGCCGATTTCAGAGTGGAATGCTAGTCTCTGCAGTGATAAGTATTGATGATTTAATGCGTGTTCCAACGCAGACTGGGCTTAGATGGCACATATTGGACAACTGCGTTAAACCTGTAGCTGCTGCAATTATACACGAATAATTTAATGAAATCCTGTCGTGTTAAGGACCTTAGTAGAAAAACCTGTAGCTGCAGAAATATCCGATTCGTTACGCAAGCGGATTGCTTACATTGCTACAGCTCTGATTGCCTTCGTTCATCCTGACTTGTTTACATTCTCTTACCAAATTAGAATTGGTTACTCGAGTGCATAGTTCTTCTTATGGGGATGTTCTGCACACAATTTTACCCGTGAACCAATGAGTTAAAATACTCTTACTGCGCGAGATTTCAAGCTGAGACTTTATTACTTTTTGTCATGATTGTACCAACATTTAATTTTAGTTTCCCATTACATTTCCCAATACCTGAGGGAGAATTGAAGACGGTAAAGCATCGGATGGTGACAGTGGTACATCATCATTGAACAGTTACGCGCTGTTCAAATAACTCAAGTGACGTCGGCAAGAGATTCGAGAAACTCTGTACGTCTCCCGCTGCTGCCTGAATAACTGCATCGTGTAGCACTTAAATGAGACCTTCTCTTGTACGTGCGCTCCGTTCCCTTTCTCTGAGCTCACCGAATTTAACTTAACTCATCACTCGAGCAACTTTTGTATTAACAATTAATTAGAGAAGCCAAAAAGAAGCTTTCAGCTTATGAATAAACCGCGCATTAAATCTAGCGCTCCGAGTTGTGACGTCCGCTAATGAACAGCGCTGCACGACAAAAATTTCTGCGCTGAATTATTGGGAAGAATTCGTGTACAACTTACCAGTTCGTGGCTTTATTGCTCAATTGCGGGGTGCATGAGTGTGTGTGTTGTGCTGCCACGTGGTTGCATTTGTGCATGACAGCAGATCTGGGAAAATACCTTCTTGTGTGCTTTTAGAGAAAATTGCAGGTCATGGATTGTCGTTTATTAGGTAAGCAATCGATAGTTACTCCCGCGTGCCCATCCGGTGACTCATGGAGCTAACCCTCCGATTAAAAACAAGTAAAGGAATTATAATGGAAGGAGAACAAGTTGCACTCCTCGCGTTCTTTGACTTTTCGTACAATCTTCTACAATCACTTGCGAGGTTAGGATTTATCTTGTATGTTATGATTTATGTACGTAATCTTATTACTATTAGAAATGTTGAAGACAGTGAAACTTGTTACATGAATTTATCCTGTAACGCAGTGCAATTAAAAGATACCAAATGCCAACTTTTGATAAGATGGAGAGACAGAAAAAAGGGTCCTTGTTCCTTCGCCCATTCAAATTATTTCATTAATAGTTTGTTGAAAGTACATTATTGTCGAGACCGTTGAGGGTCCATTGTCCAACCTCCTGGTTCGTTGAACTGTTAACTTCTGCTGGATCTTGTTGGTTGCAATAACACACTTCGTTGAATACTGTGGTTATTTGGATTATTAGCCTTTGTTGAACACCGTGAGTTCAGTGAAATCTATTATCACTTGTTGATCACCGTTCTTAGTTGAAATACATCAACATGCGTTGAACATGGTGGTTACTTAAAGTAGCCACCTCGGTAGAACTACGTTGCTAGTTTAAATACTAATCGTTGTTGAACACTGTGATTAGTTGATATACTAGAATATGGCTGAAGATCGTGGTTAGTTAAAATATTGACCAGTGTTGAATAGTGTGGTTGGTTGAAATGGTGGATTATGGTTGAAGATCGGAGTTACTGTAAATATCAGCCATGTTGTTCGTAGACAGCACTTGGTTAAAATGGTAGACCATTACGGGAGACTGAATGCAAACAAATGACCAAACAAAGTGTTACATCACGATGTCTATGGCAATGGCTGTCCCATCGCTGGAAACATCATGCTTAGTGAAGGTCAGCTGCGCAGCTCTATAGCGATTCGTGTTCGCATTTTGACAGGTAATTCTCCTCTCAGAGGAGTTTGTGCAAAGCTCTCTAGACAGTTGAGTTTTCAAGGTCCTTGCAGAACAGAATTTAACGAAACTCGTCCTGAATGAGGAGGATAACAAGACTGCATTTCACCTCAAATTTGGATATTTTTTTTACTTCGTCGAATGGAATGCCGTGTTAATCAGAAAGTGAAAATCCCTCTAAAATATCTATAGACACAATAAAATTATATATTTGCAATTGATTTAAAATCTTTGTAGGGAGATATGCTTTGCGGTTAAAGGAAAACCAAATATTTGTCTTCTTTTCAGGTAGAGAATATTCCCTCTCGTCTGCCTGACACGAGAGCGAGGTACGCTGGTAAACTTGTTCCGTCAGACAGATGTGAAGATCAAACGTGGGTAGACGCCACTCTGTTCATTCAGGGATTTTGCCTTAATTCACGTTCATTGAGTTCAAATACGTTCTGTAAAATTTAATTGAAGACTTGCCGTAGTGTGTCTTTTTGTTCACGAGACGGAGTTATCGTGTTCTTCTCGTGTGGAAAAGGACGCTAATACGATTAATTTCTTGCACCCACGGAGAAGAAATGATAAATTTAGGGTAAATTTGTATACCGCGATAAAGAATAAGAAAATCTCCTGCGTCACTTACCTACACCTTTGATAAAATGATATAGATTGTCATCAAGGTTCCGCACCGTGACGAAAAAGAATTAGATTACGATGAAGTTTCTGCACCGTGGTAAAGAAGAATGAAATTTTGATCAAGTTTCTGCACCGTGACGAAAAAGAATTAGATTACGATGAAGTTTCTGCACCGTGGTAAAGAAGAATTAAATTTTGATCAAGTTTCTGCACCATTTGTGTACCAGAGCTTCGTCGCGTACACCATTTGCATTCTCTGCGGGGAGAGTTCTATATCTAGGATTATAAAGCGCTAAAAAACGAGACTATCTCCTGAACCTTATTCGAGAATTGCAAGAATAGTAGCGCTGGTCATAATTCTAACTCACTTTTAACAAGCCTCCCCCACTTTTTTCGATAAGAGAGGCAGCGTCTGCTGAAACTGAGGCTCCTGCGATACGACCCTTTCATTTGTCACTAGACGCGAAGAATAGAACACTCAATGCCCCTCTCTGCAAAACAGATGCAGATTAAAGTCTGCTGCAGGTTTTTCTGGCGATGCGAGGTGCATTTTAGCGAGTCCACCAGACATTGCAAGTAAAAGAAATCGTGGGACGGTCCGCTAGAATATCTCCTGTCATGTGTCACTGGCGCGGCGTGGGCGCGTTAAATCAAACGACGCTTTCTTATAGCATCTGCTCCCTTCGCAGGCATCGTGAACAACATTCTTCTATACTTGAGATGATTTAAATCACTATCTTTGGTTCTGTCCGACTCGGATGACATGATTCATCTGCGCTCCGCACGTAGTACACCCTCTCTAACATAATCAATTATATCCCCCAGAATAAATTTAGATTTCATATATAGTATGAACGCCTACTGATTGCCAAATTGAAGATTGACGTACTAATATTGTTTCGTGTACCTTATCCGGCACATAAATTATTCTCCAATAGGGCCATTCTGATAGATGAATTTTAAGGAGCTACTAAATTTTGCGTCGCAGCCGGACGTATGGATTAAAGCTGCTGTGACTAACACACTCCCGAGTCGGACGCCACAGCTAGCGTGGTCGCTTAACTTTCGTACTAGGCTTTCTGTAGTATACGACGTGGCAATCACCAAAGATTACAGTCCAGCCTCGCTTATAAATTGTGTGGACCCCGCAAGTCTGGCAATCATCGAGATGCTTGGACGACCGCAGCCGAGACAGCTCCAGATGGGAGACACTTTGCGCGCGGTGGCGCTCGGTTTTGAGAAACCTCTGTATCCATTTACACGGTGACCCTCGTGAGTGCTGAATATTGTCAGTGGTAATGTATTTTTGGTTACAGTTGCATGCATGGCGGAACAGGTGGCGGTGTGCGCAGGGACCGAAGCTGACTTGCAGATGCCGAGCGTGGGTCGCCGTTGCGGTCTGCGCCCCCAGGCTCGTGTTTACATTCTTCTCTTTTTTAAGCTCAGCCTTTTGTGTGAACGGAAAGGTCGGCTTTTCCTTCAGTCAGGAAGAAACCTGCCCAGGCGTCTACGAAAATTTGGTTGGGCTTGCTTTTAAGCTATAGAAAGCAGGTGTGCATGGTGCACATCGAAATGCTCTGGTTAGCTCTGGAATGGTGAGGCTTTGGGATGTGGACGCATGAGCGAGGTCAAAAGCGAATATGTGATGAGAGAGTTTCTGACCAAAACTGAGCGCGATAATTTTTGGGGGGCAGTTTTGTTAACGAAGCATAAATTTAAGAATGCGGAGGCTCATTGGTCTCAGGATTTCTGGATCCCCTTGTACTGTGACTGCTTGTGGGGAAAAATGTGAAGAGAACTTTTGTTGTTTTTACCGTTTGTTTATTGAAGTCATCTTTTCTAAGGAAGAACGAAAGAAAGTTTATTAAAAAAGTCAAATAGTCGAGAATGACGAGAACGACCCAATGTGTTTGGAACGAGTTGAATATTTGTGAAAGTTCAAAGTTGTAAACAAATACCGATACTTGATCATATGACTCGTATTGGTGAGTCGCCCAAATTCACCTGACCTAGCATGCGTACTTGCGGATATCAATAAGTTGACGGAGGTACATCTAATTTGCTTGGACACCTACCCAGTCTAACTTTTTCGCCGCCTGTACGCATATTTTTCATCGCCCAAGTAATTAAATCGCTCAGGCATCGAAAAACATGCATGCTCCGGCGCAAAAAATTGACTGGGTAAATTTTCAGGGCATGCTTCTGTAGTAACGGAACTTACAGTAAGAATTCGTACTTTAATCTTCTATTTCATTCAAGTATTCGAGTGAAGAGTGTAGAGTCAGAATGACCTGATTATGAGACCAATTTCTTTTCAAAACTGTTCGATTCTATTAATCATCTCAAGTTTGGAAATGAATGCAAAAATGCAATTTTTATCCCGTCTGGAGAAACTCACGGAACAAGTTTCTTCGCTAACATTGTGTTTACGGTTTTTCTTAAATTCTTAATTCATAATTTTTTATTCCTAAATGCTTTCAGATCTATAGTTTGATAGTGACTCATCCAAATTTGAACATTACCTTCCTTAATTTTTCCTATTTCAAAACTCAACGACAGGCGTTCGCAACTGAAAAAGGAAAATCCCAATCTTCGGCCTATCTCATATGTAAAGAATGATATTGATATCAAACGTTAGCAAATGATGCAAGTGTGTGTAATGTACGCTGGAAAAAAGGAATCTAATATTTTTTAGATTTAGGCAGTAATCAACTGACCTGAAGTAAGTTTCTTTCTTCTTTAGTACATCACAAGTCCAATTAAATAATATGCTTTTGTGTGCATTTGAGGGAGTCTTGCCATACAAATTCGACAAGATGTATTCGATTTGCTACGTAGTTATCGCTTAATAAAAATGATTTCATTTGCAATAAACATTTATAAACTCGTTAACAGAACGTGTTTCTCCTGAAATAACTCAGAGCCTTTCAATATCATTTCTAATGCATTTTTCAACAAGATAGGTTTCAGATTCGAGACTCCAGCCACATACTTGATATTTCTGCCAGTACCATGGTATATTACTTGCTAATATTGCAGCTTCACAAAATTATTTCTCATAAGAGGCGAGAATAAAAGGGAAAAACCTTCAGTGTTGAGCCTAGGAAAGACACAGAAGATCGCTGAACACATGGAGGGAGATACGTGCTGTGTTCTATGAAGTCTTAGCGGACCATGACTGGCCACTAATATGACTGATGACCTGGGGACTCTTCTAATTGTTTTCATTCGGCATACCTTGCGGGACCTTCCATGGTCAATACCTCCAACATATGGTCCCTTGATGTTGCATTTTGCCGAGTATTTTCTCCCGAACGTATCAATGTTTTACGGATGTCCCGCTACCGCTATAGCAGATGATGTGCTCTTCAAAGTACATGGGAACGAGAAATGTGCGGGGATTATTTATGCATTTCATAGTATTTGGTAGCTGGTAGCTTCAAACGTGCAAGTCAGCCATGTCCTATTCGATAGTGCCTAGCCATTGAGTCCAAGAAAGCCTTTAGCAAGCCGACTATTACTGTATCAAAGAGTTATTATGGAGACACCACTGCAGGCACTCCATAAAAGAGAGTCCATAAAAAGCTGGCCCCCGCAACAACAGCCGTCGAAAATTACGACTGCCGGACACTTTAATCGGCGGTCCGGTAGAGCACTTTGTAAGTCCACCTTATTTCTGGAGCGCGACCGCTTCTTGCTCACATCACACTTAACGACTTTCGCTCCGTGTTCTCCGAAATTGAGAATTCGGGCCTCTTCCGTCGCTCCAGCTTGATTAGAAACTGATACGCTACCAGTAGTTCTTTTCAGCTATCTTCTTTGAAATAACCACCCGTTACTTCGCATAAAAAATCGGCCATAAAATGGGATGGAGAGAACGTTGTTAGAGGACAGTGTTGGTTCTTTTAAATGTGCAGACTAGCTACTGTGTTCATTTTCATCAGGTGAGTTGCGGCATGCAGAGAACGCTTCGAGTACACTTCATAAGGCTTGGAGCCATGCAGCTAGTGCCTTCGAGCAAATTCACCACTGTACACAGGGATGCTTCAAAAACTTGTTTTAGTTGATTGAATAACTACAGCGTTCATCTAAACGACTGGTGTCTTAATTTTCGTACAAATATCGTCATTCATTTTGGACACTAGGTGAGGCATAGAGATTTGGATCATACTTACAAACAGGAGTACGTAGATAAGATACCCAATAACAGTAGTTGGGCAGAAGTCAAATAGGCGCCAACTGCCGTTTCTTGCCCTCGCTCCCGACCACTCGCACGCTGTGCCTCTCTCTTCAAGCAATCCGAAGAATTTAATTGTCTATAAGTGTTGCGGTCCAGAAAATATGGTACTGCTCAGAGTCACAACTTGCATTCACCGTGATGTTCATGGGTGGATTTGTAAACGCTTTCTTTGATAAGTGTCGCAGAAGAATTGTTTATGCTAACCGATGGAATTATACAAAGTTAATCGCGCAGGTTCTCAGTTTTGCGATGTGTTAAGAGCAGAGAACGCAGAGCGATGCTTGGGGGAGATTCAGCGCAGCAGATCTCTGCCGGAAAGTCGGGGGTGGTTGAGGCATGAACGGTGCATTTTTGAGCCATTG
The DNA here is from genome assembly GCA_030386875.1 of Morinoia aosen. Classification (NCBI taxonomy): domain Eukaryota; kingdom Metazoa; phylum Arthropoda; class Malacostraca; order Amphipoda; family Talitridae; genus Morinoia; species Morinoia aosen. The sequence continues at coordinate 48,901,507 of CM059567.1, read as the reverse complement.
ATTCTGAGAAAAAAAAGGTGAATTGGAATCTTTTGATTTAGAAACCAAATGATGATGAAAAATTACTCTGTTGTGTCAGCGATGATATCATCATAATAAGCATTACCATGCTTTGAAAAACGGACAGTTCAGTCCATTCAATCAGTAAAAAAAATTACCGGGAAATTTAGAGGGCAATTTACACTGCAATTCACGTCGCAATTCACCGGGCAATTCAGTCCATTCAATTAGCAATAAATTTACAAACATCAGCAATGAATGTTTTTACAGCATAAATACAAGCGCAGCTTAGTCTAAACAATTACCACTCTTCATCTGGATGGATCTTTCTTTACAGTGCAGAATTAAACTGTGCATTTGTTGCCCATAAATTACCTCAGAAGTGCTCAGCGCAAGTTCCGCTTGCTGGCGGTCTCATTTACATTGACACAATTCCTGGTGTGCAGCAAAATTTATGTAGAGTAGCAGAAATGATCGGTGGGGAGAAGTTTTACATTGTTGACACATTCTGTTTCCTACATCTACAGTAAACTCCAAACCCAAATTTCGAAACTTTTCTCATCTTTTGTACACCATGTAACATGTGCAACACGAACTTGAGCATAAGTTTTCAATTCAGTTACGGAAACAACGTTTAAATCATCTGCGACTTAGATTTAGCCACAAATTTGCGAACCTGTTCCCTCCTATTCCAGGCGACGGAACTCGTTGAAGTGCTTTCGTACAACCCAGTCTAACTTTTTCGCCGCTGGCATGCATGTTTTTTCGCCGCCCAAGTAATTAAATCGCTTAGGCGGCGAAAAAATGCATGCTCTGGCGAAAAAGTTTTACTGGGAACCGTATCTAGAAACACCCGTAGACTGGAAGGAAGAAAGTCTCGTACACTGAAAGCATTAAAACTCCGTGTCTTTCGTGAACACCAAACTGTTTTCCCTCCTGTTCCAGGCAATTAAACTCGTAGAAGTACATACACATGATCGTGTCTAGAAATACCCGTAGACTGGAAGGAGGAAAGTCTCGTACTATAAAATCTTTAAAACTCAGAGGCTCGTACTGACGTCTTGTTCCACGTGACGTCAACCAGAAGAAACGCGTGCGTCAGAACCAGCGTGGCACGCACAACTTCCCTCTTGCAAAGCGAGGAGCGGGAATGAGGGGAAAATCATAAGAAACTCATAAGTTACTATTAACGTGACAAGTGCTTGCGCACGCTGACCACGTCAGCGTACGTACGGCTCCATCTGCCAGAGAACTTCTTGCTCTGAGCGCCGGTGACAATTCTCAGGTACTTTTAAAGAAATAAAAATGATCGTGTTGTTGCAGCACACACACACACACACAACGTGAAGCAGCTTTCTAGTGAGAACACAAATATTTCGCTTTTAAAACTCGCTCTTTATATTCGGTAGGCTTTTTGCCGGCATCAACCGTACATCAGATACAAGAGAAGGGCTTCTTTTAATTGCCCCGAGGGCTTTGAGTTACTGAAGAAAGCTCGTGTGTGGGAGAAGGTCGTTTCTTTGATGGGGCTCTCACTAACATTTATACGACGCTATCGCACTCTTTATCACTGCAAATTTTGCGTAACTCGGGTGATTTTGGCGGGTCGCGATGATTTTGCCTCTAATTGTAAAAGACGAGTTTTTAGGCTAAAGAAATTCAGAGAGTACAGTGGATCTGTCTCCCCTTAACTTGCCTGTACCACTGAGAAATATTGCTTGCGATTCAAACGGAAACAAGATGCTGTAATTGGGGTAGATTCTTTGTATGCATGTTTAAAATGCATCTTATGGAACAACAGATTTAATTTTACCCAGAATTTAACTTCTGAAGGGATATCCGAACCAGGTAAGGTTCCTAACATTGATATTCTGCCTGTGATATCCGAGGCAGCTTGGTATTGAGCTTCTTAACATTGATATTTTGCTTGTAATTCTAAGGAACAAAAATTACTTCGTTATTATCAGGGTCGGTCGGTTATAGTTCCTGTGTTTTTACAAAGCATTCGTAGATTATTTTCTTTGTAGCTCGTAATTTTGATGTGCGTGTAAAAACTGTTTCATTTGCACTGTCTCGCCGTGAGAGAATGAATGTCTTCAAATGAATTTCATGGCGATATCCTTTCCTTGCGCTTAACTTACGAACCATTAATTTTAATACTGTTAATAAAATAGAATAATGGTGATGATCTTGTTAGAATATGAGTATAGTTTCAGCGTAAAGTAATGTAGGGCTGAACAGACAACTCTACACCCCCTAACTTTTATTAATAAGAAAACTGTGAATTGTGCTGTAAAACATGCAAGCTTACTTCGCATGAATATATATATATATATATATATATATATACTCATCATAAAGAAGGGTATCTTTCATGAGAAGGCTTACTCATATTTTAATTTGTTAGGATAATAATTGAAAAGCTCCTCACAGTTGGCGGACTCGGTACATGCCGAGAAGCAGCACGCAGAATTTGCGGGCATTTTTTGCAAGATGTGAGCACTTCATTGGAAGTTGAGCGTCGCAGAAGCGAAGCGGAACCGCCCGAACTCGCGGCTGCAGCGTTCATCACACGCCGGTATCGGACAGGATCGCTGGTTTACGACTCGTGCCAGCTGAACCACCTGATGCAACCACCTGTAGCATTACGGGGCGCTCGTGTTCAAAGGGACCACCTGGGCAACCCAGCTTTCGATCTCCTCATGACAGTCGCAGGCTTGTCGTTCAACTCACAGACACTCTCTATTGTACGTAGATTTCAGCGCACGCGAAGCCTCCTCATCTTTACGTCTGAGAAATCTAATATTTTTGTGACGGATATTTTCGCTATAATGTTTCTTTGTCTCTAACTCTTGCCAAGTTTATCCTCGTACGAGAAATCATATAATTCTGATATTTAAACTTTCGGCTTAACAGTTACTTGAAAAAAATTCGGGGCTGTATCTATGCAGAATGTGTGCTTTTTGTGATATGACACTCGAGAAGTGGGTGTATCTCTAGCGAGTGGTTTTCCTCGTGGAGATTTTCCTCATGAAATTTAGCCGATAGAAAAACGCCAGCTTGCAAGACAGATAGCTGAAGAATGTGTTCCGTTGTAACACACAAACTAATTCAAAATAATTAAGCTTGCGCTCCCGGACATCAGGCACGGCTATCTCGAGGCCGAGACGCTCACGTGCATCGCCGGCCAATGTTGAACTTTTCGTCAAATTTTGATTTGGACCAATTTACGGCTCCAGTAATGCGATAATTGAAATCCGAAATTAAAAAAATATGCAGGTAGCCATGCGTCAGTTGAAGGGCAGAACAAACATGCAAGTAGCCTTTCGGTAGTTGAAAATTTTTAAAAATGAATAAGTAAAAAAAAAATAACCCCGTGTATTCAAATTTATGCGTTATTGGAGGAGCCGCAAGAATTTACTGACAGGGTTATGTATTCAATAAAGTTACAAAAAGATGAGCGTGCCATTATTGAGCGTGCCAAAAGATGGGCGTGCCATTGAAGGGTAGAAATGAGTGCCACAGCGCTGGCAATCGAAGGGTAGAACTGCAAGAACAAATGCGCTCACGGTATGGACATAACTACAAGATTAAACAGTCATGCGTTAAGAGGAGAGTGTAGTTGATGAACGTGCAGTTATGTGCTATATGAAGGAAATTTGGCTTATGTTCACTATACTTGCTAGTACTCGTAATATAAACTCAGATACTTCAGGGTTTCAAATACTGTGAACATTTTACGGCGTGTGCCCAAAAAACGCACTCATCTTTTGATGGATCTATGCCCTCATATTTTTTGTTTGTTTTTGTTTCGGATGATACTAAGTTTCATTTCCTGGCATTTAATTTTCTTCAAATAAATGTTCTTTTCATTGATTTAGCTCAGGCTTGAATCCTCGTCGACAAGCACCTACACCAAAACAAAATACATGAGGCAGTCAAAGAGTGCATGAGTGCAGTTTTTGGGGACACCCTCTATTTTGTGAGTTCGAGAGACCGGGTTAACTTTTAAAGAAGTGAAAGTTTTTTACCATCGTAATCACACTCAAAGTTAGGAAAACAACTGTGTAGTTATTTGAATATCGACTCAATGAATCCCACTAGAGGACACAATTATTGTATTTATTGGAATAAGCATTCTTATATGAAGATGTGAGGTCTCGAGTTGAAGGTTAGGTAGAACTTTCTTTCGTTGCAATAGAATTGGCTTATGTTAAGACCATATAATAGCGAGGAATAAGGCTATTAAACTTAGCATTTTATATTAAAAGCTCAACGCATATGACAGGAGCGAAGGACAAAGAGGCTCAGTTGACTCAGCTGTATACCTGCAAATGACGTCAATGCTTCCTCCTTAGTTGCTTTATAATTCAAGCCCGAGCTTCCTGTTGCCGCGAGGGAGCGAGCTAGGAAACATTTGCTTATAGCCTCCATGCGCCGCTCGCTCGCTCGACTGCGATGCCAATAATACAGGCTTAGCTGAGCGGAAACTCTCATCTTACTTCGAGCAATTGACGTATCACTGTGACGTGCGCCTGTGGCGTCTGACGTAAGAGATAGCGTCATTTGCTCTGCCTGTGCTATCTTGTTTTAAAGAAGAAGCTGCTGCAAAACACTCCACCAAACCTGGAAAATATTTCGAAACGATGGCAGGCTTCAGAAGAATCGGTGCTTCTACGTCAATTTTTTTAGATGAGTTTTGCAAACAATTCAGAACGTCTCGACTATCTTACGGGCACGTAATTGTTTTTTGCAATGCGATGAAGATGCTACAGCAAGCAGCGCCTTCTCATTCTGTCATCGTGCAGCAGTTGTGGGGGTATTAAATGTCGTACAGACAGTTGGCAGTGTCGACGCCCAACTCACGCGACACCGACGCTATACGAGCGCATAAGTTTAAGTGGCCCTTAATTTAATAACAGGAAGAATGTCAAATCTTTTTCAACTCTGAGCTGATGAAGAAACCATTACACTTTGCTCTGCTCTACGCGCTCTTCAATTAAAAACACGCGCCGGAAATCTCTTCTCAGTTTAATTTCTCTTCTCAGTTTAATTTCTATTCTCAGTTTAATTTCTCTTCTCAGTTTAATTTCTCTTCTCAGTTTAATTTCTCTTCTCAGTTTAGTTTCTCTTCTCAGTTTAACTTCTCTTCTCAGTTTAGTTTCTCTTCTCAGTTTAATTTCTCTTCTCAGTTTAGTTTCTCTTCTCAGTTTAGTTTCTCTTCTCAGTTTAACTTCTCTTCTCAGTTTAGTTTCTCTTCTCAGTTTAATTTCTCTTCTCAGTTTAGTTTCTCTTCTCAGTTTAGTTTCTCTTCTCAGTTTAACTTCTCTTCTCAGTTCAATTTCTCTTCTCAGTTTAGTTTCTCTTCTCAGTTTAACTTCTCTTCTCAGTTTAATTTCTCTTCTCAGTTTAGTTTCTCTTCTCAGTTTAACTTCTCTTCTCAGTTTAGTTTCTCTTCTCAGTTTAATTTCTCTTCTCAGTTTAGTTTCTCTTCTCAGTTTAGTTTCTCTTCTCAGTTTAGTTTCTCTTCTCAGTTTAATTTCTCTTCTCAGTTTAGTTTCTCTTCTCAGTTTAACTTCTCTTCTCAGTTTAGTTTCTCTTCTCAGTTTAGTTTCTCTTCTCAGTTTAATTTCTCTTCTCAGTTTAGTTTCTCTTCTCAGTTTAACTTCTCTCCTCAGTTTAATTTCTCTTCTCAGTTTAGTTTCTCTTCTCAGTTTAGTTTCTCTTCTCAGTTTAACTTCTCTTCTCAGTTTAGTTTCTCTTCTCAGTTTAATTTCTCTTCTCAGTTTAGTTTATCTTCTCAGTTTAGTTTCTCTTCTCAGTTTAGTTTCTCTTCTCAGTTTAATTTCTCTTCTCAGTTTAGTTTCTCTTCTCAGTTTAACTTCTCTTCTCAGTTTAGTTTCTCTTCTCAGTTTAGTTTCTCTTCTCAGTTTAATTTCTCTTCTGAGTTTAGTTTCTCTTCTCAGTTTAACTACTCTTCTCAGTTTAATTTCGCTAAAATTTAATCAGAAAAAACGTACATTTATGCGCGATGTTTCTAATTATAGCCGTGCTTAGGGGCTTCATCGCCAGCTGTGTTATTTGTTAACGAGAAATGATGAACCTAAAAATGTGGGATTGAATTACGGTTTAAATATTTGAAAGTCATTTTCTTGGACGGATAACATCTTTTTTTCGAAATTGTACACGGCAGAATTTCATCGGCCTAATCATACAGTATCCACAATTTCAGAAAATTTATATTATTAGCTAATTTCCAGTACTTATCGAATACTTTCGAAGAGGATACCTAATTTGACCGTTGTGCAATGTATGCGCAGTGTGAGCAGGAGCGTTATCGTGATGGAAACCTGATGTATGTCCCGCTCTTTTTCATGTAGCGTAAATATTGCTTTACATCTTGTGCTGTTTTCCAAATCAAAAGTCATTCAATGATCATAGATTTTTCCGCAACAACTCAACAAGCATTTACTGTCAAATCCAATGCTCTAATTTAAAACACATGATGAGTCCACACTCACATGAGTAGTTTTTAGTGTTCATTTCGGAATATTTCTTTGAGTTTCAATTCCTTATCATTTTGTTGGGCTTCAACACTTTGACTGTGTAATACATATATGCATGTACAATACTACCATCACCGACTATCCAGATTCGAACGCTTCAGAAGAGCTGAAAATGAAATTCCTCCCACGTAGTCCGCCTGAGGGAGCATTGAGCTACCGAAAAACATTCTCTCAATGTTGGCATGTAAAAATCAAACATTTAAACGGCGCTAGTGTTCTTCCTACATTTTTTTGTGAAACGCATCAGTATACATATTTTCAGCATCCCAAGAAATAAAATTCAGAAAGGGCATCGTTACGCTAAGGGTTATTCCTGCACGGCGAAAGCGCAGCTGGTTCGATGAAAATAAAGCATTCGTCTGGCCGCGGACATGAGGCTGCGAGGGGCTGTGAAGAATAAGGTGGCGAGCGTGCCATAACGAAGTCCTTAATTAGAAGCCAAACGCAGCGGCTTCCTGGGCTTAAACAGGAGAGAGTTGACCGAGCAAACACCTGACTGCTCGGGGGAGTCAAACTCTATATATTTACTGAGCCTCCCCCGTAGGAATTTGCTTACAAAGCCTAGTGTCCAGTTTTGCTGGCAGTAATCGGCCAATCTGTGGAGGACCGAGGTAAACACGGAATGATGAAGTGCGTCTCCGTTGAGGTCATTTTGTCGCGGCTTGGTAAAAATTGGTTTTGGAGGCGGTGCTTGATGTTATAGCTCAAGATAAGAATAGGAGCAACGTAGGGACAAACTTATTTATTGTTAAGTGTTTCAGAATTCATGGATTCCATCCTCATTGCTGGAAGAGCAACTTTAAAATGATCAATTTCGAAACTTGTGCGAACGAAACGTGTACGAACAAATGTGTTAGTCACTCACTGAGTTAGTTCGTCTTTTTTATGTTAGTGAAATTTCCTATGAATTTTTCAATTAATACTATTTAGGTTTAACAAGTTTTTGCCGTAAAACGTATAGAATGGAAAGTAAAATAGTGGTGATTAATTGGCATTAAATATAATTGGCCAAACAAGAATTGTTGAAGGGTAAGTTTAAAATTTTTTCTGCATTGACAGGTTGCCTGTAAGGGAATTACTTACGAAAATCTAGCTTTCTGTAAACATCTGGAGTTTTCTAATTTTTTCTCCGAAACATGTGTGATTTAATCCGCCCAGAGATGAAACTACACTTAGGCGTTAAAATAATAAATACGCAGGCGAAAAAGCTAGACTGACAGTTGTATGCCTCGCTCGTGTACCTGCTAACGCGTTGACCACGTTTGTGCGGTTGCTTCGCACGATTAGGTCAGGTTGCAAGTGGCAGAATAGAAAAAACATTATTAGTGCTCAAAACATTTGTATCATTTTCAAGTAGGGTGAAAAATATAATTTCGCGATGAAATTTCGCCTCGTTCTCTTAAATATATTACTAAAAAGTTTGTGAAATAATTGAAATGCAATTCATTTATGCCGGTAGGAAAATGAGCAATTTACCCGGTAGTATATTTACGTCACGATTCGGAGATAAGGCGCCAACGCTCGTCGGAGCATCGGAACCTCACGAACGTTGTCAAAAGCGGCTTTTTGTGATCGATGGTAAAGATGTACCTGTGTTTCGAACTGAACGGGAAAGGTAATTCTGGCACATACGTGCTTAATGACATCCTACTAGATCGTTATTACCGATGAGCAAGCTGTGGATTCCAAGTCAGGGGAGATGATGCGTCTATGAGGAAAAGGTTACAAATTTGATGTACTTGAAAGCTTGCTAGTGATCAACAAGATTTTCGTGGTATTTCTCACACAAAATTAGATTACTCGAATATACGTTCCCCCCATCATCCTTTGAACGTGCACTTCAGCACCTACAGATGATTTTAAATCATAATTCTGAGTATTCTGCTTACCTATTTTACTTCCGACTATTGTTTTCAATTTCTGAAATGTATGTCGAGCACCGGAAAAATTTGTTTTTTAATACATTCTTTGTTCATTGATCTTGTTCTTTTGAAGGTTTATCCCCTTTTGAAACTTTTTACTATATGGAGAAGACTATCCGAATGAGACCAAGATACGAGTACATCTACTCAATGCATGGATATCAAATGTGCATGAATATTACAGTTGTAAAAGGATGCTTGTTTAGCTTGCACTTTGTTTTTAAATGGAAGAAACTTGTTTCTTTGAACAACCAAAGGCCGTAGATCAACTCAAGTTATAATCCATAAAATCGCATAAGATATTAAACTTGCCCTTCACCTGAACGACCCCCGTATGGGGGAACTAAATTTTGAAGCTTGGGATATTTATGCGAAGGAAGAGGCCAGAAGGAGGAGGGGGCGGTGGTGGAGGCGGACGGAGAGAACACAGATTTGCTAGTCGCATTCTTGGTCCATAATGACGGCCCTAAAGTACGGAGCATGCAGCTTCGGTAGCCAGACCGGTTATGGCCACTTCGAGTTTAACTGCACTTGTCCGAAAAATGCTCCGCCTTCTATGCTTTTTGTTCGCATCCGCAGCTCTCTATGAATGTGTACTGGGAGACAAACTCAATGAATGGAGGGAGATCGAGCGCCAGATAAGTCTAGAAATTCGAAGATTTCGAGTTTGAGTTCCTCGTGGAATTTGCTTGATATTTGATAAATGAGGTGTCGATGACGCATTAGTTCTCGGGCGAGTGTTTTGCCGAGAACTTGGGAGATTTGGTCCACGTCTTGAGGAGAAGAAAGTAATCTTCACAGTAAAAGGCTTGCTGGGGCCGCAACGCATCATTACAGCTGAGTTACTGCCAGGAGAGACTTCCTCCGCGGCCCTGTTCCTCAGTTTCGCTCGCAAGTTATTATACTGAACAAGTTATTATGCTGAATATCGAAGAACATTTGCCGTCGTCGAAAACTTTCAGCACTCAACATCATGACTTGCTTGGAAGGCAGCGCAAAATATTTTAATAAATTTGCTGCATCCAATTATGATGAGTTTCTCGTTAATTTCTGTATCGTCTCGTTCAAATAAGTACCGAGATGAGGTGGCAGCCTTATTTGGAGGGCGGGATTTGACTTGTGGAGAAGTACGACGTGCCCCACCAACCAGGGGTCGTAAATACCTCATCTGACAAACTAATTTGATTACTGAAGAAAACAACTGGTCATTTCTGCTCCTGCGGGCTTTGAATCTATAATCTCCCGTATTTGAGTTAATACTCCATTAAAGTCACTGTTTTGAACTAAATGAGGATAGTGATGACCGCTTCGAAATTTTCTACGACCCTTCATGAGTGGAGTTCCTGGCTCTATCTATGGAGGTCAGGATGCGATTACAGTCAATCACTGAGTCCTTATCGGAACAACTTCGCAAAAAGCCTAACATAAAATCTGCTGAAAGAATAGAGGTGCCTTTTCGTTATGTTTTCTCAAAAGAACTTGTATTTAATAAAATAAATTGTAACGTACATGGTAAAGTATTATCGTAGTGTTACATTTTTCATACGTCCTTGAAAAGATTGCAATGTATTCGAGCAGTAACATCGGTTTTTCGACTCAACTGTTCACAACCTAACTTAATGGAGGCGGTGTGATGACCAACCGTAGCAATTGAATTGCTTAAGTCAATTTAAGCAATTTAAATTTATTTACCATACCCGATATAGCAGTAGATTGTTTCTAACGTCTAGTACAATGGCCCACATTTGAGCATAGCTACTTGTGGGCCCGAATAAGTTCAGTGACTTATAGGGCATCCTACCATAAAGGTGTACAATTATGTTTAACATAATTCTCTTAACTTGGGTGCACACTAGACTAATCAATGAATTGGGTGACTCAAGATTTGATGCTTAATTTTACGGTAATAGCTATATTTTATAAGGGCTAGATGTGAACAGTATTTTCTAGAAAAGACTCAGGTCAGACTCAAGATCTATGTCATTAATCATGGTAAATTACTGTATAAAAATGAATCATACAGCAGAAAAAATTTGAAATGTAAACATGCGTTTAATATTTCGATAGAAAGAGGGATTCAAGATTCGTTTTGAAAGCTTTGTAAGAACTTTTTCACGGATCTCAGCCGGGATCGAATTCCAAGTCTTGGTTCCAATAAAGAGGATACTGTGTTGTGACCGAGCTTTTAAATAACAAGGAAGTATGAAGTTACTTCTATTTCGGGTTATATGATCATGAGGCAAGTTTGTGCAGTTAATAATTGTTCGAGGTCTCTGTCACTATAATTAGACAATGTTTCATACATGAAATTACGTAGGGAGAGCTAGTAAAGCTGAGTTATTTTAAAACTTTTAAACGGACCATTTGTGTGGGCATTATAGTCCAATTTTCTCACCGCTCTAATTACTGTTTTTAGCAGCACAAAGAGCAAATTGGTTTTGTTTTCATCAGTTCCACGCCATGCTTTTATTCCATATTGTAAGTATGGTGAAATGAGCGTTCGGTAAAGTATTTTCAAGGGTTCTACAGGTAATTGTAAATATGTTATTAGTCTCACATTACTCTCATTATTTGAGTGATCGGAGAAGAACACCAGTGAGAGAGTGCACTATGAAAATGCTGCAGATGCATCCCATGGAAAGCACAGGAGACTTGTGCACCGTCTTACACTGCTCGCAACCCACGTATGCTGAGAAACAACGGTTGCTCCCAAAGATTTGAGAGGTTACCAGTTAGTAAAATTGTTACTCTGAAGAAAAGGGTTCTCAGTGCTTGCGTTATAAAGGCATTCCCATTGTGTGGTACTTACACTGAAGAAAAGGGTTCTCAGTGCTTAGGTATTGAAGGTACTGTCATTGTGTGGTACTTACACTGAAGAACGGGGTTCGCAGTGCTTAGGTATTGAAGATATTGTCAGAATGGGCCTGCAAGAATGCTGGACCAACGTAAAATGGTATTTGACAAGTTCTCCGCGTATTGGGACATATGTGTATCATATGGTAAGCTGCTCATTTACTTACCTGTATAAATGAATGACATTTCATGCTTTTTCACCCCTTTGAAAATGATTATTACCCTAAGAACTAAAATGTTATCGTGCTATTGTATTTTTCATATTTCTATGGAAGGATAAAATGTATTCTAGCAATAAAGTCAATTTCCCTACTCTGTTACTTACAACCCAACCAAACCAAAGCGAAAACGTGGTGATCGTGTTAAAATAGGCAAATTGAATGCTTTAACAAGAAAGTTGTAGCAGTGGTTTCCTTCTCCGCTCATCACTTGGTTACCGAGGAGAAGACTTCACTCTGTTACCAGGAAGAACGCTTGGGTGAACAGCCGAATTCCTCGAAGTCTGAGATACACCGCATGCTAACGGGGGCCAGAGGCGTCAAATGTGGTATTGACTGAAGTAGCTCTAATTGTGGTTAACTTTCAAGTTTTCTCGCTCGTATAAGTTATACTCTGTGAAGCCCCTTTCACAAAAAGATGGGAAAACTACAGTAGTTAATTAAAGTGTTCACGAATAAGTTATATCGGTGAGTTACTCATTGCATACAAGTGTTATGAATTTTTATGAGAATGTACGCAAAATTGTGTGTAAAATCCAAAAATCGTTTCAGGTAGAAAACAATAGGAACAGCTGAAGAAAAATCGCATATTGAAGAAGGCGCCGCGCAGCTCAGCAGCAACAGTAGCAATCGCGGAACAGGTTTCACAACTATCATTAGTCCAAATTTCTGAGCTTGCTCAGGTCCGTCTTTTTTTTGACACTGAGGCGACGCTTGAGGAGCTTCCTTATCGCTGGAGTCACCCGGCTCAGCGGACTCAGATCGCCCTACACCGCCCCAAAAAATGGTAATTGCGTTCCAAAACGGGGGGTGCTCAGAAATTTTAATCTCAATGGGACCTAATATGAAGCAAAAATGGCAATTTCGTTCGAAAACAGCTGCTGTTGAGAATTTTAACATTTAATGAGGGTTGATACGGAGAAATAATTATAAGTGTTTCAAAACGGTAATAGTTGAGGATTTCAAGCATTTAATGAGTCTTAATAATGAGGGAAAACTATGCTGCCTTCGGAAAATAAGAGAGAGTTTAGACTCTTTATAGCGAATGAGACTTGACGCGGAACAAACTTGAAATTTCAACATCTCCCTGTATGCCCAGTAACAGTGCATGGGGAGCGGCGTAGACATTTGAGGCCCCAAGCATCATACGGTACCAAGCGCCAAATACACCTAAAAAAATGAGTTATGTATACCGCTATCATCCCCAAATTTTCCTTTGTCTGGAGAGTTAGTCGCAGGTACAGGAAGATAGCAACGAATACCTCCATAAGTTGCCGAGATGCGATGGTTTCAAGTCGCCAAACTTTGATGCCATTTTCTGACGTGTTTAAAAAGCGACGCTTGGTACCGTGTGATTCTAGGGGCCTCATTTGAGAGTTGAGATTCTAGGGGCCTCATTTGAGAGTTGAGATTCTAGGGGCCTCATTTGAGAGTTGAGATTTTAGGGGCCTCATTTGAGAGTTGAGATTCTAGGGGCCTCATTTGAGAGTCAAGATTCTAGGGGCCTCATTTGAGAGTTGAGAAAACTTACATCTGGACTGTAGGGGATGCGTCAGGGTGACGCACACGGTACTCTATACTAACCGGATGCACACACAAAACGAACACCATACTGATGTTGGCGCCAGAGCATGAAGTAATGCGAACGTTTCCACTATAGAACACCTTCAGTATCACGTACATCTTAAAATTCAAATTGAAGCTCCCGCAGAGATCCTTTGAACTTAATTCTTGCGCACGCATATAAACGTTTTGCATTGCAGCTGAACTTTGCTCTCTTGAAAGTATCAGCTGACGCTTCTCGTTGTCGAGCATGCAAATGGCACTCTTGTTGTGGTCATAACAATGATAGGGAACGAGGTGACGTTTGTTGATGACTTCCAGCAGTTCACTTTTTCAGCTCGTGAAATGTGTTCACAGCGTACCATTAACATGGACGGTTCCGATGAAGTTGTCGAGAAAAACATCTCCGGAATAGTGCTTCAGTTAGTTCAAATGAATTACATGCTTTATTAGAACGTTTTAACAGAATAACATCGTTTTCAAAACATTAACCGCTTGGTAAGAACTAATACGCTGAAACAGACAAATTTTTTAGAGCTTCCCTGAGGAAGACAACAACGCATGTAAAATATTGATGATTAGTTGATATGATTAGTTGATGTAGGGAGATACAACTACTGTATCTATGGGAATTAGCGCTCCCTGGCGGAAATTGTGAGGTCCAGCACTGAGAGTGAGGCAGGCTTTTTTTTATGAAATGAAATATTTTTGTATTGTTAAGAATCATAATTTGTTGGTTTTCTACTGTTCCTGACTCCTCTGACTTTCCACCTCTGACTTTCTTATTTATCATGTTTCCTAATCTTCGATCTCAATTAATTTTTTTATGAGCACGGGATCTTGTGCGGAAACTTTTTGCATAGATTCCGCGTTCTCTTTACTCCAAACTAAAAAGCGGCTTCATCCTTACTCTCTTTGAACATCTCGGAATAGTGGTGAATTGAGGCTGAAACTGACTTAAAATCAATCAATCAACTTGATTTTCTGCAAAATCACAAGCTGACTGCAAGGCATCTCGCATAGCTTCTGAGAACAGAGCCAGGACATCTGAACATCTTAGTAGTGTTTATTGAAGCTGAAACCAACTTAAAATCAATCACTCAATATGATTTTCTGCAAAATTGACGCACTGAAAGGCAAGGCATCGCGCATAGCTTCTGGTTACAGAGCTTGCATGAGGATGGTGCCGCAGTTCCCATTCTGGCGCGGTGACCAGGACGGTGTGGCAGGTATGAATACGGTGCTGGTGCAGGGGCTTGGGCACGAGAGATTTTACTCGTGCATAGAAGGTGAAGTGGAAGAATGGTAGTGAAATGAATGAAGTGAATGTAGTGAATGAAGTGAATGAAGTGAATGTAGTGAATGAAGTGAATATAGTGAATGTAGTGAATGAAGTGAATGTAGTGAATAAAGTCAACGTTTTGAATGAAATGAATGAAATGGATGAAATAATGAAGCAAAAGAAATGAATGAAGTGAACGAAATAAATTAAATGAATGAGAATAACAATACGTACCCTATAACCATCCGAAAAATAGTCCAGTAATTCTCGCAGTTTTGATAGCTTAGACCAAGCGTCGTCAAAATTAGCAATGTCCAAACACCAACAATACGACAGAACACTTTTACGTCAACGATATTGACGTTGATAGCTTTGGAGAGGTGGCTATGGGGGCGGTGGAGGGAGTGGTGGCTATGGGGGCGGTGGAGGGAGTGGTAGCTATGGGGGCGGTGGAGGGAGTGGTGGCTATGGAGGCGGTGGAGGGAGTGGTGGCTATGGAGGCGGTGGAGGGAGTGGTGGCTATGGGGGCGGTGGGGGGGAGTGGTGGCTATGGGGGCGGTGGAGGGAGTGGTGGCTATGGGGGCGGTGGGGGGAGTGGTGGCTATGGGGGCGGTGGAGGGAGTGGTGGCTATTGGGGCGGTGGAGGGAGTGGTGGCTATGGAGGCGGTGGAGGGAGTGGTGGCTATGGGGGCGGTGGAGGGAGTGGTGGCTATGGGGGCGGTGGAGGGAGTGGTGGCTATGGGGGCGGTGGAGGGAGTGGTGGCTATGGGGGCGGTGGAGGGAGTGGTGGCTATGGGGGCGGTGGAGGGAGTGGTGGCTATGGGGGCGGTGGAGGGAGTGGTGGCTGTGGGGGCGGTGGAGGGAGTGGTGGCTATGGGGGCGGTGGAGGGAGTGGTGGCTATGGAGGCAGTGGAGGGAATGGGGCGGCTATCCCCCGAGGTGAAGGGAGTGGAGGGAGTGGGGCGGCTATCCTCCGAGGTGGAGGGAGTGGAGGGAGTGGGGCGGCTATCCTCCGAGGTGGAGGGAGTGGAGGGAGTAGGGCGGATATCCCCCGAGGTGGAAGGAGTGTTGGGAGTGGGGCGGCTATCCCCCGAGGTGAAGGGAGTGGAGGGAGTGGGGCGAATATCCCCGAAGTGGAAGGAGTGTTGGGAGTGGGGCGGCTATCCCCCGAGGTGAAGGGAGTGGAGGGAGTGGGGTGAATATCCCCGAGGTGGAAGGAGTGTTGGGAGTGGGGCGGCTATCCCCCGAGGTGAAGGGAGTGGAGGGAGTGGGGCGAATATCCCCGAGGTGGAAGGAGTGTTGGGAGTGGGGCGGCTATCCCCGGTGTTGGAGGGAGTGGGGCGGCTATCCCCCCGAGGTGGAGGGAGTGGAGGGAGTGGGGCAGCTATCCCCTGAGGTGGAGCAGGTGCAAGTCTTGTGTGGGTGGAATGCGAAGGAATTTGAGCGTGGGGAGCCCGGCGCGGGGGTGCAGTGGGGGACGCGCTGGAATGTTGCTAATGATCAAAAAAGAGCAGATTTGTTACGTGGACTGTATGTAGAGGAGTGACATGGGTACAACTGGTTTGTCCAGCCTTGGCGTACCGGGTACTTTAATCCAAGGACTGCGCCAGGCTTTGCCCAAATTGAAATCCGTGTACCGTCATGAGGTTAGTGCGTGTGCGCGTTGCGCGTGAAAGTGCTCACCTCTCATTTCTGACTTCTCATCTTTCATGCTTATTGTTAATTTTGCCTCATTTTAAATTCATGCTTAATCGATGCTTTGTACGTGTGCGTGAAACACATGAAAATATTCGTCCTCAACTTCTGATCTTCTTATTTCTTATTGATAATTAGACTTTGCATACGTTGACATTGATTGATTTCTACATGTCCATGCAAAATCTAAAAATATTTGTCTATCGCTTCTGACTTTCTGATTTTCCTTATTGATAATCGGATTTGCTGCGCAAATTTGCCGTACGAGCTGTCGATCCACGAACCTTTGGTGCGGTCGTAGCAATCCACACATTCCTTTGATTCGCGTGCGTACTTCAACGCATAAAAATCTTCCCTTTAATTTACGAATTTCCTTACTTGCATCCATGCTTCCTTAGCGCGTTACTCCCATCGGTTAACGAAAAAGATGAATTTTCGATGCACATCAATCGTATATTCATTAACAATTTTCTCGAATTAATAAGAATCTCATTCTGAGATAACTCGCGTGAAACGACGTCTTCCACAGCCAATTGCGCGACAAGTGTGGTTGGAGTCGTTGTGCCGCTCCGTGGGCGCGACCGCAGCCTTGATGAGGCCGAGATGTACTTGCAAATAACGGTCTATCAGCGCTTCATGGAGACAAGACTTCTTACAAGCGAACGTCACATTACGCGAACTGTTCGCGCCGGGAAGATAAATACAAATTAAAGGTTTGGTGTGCGGGGCCGACGTGGCGAGATACGACCGGTCGAACAAAACACATCAGCAACAAACGGTGGAGCGCCGTTAGCGCGACGTCAACGACTACTTAGCGTAGAGACGTGGTTTATGCGCTGCACGGGCCATGCGGTGTTAGCACTTCCTCGGGCTCTGCTCTGCTTCCTCTGTGTAATGCCGGTGTTGTAGGTCTGCCGCAGCGGGTGATGTGTGAGTGTGGGCATAGAGCTTAGGTGCCTGTGTTGTATGAGTGTATTGCCTGTGTTGTGGCTCAGCTGTAGCGGGTGATGTGTAAGTGTGGGCATAGAGCTTAGGTGCCTGTGTTGTGTGAGTGTAATGCTAGTGTATGTTGAGCATTACCGGGTCATGTGCGAGTGTGGACATAGTGGTCATGTACCGCTGTTCAAGTACTTAAGTATGATGTCAGTCCATGAATGAGACGCAGCGGGTATTTTACGGGTGTTTATAAATAAGAAGAGCATCTTTGCTTAACGAGATTCCGAGGTCCTGAAAGTTATGCACCTCTCACGCGAGCAAAAAATACGAGTGAGACTTTTATGAGCTCAGCTCAAATGATGAAGAGTTCAGTCATGAATAATGAACTCACACGTACTGCGGCACGACCAAATCTATTTTAACAAATACCAAACTTAGACTACGCCAATGAATGAAGTCAAAAATAGTTGAATAGCGTTGTTGCTCTACCGCACACAATGGAAAAACGGCATAAGGACACCTCAAACGGCATCTTTATACCCAGCCAGGGTGCAAATGTCTGTTCTCTAAACTCATGTTGAGAGCTTGGAAGAGTTTTTTCAAAGAAGTACAAAACTATTTCCCCAGCATCTCAGAGAGCTCAACTACAACGAAGACCTTCCATGCCCGAATGTTATCACGAAGCATTACAGAGAACAACCATCATGCAGGCCAAGTGTTGCATCACACCGCTTCCGACATGCAGGGTGGAGACGTGCTTTCTCTGTCCTGCTGAATTGCACATCCCTCTTGTACGACACACACTCGCCCCAACGCTCCAGGCTGGTATCCAGTGCTGGTTGTACCGTAAATTACTCCTAATGCTGCAGAAAAAATAAGAATTTCTGAAAGAAATTCTGTCACGGTGTGGGCTCTTGCTAAACAGTGATGCGCCGACATAATACCATGACCGACACCAATACCTTTCGGCTTGTCTATGTCGTGCATTTTTGTATACATGTGCATGACTCGGAAGACTTTTATGCGGCTGTTTAATGTGATTTCACGTGGTTTTCAAATCACTGCACACCTTGTCGTAAAAATAAAACTTATAAACATAATTACTCAAGTAACATATATGTTCCATCATTCGTGCAGTTTTCAACACGAACCTTTCTCTCGATATAATTGCGGATTGCGGAAAGTATGCACGCTTTCAGTTTACAGCTCGAATTTGTTAACCTGCACTCCCTACCACTAGCATTCGTAGCCAAATGAAAGCTGTCCTGGGACAATTTACGGCATTAAGCTATTTACGAGGATAAGCAAGAGGCGCAATGTTATGTAACAGCTTGCGATGTGCGCAACTGCAAAGCAAACAACATAAAGCTGCTGTATTCGCAAACAAATGCCAGCTATAGCTGCGAACTAATACAAAAAAATTCTCACTCGCTTCTGCGCTGAAGTAAAGTCCGAGACCACAGCAAATAATACCAAACGAAGGAAGGGTTGCCCGCCCCAACAGAACCAAGTGAACTGTATCATATACAAACGCGATCAGTTCGTTTTTACAGCGCATTGTGCATGATATATTCCTGTATGGATTATTTCTATTGGTCTTGTTCAGTTTTAGAGTAAGTAAGAACAAGAAGTGTGATATGCATTGTGCATGATATGCTTCTGTATGAATTATTTCTATTGGTCTTGTTCAGTTTTCAAGTGAGTACAGGAAGTGTAATACCATGATTTGTGCATGATAAGCTTCGTAACGGATTATTTCAATTGGTCTTGCTAAGCTTTTATGTAAATACGTGAAGTTAATGAACAGTTTTTATAATCGATGGACGTAGCTAGTGATAAAATAACGACTGGTGACGCAGTTTGCTGACGCAGGGCAAGTTTTTAAATGAGGAGAAGAATGAAGAATTGTTGAGAGATATTGCATGGTATATTTATCCTTAACTGCTGCTCACCATGTCTAGTCAAATCAAAAATGAGAAGTTTCTTGATCAGGCAATCAAAAAAAGGTAGTCGTCTAGCTTTGTTTTAGATTAATATTTTTATTTCGTTATTAAGTGCCGCTCTAAATATGGTTGGTGCAACTCCTTGCGGCAAAACTTATCACACGTGCACTCTATACGAAAATTAAAGTGCGTCTGATCAAAAATGTTTCTAAAAAGTCGTATGACTGGTGTCACAAAAGAAAAAATGGACGGAAAAAATAAAATAATTAGCATTTCAATTTTAAATGTTTTTTAGAATGAACGAGAACACGCGTGAGTCTATTTTCGGCCGTAGAGCATTACTCGAACAGCTCCTGGGATCCTAAACGAATATTCCGAGATTGTAGTGAAATTTGAATCTTAAGAATCAATTTCGTGGCTGCTTTCATGACCAAATTATTATTAATCTTTTTGCTCTATTAGAATCCTTGCCTTCTTTGCCCTTTTTGTGGCAATTGTTTAATGCTGGATTATTTTTGTCGAATTTTAATAAACATATAAAGAAATATTAGCTTTGTATTTGTATATTTGATTCAAGTACGTGAGACTTTGCCTTTCAATCAAGCGGACAAAGTATCGCACCATCAAATGCAAGCTTGGTGGAAGTATGGTTGTGCCTTTTTAAATTATGAATAATGTTAAATATAAGGGGCAGTGAATGGAAATTGACCCAACGTGCTGTAAGCAAGAGATAAAAGCTGTTGGTAAATATTATTGCTGACGTCCGGAAATACACTAAGATTTCGTTTGCAAGCCCTGCACTCAAAAACTATGGTGAATAATGTAAGGGAAGGACATGGGAATCCCCCAACAGCAGCCACTATACAGGGTACACACATGGGAATGCCCCAACAGCAGCCACTATACAGGGTACACACATGGGAATGCCCCAACAGCAGCCACTATACAGGGTACACACACGGGAATGCCACAACTGCAGCCACTATACAGGGTGCAGACATGGGAATGCCACAACTGCAGCCACTATTCAGGGTGCAGACATGGGAATGCCACAACTGCAGCCACTATTCAGGGTGCAGACATGGGAATGCCACAACTGCAGCCACTATTCAGGGTGCAGACATGGGAATGCCACAACTGCAGCCACTATTCAGGGTGCAGACATGGGAATGCCACAACTGCAGCCACTATTCAGGGTGCAGACACGGGAATGCCACAACTGCAGCCACTATTCAGGGTGCAGACATGGGAATGCCACAACTGCAGCCACTATTCAGGGTGCAGACATGGGAATGCCACAACTGCAGCCACTATTCAGGGTGCAGACATGGGAATGCCACAACTGCAGCCACTATTCAGGGTGCAGACATGGGAATGCCCCAACAGCAGCCACTATACAGGGTGCACACACGGGAATGCCACAACTGCAGCCACTATACAGGGCGCAGACTTGGGAATGCCACAACTGCAGCCACTATACAGGGTGCAGACATGGGAATGCCACAACTGCAGCCACTATACAGGGTGCAGACACGGGAATGCCACAACTGCAGCCACTATACAGGGCGCAGACTTGGGAATGCCACAACTGCAGCCACTATACAGGGTGCAGACACGGGAATGCCACAACTGCAGCCACTATACAGGGCGCAGACTTGGGAATGCCACAACTGCAGCCACTATACAGGGTGCAGACATGGGAATGCCCCAACAGCAGCCACTATACAGGGTGCAGACACGGGAATGCCACAACTGCAGCCACTATACAGGGCGCAGACTTGGGAATGCCACAACTGCAGCCACTATACAGGGTGCAGACACGGGAATGCCCCAACTGCAGCCACTATACAGGGCGCAGACTTGGGAATGCCACAACTGCAGCCACTATACAGGGTGCAGACATGGGAATGCCACAACTGCAGCCACTATACAGGGCGCAGACTTGGGAATGCCACAACTGCAGCCACTATACAGGGTGCAGACACGGGAATGCCACAACTGCAGCCACTATACAGGGCGCAGACTTGGGAATGCCACAACTGCAGCCACTATACAGGGTGCAGACATGGGAATGCCCCAACAGCAGCCACTATACAGGGTGCAGACACGGGAATGCCACAACTGCAGCCACTATACAGGGCGCAGACTTGGGAATGCCACAACTGCAGCCACTATACAGGGTGCAGACACGGGAATGCCCCAACTGCAGCCACTATACAGGGCGCAGACTTGGGAATGCCACAACTGCAGCCACTATACAGGGTGCAGACATGGGAATGCCACAACTGCAGCCACTATACAGGGCGCAGACTTGGGAATGCCACAACTGCAGCCACTATACAGGGTGCAGAAATGGGAATGCTCCAACAGCAGCCACTATACAGGGTGCACACACGGGAATGCCACAACTGCAGCCACTATACAGGGCGCAGACTTGGGAATGCCACAACTGCAGCCACTATACAGGGTGCAGACACGGGAATGCCACAACTGCAGCCACTATACAGGGCGCAGACTTGGGAATGCCACAACTGCAGCCACTATACAGGGTGCAGAAATGGGAATGCCCCAACAGCAGCCACTATACAGGGTGCACACGCGGGAATGCCACAACTGCAGCCACTATACAGGGTGCAGACTTGGGAATGCCACAACTGCAGCCACTATTCAGGGTGCAGAAATGGGAATGCCACAACTGCAGCCACTATACAGGGCCACTATACAGGGTGCAGACATGGGAATGCCACAACTGTTGCCACTATACAGGGTGCAGACACGGGAATGCCACATGCAGCCACTATACAGGGTGCAGACATGGGAATGCCCCAACAGCAGCCACTATACAGGGTGCACACACGGGAATGCCACAACAGCAGCCACTATACAGGGTGCAGACATGGGAATGCCACAACTGTTGCCACTATACAGGGTGCAGACACGGGAATGCCACATGCAGCCACTATACAGGGTGCAGACATGGGAATGCCCCAACAGCAGCCACTATACAGGGTGCACACACGGGAATGCCACAACTGCAGCCACTATACAGGGCGCAGACTTGGGAATGCCACAACTGCAGCCACTATACAGGGTGCAGACATGGGAATGCCACAACTGCAGCCACTATACAGGGTGCAGAAATGGGAATGCTCCAACAGCAGCCACTATACAGGGTGCACACACGGGAATGCCACAACTGCAGCCACTATACAGGGCGCAGACTTGGGAATGCCACAACTGCAGCCACTATACAGGGTGCAGACTTGGGAATGCCACAACTGCAGCCACTATACAGGGTGCAGACACGGGAATGCCACAACTGCAGCCACTATACAGGGTGCAGACACGGGAATGCCACAACTGCAGCCACTATACAGGGCGCAGACTTGGGAATGCCACAACTGCAGCCACTATACAGGGTGCAGACACGGGAATGCCACAACTGCAGCCACTATACAGGGTGCAGACACGGGAATGCCACAACTGCAGCCACTATACAGGGTGCAGACACGGGAATGCCACAACTGCAGCCACTATACAGGGTGCACACACGGGAATGCCACAACTGCAGCCACTATACAGGGTGCACACGCGGGAATGCCACAACTGCAGCCACTATTCAGGGTGCAGACATGGGAATGCCACAACTGCAGCCACTATACAGGGTGCAGAAATGGGAATGCCCCAACAGCAGCCACTATACAGGGTGCACACGCGGGAATGCCACAACTGCAGCCACTATACAGGGTGCAGACTTGGGAATGCCACAACTGCAGCCACTATTCAGGGTGCAGAAATGGGAATGCCACAACTGCAGCCACTATACAGGGCCACTATACAGGGTGCAGACATGGGAATGCCACAACTGTTGCCACTATACAGGGTGCAGACACGGGAATGCCACATGCAGCCACTATACAGGGTGCAGACATGGGAATGCCCCAACAGCAGCCACTATACAGGGTGCACACACGGGAATGCCACAACAGCAGCCACTATACAGGGTGCAGACATGGGAATGCCACAACTGTTGCCACTATACAGGGTGCAGACACGGGAATGCCACATGCAGCCACTATACAGGGTGCAGACATGGGAATGCCCCAACAGCAGCCACTATACAGGGTGCACACACGGGAATGCCACAACTGCAGCCACTATACAGGGCGCAGACTTGGGAATGCCACAACTGCAGCCACTATACAGGGTGCAGACATGGGAATGCCACAACTGCAGCCACTATACAGGGTGCAGACACGGGAATGCAGCCCCCAAGGTACGTATACCCTAACGTACACGCACACGCGCTGCGTCCGTGCAGCGTACGCCCAGGGAGAACATCTCGGAGAGACCTGACACCGACGCCCTCGCCGTATACATCGCACGCTCTCTCTCTCTCCTCGATGTCGCCTGCTAGCAGCACGCAACACTTCCACTATCGCTCCTCCATCTCCGAAATACTGTGTCGTTAATATCACTGGGATTTGATTCTAAATATCTATGTGTGTCAGCCATGCAAAACGATGTGTATCAGTTACGCTGAAATATTAAGTGGGATATATTTTAGATACCAATTTTCTTATGTCTCGTCGGTATTTCTTGTTGAAATCAATCTAGAATGCCCTACGAAATGCGCCAAAGTATCTTGTGGAACCTGTAGATGAGCTAGGTTGTTCTATGGCGTCAATGCCAATCGAAAGCTCCAGTAGAGTTCTTGTATTAGGGGAAGCCGTTCTCGATGCATGCCCAGTCTAACATTTTTGCCGGAGCATACACGTTTTTCGCCGCCTAAGTGATTTAATTACTTGGACGGCAAAATATATGAATGCAGATGGCAAAAATGTTAGACTTGGTACGCGTAATCACACAAATATCACGATATTATACCTAGGGTAGATGCTGATGCAGCACTGGTATGAAGTAGCGCACTCTGCTTGCTCATTCTACATAATTCATTAAAGATGTCACGATTTCATGTGTTTGAACCTTCAAGCACCTTGAGTTTCATCTCAAACATACATCACTTAAAGGTAATAACATCACGCTACTGACTTTATAAGGTGCTAAAACATAACATTTTAATTGTGAATGTCATTCTGCACATTGACAATATAAGCTTTCGTCAATGAATTGAATGACCGTCGCGCTGTGATGTTTAGAATGCTACTTCTGCTCTCAATCATTTTGTAACGAAAGACCCATTCTGGCGCCTACACTCACTTTGCGTGAGGCTCTTCCATCATGCATTATAAGACAGCTGTTCTGTGCCAGGCTTTTTACCCTCTCGAGAGAACAGCCAGCATTACTTTAATATTATGGGTGAACCATCGATGTCAAGTGTAGGGGGTCTAACGATATACGAGCTCTCGCACGACCGAGGGCCTCGCGCATACAGCACGGCGGGCAGGTATGCAGATTGCGACGTGTTAGGATCTCGCATATTTGGCGAGGGCGGCGGGGAGGTGCGCTGATCGCCCCACTTGATACGGCCTTATAAAATGACAAATCTTTCATCAGAGCAGCAATGTATGTATGATACTAACGGCGCGAGTGTGTGCCGGTACATGCTCATTGTGCTTCATTGTTCCAGAACGCTCGTGTACCTGAGAAATTAAAAATCTTTCATGATACTAACATGACACTAACGCCGCAATTGTGTGTGGTATGCCAGTACACGCTCATTGTACTTCATTGTACAAGAACGCTCATATACCTTAAAAATCTTTCATGATACTAACATGATACTAACGACGCCAGTGTGTGTTTGGTATGCCGGTACGTAATGTTCATCGTACTTCATTGTACCAGAACGCTCGTGTACCTGAGCGTTTAAAGCAGATTGTCTCCGTTTCACGGTCGTCAGAGGTCAAGCAAAGAGCAGTTCTATGCTCTTACTTCGACTGCGAGGTTAATTCCTAAATTTAATTTGCTGCAACACTTGTCTGGCGAGTCTGACAAACCATTTATTTATATCTATCTGCACAGCGAGTGAAAGTAATCTCGATAAATCATGGGTATACCAGATGTAAAAGTACTGATACAAATAAGAAGACCATGTTGGGTTTTTCTAACCGTATGAGGCTGGGCGTCGTTCACGTAAGTCTTGATACTTAATGAACAGCTGTTGGGGTAAAATTGCGAAACGCTTAAGTATGAATCTCCAAATTACTTCGCTACTTATTCTCAACTAATAAGCTAACCACAAATGCTCAGAAGATTCACTCACAAAATAGAATAATGGCATTGAGTAAAGCTATTCTATCCTTCCCTCAAGATTTCAAGAATACCAATCTCGCAGCGACGACACACTAAATTCTTGAGATGCGGACCCAAGTATTCAAGGTTCTCCGCATTTAACGGATGTGAGGCGTCTGTCTAGTCCCGACGTCGAGCACCGTAATGTTTGTACGATGTCAACGTCGAGAAAGCGTTTTCCATGATGGAGTCGTCTATCACTCAAGCTGAAGTAATATGGCAGAAGCTCGTTTCTTTATCTGTATTATCTTTAAGGTCTTCATCGACACGGTCTTTAAATGGACTTCAGACGTTCCGTCTGAGGTAAAACAAGCCCCGTAAAAAATCAATAAGAGTATTGAAGAAGGGCGACTTCGTGCGATGATGCGTCGTTATCGTGAAGTCCGATCTCTCATCGGCATGATAGAGGTCTCGATAAACGACTTCAAAGGGCCACTTCGAGTAAAGGATGAGGCTCACACGGACGTAAATTGTGTTATGGGAGAAGCGAGGCGAGAGGACGGCAACCTTCTGGAGACAGTCCCATGGTCCGCTTACCATTTGAGCACTCACACGAGTATTCCTTTAATACAACGCCTGATTAAATATCACTACAAGGAGGCAAAATTCCGCGGGCGTGGTAGTGAGAGCCTGCATTCACGTGAGTCCGTCCATCAACGATGTAGTAAGCAAGGCTACTGCGATGCACGAAGCTGCAAAATACGGCATTTTAAGGTGGTTTTTAATTGTGAACTATACCCATTCAACGTGACGAGTATTATCGTATTAATGCGCACATGGTCTACTAATGAAAGTCTATAAATGCATGATCTCTGGGATAATATTTTCAGATAGTTTTCGGCGGTTAGTGACTTTCTGTCCATGTATCAATGAAAACATGCAAGAAAGACTTGACAGAAATATGGTATATATGGTATATACCAAGCCTTATCCTCTTTTCAAGTAGAGGGTGGCTAGCATCATTTACATGATACTTTACAGGGAATGTACATGATAGGAGATTCCCAGGCCCCTAGTCACGCCCGAGCTTTAGGCCTCATTTTTCTCTCGTTTAGTGCTCAGGTAACATTCCTTGAGGACAGTGACCATACTGCAGGTAACGACCCTGATTTGCCGCATCAGCGTTTTGCCGCATCAGCGTTTGACAGAAATAGGTGCAGGTAAAAATTAAGGAGCAAGCCGTTAAACGGGGTAGAGAAAGTTTTGAATTGAAAAACCCAAGAGGCATTTAGCAAAACGGAAGAAAATGTACGTATCTGCTCTAAAGTACCGAGTTCAGTCGGAATATACAAAAGAGCTCTCAGTCAGTGCACGCAGAAGAGATTTCTTCAAATTGAGTCGTAAGTCAAACTATGAAAAAAATTCATTTGCATTTCTCGCATTTCTGCGTCAGTAGGAGCAGCGCTAGCTTTCTAATGGCACTCCAAAGGGCGATGTAAATACAGAGCTAAGCGTCTATGGAAATTAGCGGATAATGGCTTCAAACAAATGAGTCCGCTCCGCAGCTAGAGCCTGAGACAGATGGTCTTCGTAGACGTCCATTATAGGTCGCATTTTGGTGCCATCAAATCTCTATGAATGCTGAGCAGCGACGCCATCTCTACTGATTTCGGCGCAGGTAATGATTCTCAAAAACTCGACTGAAAGTTTGACGCAAATGCGACAGGTGTGCCATATTGTTTTCGACGTTAGTTTCGGAATGAGCACTTCAAATGAGCTGGTCTCTTGTGTTTTGTCTCAGGCGCAATGAGTGAAGTCCTATCTAGCTCTGTGCAATGGCTTCTTTTTCTGGCTTTTACGACCGCGTAACAGCATGGGTGTTCTCGAAACTTCAGTATTGTATCACTCTGCGAGAGTCTCAAAGCTCACATTCATGTTCGCTTCGGTTTTTAATGAAACAATGAAAAGCTCTGTGTCTAGTATAAGCATTTGGCTCACGAGGGCTCTATTTCAACGATTGCGGACTTGAGCCTTCTAGCTAGCTAGTATTTTATAGTGGAGAAAATATTAGCCATCAGATTCACGTTTGCTGTAAAGAGTTTCTCAAATACCGAGCCTTCGCACGGTCGCAATAAAGATGTCAGAAGGAACAGTGAGGCTGTGAACACATGCTCGAGCTCGCAGTGTTCAGTAATAGACGCCGGTGGAGCGGTTTATCGCCAGGGCTGCTAAATACAGACCACCGTTGAATATTTTTAACTGGCTGAGCTATTTCCATCAGACAAATGACCAGTTCGTCCTCTGAACATCTCTGGGTGAAGCACTTTTTGTTTTGCGCTTTAGTTTGAGCTGCAGTTTTTAAGGCATGGACCTGTCATTGATTGATCAAGTGTGTGCATGAGGCGCCTTCAGAAGACGGTGCAGCAGGGCGCATCGCGCGTGTCCGTCACTGTCAAGAATTCTCTATTAATTATGTTGTTTTAAGCTCTGCAAATGAGTGTTCTAATTTTGAGTCACCCATTTGTCTCGCGAACGTCCAAGAACGCCCACACCTTCTGCCTGCATCTGCTGATGGATTGTTTCTCCGGACTCGCGCTGTTCTGCTGAGCTTCGAAAGAGTGGTTTCCAAAGGAAACGCTTTTTCAGTGTCAGCTGTGTAAACAGAACTAAGTAAAACGCTGCAAAATTTAGGTCGGTGAAGAAGAACTTGATAAATTGTTGAAAATTCTATTCGTCGATTACTGAGTCATTTTTTAAAGTGTTCTACTCCAATATCTTGGCTTTTTACGATGGCTAACTCCAATCACGGGTTGCGATAACATAGTCAAATTTGTGATGTACTATAATTGCACATGTTAGGTTTGAGATATAGTCATTATTGAGCTAAGAATGATGGAGGATTCTGAGAAAAAGGAAATGACTATTAATTATTACCTGAAAAAGGTTTCATAAGAGTAAATTTTATGTTTGTCCATTGCTTTGTACGTTTCTTTTTCCAATTAAGAAAATTCATGGGCAAATATCTCGGGCCGAAACTATTAACCGGAACAGCATCTAAAACACCATTATCCCAATAAAGTATTCAAATTCATAGCCCGAGCTATACCTCATTGAACAGCTTTTCCTTACCATGGGTTGCGGCAAGAAAGCTGTGCAAAATGTTCGGCTCAAATCACGCAAAGTTGCACTGAGATCAAACGATGATAATATAATTACGAGTGGAAGTTGGCGGGACGATCCGATGTTCACACTACGCCTGCTGGAGCGGGCAACTGCAAGTGCCAGATCCAATCGCAGTCGCTCGCTGCTCTGTGTTGGGATGCACGCACCAATCAGAGGAGATCAGTGATTCAAAGCTTTCGGTGATGTATAGTTGATCCTCGAGTTGTACGACATCGTCTTGCATGATAGTAAAATAACAATAAATATAATCATAAAATAAATTCATAATACTAATAAAACCTAATTCCAGTTAAGGCATTTTAAAAACCTATGGGGAATTTTGGGTCAACTTTACGGAAAATAATCTGTTGTTCGTTTTTCTTGCTCTCAGTTATTCATAACTTGCATCAATCATTGTGTGAGTTGAATAGCAGGAACTGGAATGCGAGTGTCTGTAAAAACAGAGGGACTACTTGCTCAGTGAATGGGTTTTAGCTCGCAAAAATGGTTCGTATTTAGTCTTAGACTATCGAGTTCAGTGGCTGAAGCCAGTGAATCGTATTCCCGTCAAAATTCGTGCTCGAAATTTAGCAGGAATACGTATATTCTAGGGACCTAATAATGTACTGAATCAAAGTTCCTCAAATGGAAGCACTTTTTTCAACTTGTGACATGAGAATCTTTTTCACCTTCACATGCCGCTGAACATTCAAGACCAGCAGTCCTCTCCGCATGCATTGCTCTCATCCGTCGCTTTCCCCCTAGATTTCTCTTATGAACGCACGCTGCATGTGACGCGGCGTCAATCAGCGTCAGAGTTCGCCTTATGGTAACCAACCCAAAGTGTGCATTCGATAATTTAATTGCCGCGGGTAATTTTACGGATCTTGAACTTTCGCTTATCCCATTTGGGTGCACTTTTTGGGATATTTTAGACATCGTATGTGGTCTGGGCTTGTGGGAGGTAGCGGTGACACCAAATGAGCTCTACAATAGAGCGGCAGGCCTTATGTTGGGATTTGAAATTGTTCACTTGGCTACATTCTTCATGAAAAAAGTAAATTCTCCCCGAAAACATACATACACAACAAAGGTATGCAGCTCTAGACGAATGTATGCATTTGTATTTGATATGTTGCAGCGGCGAATATACTCGTTTGTACGAAGATGTGTCCGACACACTTGGGTGAAAAGAATTTTTCTTATGGGGATAGCATTCTCTGGTTTGAAAGCGCTACTGCTTGAAAAATGCGCAGTTTGCACAGATGTGACTTGGACAGAGTGTAGTTGCAACCAGAAAAATAGCGCTCGTCACATTGACTTGGACTGAGTGTACAGTGGTTGCAGCCAGAGAATATAGCGCTCGTCACACTGACTTGGACTGAGTGTACAGTGGTTGTAGCTAGAGAATATAGCGCTCGTCACACTGACTTGGACTGAGTGTACAGTGGTAGCAGCCAGAGAATATAGCGCTCGTCACACTGACTTGGACTGAGTGTACAGTGGTAGCAGCCAGAGAATATAGCGCTCGTCACACTGACTTGGACTGAGTGTACAGTGGTAGCAGCCAGAGAATATAGCGCTCGTCACACTGACTTGGACTGAGTGTACAGTGGTTGCAGCCAGAGAATATAGCGCTCGTCACACTGACTTGGACTGAGTGTACAGTGGTAGCAGCCAGAGAATAGCGCTCGTCTCATCATGAGCAGCCCTGGGGTCCCTTACAACACTCCACCACACAAACATATATATCAATGGAGCTCTGTAGTGGTCAGACTGGTTTCGCAAAATATTACGGGGAATATTTATTACCGAACATTATTCCACACCTCTCTGCTCAGGTACATTTTTCGTCGTCTTGTGGTTAGTAGTACTTCGTATCGCTTTTTTAAGTAGCACTTTTCAAAATGATCTTGTGGTTTGGGAAAATAATTTGATTGAATTGAATTGCCTGCCTTTGCGTTGTAACTTTAGCTTAATCGAATAATTCTTTCGGTCGTAGCCTCTCTCTCTTCAAGTCAGCATTGACAGCGCGTCGCAGATGCGATTTCAAGGAGGTGCTTTGGAGCGGGATAAAATACAAAGAGATGTTCCGCATCCGCAGGATCTATACATAGGGCGTGAGCTAATCTAACTCGTCGAAAAATCTGTGATTTAACTCACCCTTTTCAGAAACTATACCGTATGTCCCACAAAATTCCGAACCGAGTATTTATTTTCCCGTAGCAGTAATACCCGAAATTATTTCCCAAATCAGTAGTAATCAGTAATACCGCATACTTTTGCTTGAAATTAAATGCTTATGGTATTCATATGATGGTATTACTGATACGGGAAAATTAATACTCGGTTCGGTTTTTTGTGGGGCATACTGTACATGGGTGGTTACAATCAGAAATGGGCTGGCGAAAAACGTCGACTGGGTAGTTAGAAGCTACACCTGACTACGCTCACTACAGAACCGTCACTATCACCACATTGAGCGTTACTATAGTTTTTTATTTTTACAATAACTTCGACCTGCGTGCGTACTATATGTTTGTGCGTGGATCAGTTTTGATTATTTATTTTATTTACATGCACTGCACGTCTATGTAAAGTTCATCTGTTATTATTATCGCGAGCTGCGTACGATACTATGTACAGTATATATAAATATATACGTCGCAACTGCACCTCCGTCTTATTCCTGCGATTTACGCATACAACATGTACATTTACGTTTCGTCTGTTATTATTTTGACACAGGTGCACTGCACGTCTAGGTATTCATTGTTCTTATTATGTAATTACTGCTATGTAATTACATTGTTCTTGTAATTTAATTGTCATTGTGATGTGCACGCACTGTGAGTCAATGCATTGCCTTGCAGTGACATCACTGCAACGTACATACACTATCAGTGAGTGCACTGCCCTTCAATGACATCACTGCGACGTACATACACTATCAGTGTATGCACTGCCCTTCAATAATATCAGAGCGATGAACACAAACTATGTTACTACCTACACCCACCCTACCTACAGGGTGGGGCAGAAAAACCTATCCGATTTCAAAACGTTATAAAATTAAAACCACTCAACTTGTCAAAAAATTTTTTTTATTAGCATATCGAAAATTTTATGCCATTTTTAAATTTAAGTTTTGAAAAGCACATCACTCAAATGTCGTCCTTGGGAGCGGATACACTGATTTAGGCGCTTGCGGTAGCTTTCCATGACTTTCACCGTCATTTCCACAGGAATTTCTTCAATTGCCCGAGCAATTTCCCTTCGTAAAGCAAGAAGGGTCCTTGGTCGATGCTGGTTAACCTTCGATTTGAGGTAACCCCAAAGGAAGAAGTCACATGGAGTGAGATCCGGTGAGCGCGGCTGCCAGCCAAGATCACCTCTCAGGGAAATGAGGCGACCGGGAAACAGTTCACTGAGAATGTCCATTGATCGTCGCGATGTGTGGGCGGTTGCACCATCCTGTTGAAACCACACATTTTCCACGCCATTTTCTTCCATTTTGGGTCTAAGAAAATTTTCCAGCATGAAACAATAGCGCTCGCTGTTGACCGTTACGGTTTGCCCATTTTCTTCAAAAAAGTAAGGCCCCCAGACGCCTAGGCGGGAAAGAGCACACCACACAGTCACTTTTGGGCTATGGAGGGGTTCCTGATGGATTTCTCGAGGATTTTCGTCACTCCAATATCGAAAATTCTGCCTGTTAACGGCACCACAAAGGTGAAAATGGGCTTCGTCCGTGAAGAGCACAACATCGTCGTTTGGGAGTTCTCGGAGATCGCGACACAGGTTCGTACGGGTTTCAAAATCCCTTTCACATAATTCCTGTGCAACAACCATTTTGTAGGGATGCATTTTGAGGTCCCGGTGCAAAAAGCGCCGAATACTGCGGTTGGAAATCGCCAAAGCGAGCGAATGTTTTCGCGCCGAACGACGCGGGGAACGTTCAATCGCGGCTCTCACATTGGCCACGTTTTCAGGTCCTGTTGCTGTCCTGGGACGTCCAGGCGACTTCTTTTTCAATGCTGAACTCGTCTGTCTAAAATTTGACACCCACACTTTAATCGTAGCGTGATGTGGAACAGGATCATGACGCCCGAGTCCGAAATGAATTCGAAAAGCACGTTGTGTAGCAATTATCGAACCGCCGCATTCGATAAACCGCTCAATAACAAAAGCACGATGTTCACCAGACCAAGGCATGTTGACTACTGACAAATGGCATAAAACCGGCTTTCAAACGGTTTTTACCCCACTACTCTACCTGCTCCCTCTTCTGAGAAAAAGGGATTTGAAATCGGATAGGTTTTTCTGCCCCACCCTTCAGCTACACTCCTCAACTTCATCACTCACCGCAGTCACACGCAGTCCTTTCCTGTCCTGCATGTGTCTTGTTTCTGCAGTCAGGCAGTATCATTTAAATCAATAATTTACGCCTCACGAACCTGTTTTTTTTCAGCGCCGATCAAGGAGCCCTTTGTTGGCAGAGCCCGGATTCATGGGATATTTTTATCCGCTGCTCATAACCTCGTTATCAGAATGCCATTAAGCAGCTGTCAGCAGGGCCGGTGTTTGATGACCACAAGCCCTCACGATGTCAGTGTTTCTTTTTATCTTCCCCTACGCGTGTGAGGCCTCGAAGAGTCGTAAACGTACTACTCACAAGAGCAAGCAAAGCCACTTTATTGCTTGCCAATGCAAATTCATCAGAGAATCGGGCAATGCCCCCGTGAAAATTCCCATCTAAAATGACGGAGTACTTCCAACAGCGACGTAGGACTTTAAGGCCTCGTATATAACCGAGTGGGGCGAACTGGAGCCTTCACAAAGGCCGAGACGATGTTACATTTCTTGCCCCTGCCCACGCGACACTCTGACACTTCGTTAGACGTGAAGTGTCAGACCAATATAAACTAGAGCGGTGCTGCAGCAACTGCCCACGCCGCGCTAAGTACCTTATGCACCACCTCACAGTTTTCTTCGTCTGTCTGTGTGTGTCAGGGGTGCAGTTTTGTGGCGTGTTAGGTGAGGATATGTTGGCGAATGTCAGTGTGAGCTCAGTATGCAAGTTAGTGGGATGTGAGTCGAGGATGTGTGAGTTCAGTAGGCAAAGTGTAATATTCAGTATGCAATATGAAGGGAGTATATATTGGTGTGCATGAGTTCAGCATGTAGTTCAGCATGGATTTGTCAATGATTATTTACTACACGAAAGCCGAGATTATTTTGTTGAATGTTCGTGTTAGCATAGTGTACAAATTAGAGGAATGTGGGCCTAGGAAACGTTGATGAATGCGAGTGTGAGTCCAATAAGCAATACATAATATACAGAATACAATATGAGACGAGGGATGTGTTGGTGAGAGTTCAGTATGCAGTTTGGTGGTATGTGAGCCGAGATATGTGGAAGAATGATTGAATTAGGCACGCTATTCAATACGATGCAAGTCATGGATTTGTCAATGATTATTTACTACACGTAGGCCTATGTAGGTATTATACATAGCACTTAACTTCAACGTTTTTTTATCATTTGAGGTGAGCTGCGGGCAGGAAGACCCGATCAAAATGACGTCAAATTAACAGAAATGAGATCAAAGTTAATTCCTATTCCTAACCTAACACTCCATGCGCGTTGTTTTTTGGCGTACCATGAAAACATTCCTCCGAACTCCCGTTCAAAGATAACAGTTCATTTTATCATTCGTTATAACTTTGCGCTGCGTATAAATTAAAAAATATTTTCTGATTTTCAGTAAATAAAAATCTGCACACGAAAGAAACTGACCCCTTGAAATAGCACGTGGCAGTCATTACTATGACGCACGGCGCAGTCATTACTATGACGCACGGCGCAGTCATTACTATGACGCACGGCGCAGTCATTACTATGACGCACGGCGCAGTCATTACTATGACGCACGGCGCAGTCATTACTATGACGCACGGCGCAGTCATTACTATGACGCACGGCGCAGTCATTACTATGACGAACGGCGCAGCCATTACTATGACGCACGGTGCAGTCATTACTATGACGCACGCTGCAGTCATGACAATGACGCACGCTGCAGTCATGACAATGACGCACGCTGCAGTCATGACAATGACGCACGCTGCAGTCATGACAATGACGCACGCTGCAGTCATGACAATGACGGACGCTGCAGTCATGACAATGACGCACGCTGCAGTCATGACAATGACGCACGCTGCAGTCATGACAATGACGCACGCTTCAGTCATGACAACGACGCACGCTGCAGTCATGACAATGACGCACGGCGCAGTCATGACAATGACGCACGCTGCAGTCATGACAATGACGCACGCTGCAGTCATGACAATGACGCACGCTTCAGTCATGACAATGACGCACGCTGCAGTCATGACAATGACGGACGCTGCAGTCATGACAATAACGCACGCTGCAGTCATGACAATGACGCACGCTGCAGTCATGACAATGACGCACGCTTCAGTCATGACAATGACGCACGCTGCAGTCATGACAATGACGGACGCTGCAGTCATGACAATGACGCACGCTGCAGTCATGACAATGACGCACGCTGCAGTCATGACAATGACGCACGCTTCAGTCATGACAATGACGCACGCTGCAGTCATGACAATGACGCACGCTGCAGTCATGACAATGACGCACGCTGCAGTCATGACAATGACGCACGCTGCAGTCATGACAATGACACACGCTGCAGTCATGACAATGACGCACGCTGCAGTCATGACAATGACGCACGCTGCAGTCATGACAATGACGCACGCTGCAGTCATGACAATGACGCACGCTGCAGTCATGACAATGACGCACGCTGCAGTCATGACAATGACGCACGCTGCAGTCATGACAATGACACACGCTGCAGTCATGACAATGACGCACGCTGCAGTCATGACAATGACGCACGCTGCAGTCATGACAATGACGCACGCTGCAGTCATGACAATGACGCACGCTGCAGTCATGACAATGACGCACGGCGCAGTCATGACAATGACGCACGCTGCAGTCATGACAATGACGCACGCTGCAGTCATGACAATGACGCACGCTGCAGTCATGACAATGACGGACGCTGCAGTCATGACAATGACGCACGCTGCAGTCATGACAATGACGGACGCTGCAGTCATGACAATGACGCACGCTGCAGTCATGACAATGACGCACGCTGCAGTCATGACAATGACGCACGCTGCAGTCATGACAATGACGCACGCTGCAGTCATGACAATGACGCACGGCGCAGTCACGGCCAAGCGCTGCGACAGGGCAAAGCTGTCGCTCCAACTGCCCCTCGTCACACCAACGACCGCTGCCACAGACACGAAACATGGGGGAGAAAATAAATCTCTCGTTCCTCCAAAAACGTCGGTGATCGTAAAGCTCATTCTGAGGTCACGGCCCGCTCAACGAAAAGCCTTATGCAAAAAATACGCGACAGGAATGTGCTTGTTTTGCAGTTCGTTGCAGGCGAAAATCATGACAGATCATGGGCTGCGTTTTCTGTGCACTTGAAAGCCGTGGGAAAGAGGCGCACCTACGTAGTTCTCTCGTGGCCCGCGCGTCAAATGAAAAATACGAATTTCACTCATATTTTTTTATTCCCGCGGTGTCCAGTCAACGAGTGTGCAACGCCATGCAGCCTTGCGACATTTTTTGATCGGTGCTGTTGTTTGCGGGCTGATGCTGTGCTCGCGGCATACAACTATGCTGCATGCAACAACGCAGCATGCAAAAACCCAGTCTAACTATTTCGCCGCCCAAGCGATTTAATTACTTGGACGGTGAAAACATGCATTCTCAGGCGAAAAAGTTAGACTGGGAATGCTAGCTTTGCAGTATGTGTTGTGTGCTCCATTTTTGATGAGACCAAACACAAAAAGTTAGGCCAGAATTCACAATATGACGCGCGCCGCAAAAACTGTCCACGCATCCCGAACGCACCTTAGTGGCACCGTTTTTCTTAATAATTTTCAAGGTGCTACCATATTAGGGCTAGAACTTTTCGTTGTGATCTTAATTTTAGCGACGAATTTTAACAAGGGGCTGTAGTTTTGAATAAGCTAGAATATTGGTCATTTTACACCCCTCAGGGAGATACAACTATTGTATGTAAGGGAATTAGCGCTCCCAGAGGGGCAATGTGAGGGCCCTAGCTAAAGGTTAGGTAGGCTTTCTTTTTGTTAAAATAGAATAGGTTTTTGCTGTGTTACGGACCATATTTTTCGGTTCGCTGGTATCCTGTTTTTTTCATCACCTACTTTTTTCTTCTTCAACTTTGATCTTGTTTCATGAACTTCTTTCTCATCTTACTGATTCTATGCCCTTTCTGCATAGATTCCGCGTTCCCTTTACTTGATACTAAATGGTGCCTTCTTCCTTCCTCTCTTTGGACCATATTTGTTGCTGCGGGTAATCTAATCTAATCTAATCTGGGCATTTTACAGCGAGGCCTGACCTGTAGCGCACCGTTCTACACGCAAGTTAATTTTTACGATTCACTTATTTGTGTCCCACCCAACATCATTTCGTGGTGACTTGGAAGTCGATTTTATTTGTACCGTTGTCACATATCAGTTTACTTGAAAATCAGCTAACGATTTAGTTATTTGTGTTTCACTGCTGACCGTTCCGGGACTATTTTCTGCAAGCATAATTTGTTTAGTTTGGAGGTATTAGAAATATGGAGAAATTGCTCAGCCAGGCTTTTAGATTTCACTGCTAAGAACAAAGATCTTGTTTCTCTCACATCGTCTGCAGGTATGGTGAGTTATCAAGTCCTGTTTACTATTTTCGCCATCTTTAGCCCTCTATTATTTATAATCGATAACTAAGAGAATTCCTTCAAACGTTAATTGCTTGTATTTGTTACACAGTATTACTATTGAAAGAGGTAGGGAGTCGCAGTACGCAGATTATAATTTGCTCTGACGCAATAATAAACAGCGCTGAGCTTCAGTTCACACTGTGAGCAAAAACTTCAACAATTGAGCTTCAAGACTGTGAACAAAACCTTTCACATGAAAACAATTTAAACGAGAAGTTCGAAAAAATTTTGAACTACTAACATTCTCCCGAAAAATTAATTCAAATAACTCACGCCTTAAGGAAAACTTTGGAACTAATATTTGTTTAATACCTACACAGCGCGTTGAGGTATGTCTGTGCTCTCGCTGAGGCTGGAACTCGGCACAACAATCCATCAAAGTTCGATTTTGTGCACAGCTGATCTTGAGCGCTCCATTCAATCGTGAGGTGCCCATTCACTTTGACTCGCAACTGTCGCAATTATCAGTCCAATGATTAAAAAATAGAATCAACGTATAAATGAACATTTTTCTCATTTTTCTTTGCAAAAGTTTCGGAATGTTATAATTCCATGCAAATCCATCAGCAGAAAACTTGGTAAAGGGAACAGTGGGAATTCCCGAGGAGATTCCCTAAGAATAGAGTAATTGGAAATGTTATATCAGTCCAATGTTCTGCACGCATCCGCATGACCGTCTCATGGCAATGGAACAGAATAGATTCCCTACTTGTTGATCAAGTTCAGTGCTATCGGTCTTATGGTGGAGTCTGAAAACATAGGCTCTAACGCTTAT
Organism: Morinoia aosen; assembly: GCA_030386875.1. Taxonomy (NCBI): domain Eukaryota; kingdom Metazoa; phylum Arthropoda; class Malacostraca; order Amphipoda; family Talitridae; genus Morinoia; species Morinoia aosen. The sequence goes on along the minus strand of CM059567.1, from coordinate 48,863,530 downwards.
TTTCTTAGCTTACTGGGTTTTTATCACCCAGCAGTTTACAGCACATGCTCGAAAAATATGTAAATGAGTTTTCTGTTTTGTGTTTTGCATCAGTCGATAACATTTGAAAAACGTAGTTTTAGCTTTGCTCGTTATCAATTGGGTTTAACACTAGCAAATATTTTCTACACATTTAAGAGCGAACGTTGGCTGTGCTCCTGAGAATCAAGTGGCCTGCTTATTACTCAACATGTTTTATTGAATTAGGAAGTTGGTATTCGTGACCAAAATGCTGCGCTGAGTCAGTGATGTCGGTATAGCTCTGACAGCATAATGTAGCCATCGATACTCTGTAGCCTCTTGATTATGAGGTAAGTGCACGATGAGCAAAGTTAGTTTCACTTCACAGACTGTCATTCTATTAACACAACCTCGCTAAAAAAGGTCGAGCGGTTGGGAATTCGTAATTAGTTTGACCGGGATTATTCTATGTACATTGAATTATAGCTTGAATTGATTCACCATTACTGTTTCTACAATGAATTATAGCTTGAGTTGATTCACCATTACTGTTTCTACAATGAATTATAGCTTGAGTTGATTCACCATTACTGTTTCTACAATGAATTAGAGCTTGAGTTGATTCACCATTACTGTTTCCACAATGAAATTACAGTTTGCACAAACTATACTATAATAAGAGCGGTGTCCGTCTGTCCGTCTGTCCAAAGCCAGCCTGCAGTGTGTGATGAGCGTATCTGTGATACAAGCTTCATCAACACCACAATTTCCAGTGCATTAATCCATCAGATTCGAGTAGGAATGAATATCACGTTAATTCTTAGGAAATTGGAACGTGTGCCATGTGATTTGTCGAACATTATTATACATTTTTGACGGGCCGTGTGCACTCAGCATCACCAACTCTCGAGAGATTGAATTTTTTTTATTTCATACGGCCTTTCTTTTACTTCGCCTTCTTTCTTATTTCAAATAGAGGGTGAAGGACTAGTAAATTATTGCTTGTGTTTTACCTGACATTGATTGTACAAGTGTCTGATTCTTTTGAGTTTTTTTGTGGCCATGATTGTAGTATTAACCTACACCAAGATGTTGAATTTATGAGGTAAGTGGAGATTGTTCCTCATGACCCCCTCAACTTTGAACGGGGCTCAGAGCTTGAGAATTTGCTGGCTATTCCACACGCTTGAATGATACATATATTTTAATGAGGTTCACATTATGAGATTTTGGTGGCTGTTCCCTAGCTGTGCTGAAATGATCCCTCACGCCCGAAAGCCAATCTGAGGCAGTTATGGCAATTATCTGAGACAATCTGAGACAATTATAATTATGGATGCGAGCATTGTCGTCCTGAAACATTGAGTTGCGATCAAAAACAGAAAACTTCATTGGCAGGCAATTTTGGTCCCCAAGAACTTGGAGGTAGTTACGTGGCCTCATTCTGCACTAACTGCAAAGAGTCGCATATATCCCAGTCCATGCCCGCAAAAACCACCCTGAAGCGTGTCCACCGCATCCAGGTGCCCGCATGCTGGGGTGATGTAAGCGGCATCCTGCGCTTCATGACGTTCTGGCAGCGCTGTAATTCTTCCGTCGCTCTTAGAGACAATCAACTTTGTCTCATCGGATTGAATAATTCGTTTCCAGTTCCCAACAATTCAATCACGTCAATGTTTTTTTCAAGGTAGCTCAGGTTTTTCCGATAAGGAGCGAACACTAACGATTTTTGTGAGCTCTGGAAATGTGTTTCTTAACAATTCAGTCACGTCAATGTTTCCAGGAGAACATCAGAGGTTTTTCGATGTTCAGGCAATGCTATCGATTTTTGTCGGCTCTGGAAATTTGTGAATTTATGTTCTCCGGCTCATGACACTGAGTCCTCCTAGAAATTATTTAAGGCCACTCAAGGAACTGGCTGGTTTTCTGCTGTATTGATGAACGCTAGTCTTCCTTTACCAACCTCTTGCAAAGAGCTTTAATCTCCTTCATCAAGAATGCTTTGCCTTCCTCACTCGCCGCGAGATGAACCGAGTGCCCTCTTTTTTCAACTCGCAATTATTAATAATGTCTACTCGCATATAAAGAAAATTTTGCATTCTGATGAGAACCAATGATTTGTCCTTCATCCAGTGCTGGAACGTGTATTCCATGAGTCATCCTTCTTACAGCTTTGAGCCGTATAAATAAGAATGATTTAGTTTCATGTAGGTGCTAATAGATAAGTAATAACACAGTGCTGCCGTATAAATTACTTTACATAAATGAACTTCGATTTAGTAAAGGAAAAAATCAGTTGAAAATGTTGAAAAGTTTTCCATTATTCTGAGTCAACCAATATTATTGATGAAAATAATTAAAAATATGGACAGCAGTCGTCTTTTTCCTTACGGGAAAGAAACTTGATCGGTTGCATCGCGTTTCCTTCGTGACAGTATGCATGACTCCGGCTTCATAATTGTTATGCAAACCATTTTTTGCGCGAGAGACTCGAGCTTGCAAAAAAAGTGATAAGTACGTTTGCCTCGCTCGTGAGGAACATGAGCCAAGTTCAGAGAATTGATCACCAGCGAAAAGATGTTGATACTTGTGTGGATTGATGTTTTTAGTGGCGTTGATGAAAGTGTGAATTGATCTCATGAGTAGCATTGATACAAGTGTGAATTGATGTCTATAGTGACGTTAATGCAAGTGTCAATTAATCTCATGAGTAATATTAATACCAGTGCGAATTGATGTCTTTAGTGACATTGATGCTAGTGTCAATTGATGTCCTGAGTAGCATTGATACAAGTGTGAATTGACGTCTATAGTGACGTTAATGCAAGTGTCAATTGATGTCCTGAGTAACATTGATACAAGTGTGAATTGATGTTTCTAGTGACGTTGATATGAGTGTCCTACAAGCAAGTCTGCATGACGCGCGTAATTAAAGGCCATTTTAAAGGCCGGCGTGCGTCTCAACGCTTCATCGCACTCAACAGAGGCGCAACGATGTCTTTACAACACATAAGACATTATACAGAACACTCCGAGCTTAACTTCCTGTCGCCGATGATATTTCCAGCGTCTTGTCAAACGAATCATGACTCTAATGCCAGATTTCCATGAAAGGGCAACCAGTTAAATTCTTGCCAAAGTCGTTTTCAGATGCCTCTAAGTTACCTCCCACTGTGACAAGCTTCTGAGATGCTCGAGTTATCTTCAACTGAAGACTGGCCATGAGTGCCATTCTTGGCTTACTTCACTTCTCATGCCGTCCATGCGTCCATTCAACCCTGAAAATGAATGCTGAACTCCCTTGAAAGTTATTGCAGCTTAACTTAACCTTAAATTTAACCGAATATTTGTTTAATGTATGCATGTTTTTTAAGTTTATTCTCCGCTGTATTTTGGCTGTTTTCAAGCAAATTGAAACTTTTGCTTGGTTTAAATGGTTGATGAAGTTCTATGCTAATCCTCATAATAACAGCGAGCGTTAAGGCACAGTCTGCAGCAACAACTCAGCCTCACACACAATGCCTCCTACCTATATCCATAAATGTGGGCGACGTTGCCTCCTCTGTCTGTAAATGTAGGCGACATTTGCGAAAGCTTGTATATTATAGGAGAGCATCAGATGAACAAGTCTGCTCCACTTTTACCGAGTTCTGCATTGCAATACACACTTCTCTCCGTCAATGCAGCAAAAGTTTTACTAAATATTTTCCACTGGTGAGTTTGATGAGATGTTTCTTCGGTGGAACAGAAACCTAAAGTTAGCACCGTTAGCGATGAGTTTCTCTACTAGTCTTCATTTTGCCTTTTTTATGTGTAGTTATGAATAAAATCATCTGAACATAATTACATTTACACTTATGCTGGTCAGATTTCTGAATAGCTCAGGAATCCCTTCTCTAAATGAATCATGCGATATAGTCTAACGATTGTAAACACAGTAGTGAAATAATTGATCATTTTCAAAAGAAAAATACTTTGCAAACACTCCCATCAGAAACACTCAAATTTACTTTCAGAATTGCATAATTAAAAGAAATAGCATGTCAAAACTTTTTTCTGCGGCATCCAAGCCGAGTGACTTGCGATCAGCTACGTATAATTACTGTACGAGTGTATACTTCGTATTGCTTTAAAGCACTCGAACACTGACAGTTTACGCTCTGACCTATCATACTCCGTCGTAAGGTTGCTTTGAAACACTTAATACCTCGACTAGAAACTTCCAAAGTTGCCATAAGGATACTGACCCATTAATTAATAAGTTACGAGTGACACTTCTATCTAATAGATGATGTGCTCATGTTCTACTGCCCCATACGCGGTGTTGCGAACATGAGAATGGCGTGCGAAAACCCTTGAAGACAACTCACTGGGCTAGAACGCTCAATGAACCATTTCCAAGCAGAGTTCACCGCAGAATTTACGGTAATTTTCGATGTACATAAATATATATGTGAATTTCTTTACTTCATAAATACCGTGAATAATTATCGTCATATTTTTCCTATACGATTAGATTGAAAAAAATTACAAATTCATGGAGGAACATGCAAATGTGCAAAAATGTTATACTCAGATGCAAATTCATAAATAGTCTTATTCAAAGGTTGTGGTTACAATATGTTTGATAAGCTTGACTTGATATACAGAATATAAATATGAATACGTTAGAGGTACAATTATATTGACAGTTGAAAGTAACTCGTTGAACTGGCCATTTGAACCCATAAATTTTACATTTCTCTGATAACTAATAAGCCGTGATATTTTGTAGGTATAACAAGGATAACAGTAAAGGTAGCTCCGCAAAGCGAAGCATCGTATGCATTTATCAAGCACCAATTTGTAATATTTTCTAGGAAGTGGGGAAATGTGTAGACCACTATCTTCACAAGACTTCAAATGGCGGTGTTTTATATTTCGTAGAGCATGAAAAGAACTTTTCAAAATTGATGTTTTATATTTCGTTGAACATGAAAAGAACTCCGCAATATCGCAGTTTTATGTTTCGTAGAGCGTGGAAAGAACTACGCAACATCGATGTTTTATATTTCTCAGAGTATGAAAGCAACTCTGCAGCATAAATATTTGAACAGATCGTGTCCATTGAATGGGATTCCAAAACCCCGATTTGCGAGGCCCTAGGGGGTAAAACAAGGGTCATATGGAGCTATATTCCCCGGCCCGTGGAGGCTCCCGTTACAGGGTTCGAGTAAGTGGCTGGTGTGACCTGCTATGGTTCACGGCCAGCTTCACATTTTTTAGCTTTGAATATGTGAGGCTTTTTTGGCCGGCGTATGTAAGTGCAGCGTCATCGGAGCTAGGCGAGGTGCCCCCGAACCATGCGCGGGCCTTTCGCAACGCGCTCCGCAGTCGCCGAGGCATTTACTCAGTCATTCTGTTACTGAACTAATTACTGCTTCATTCTTCTTTATTCTGAGCGTTGCCATTAGTTGTGGTGCCGCAAAAACCCTATTAGGCGCCAAAAGAAAAACTTATATTGCAAAGTGAATTCGTCTTGTGTGGGAATAACTTATGAGGATTAAATCTTGTGGTACTTATGATTAGATTATTGTGGAACACTACTTCTTGCATTAAGTCCCTGTTATAATTGAGATACTTTTGCTGTTCTTTCGATTATTTTACAACGCTCTCAAATGTGAATTGGTGCGCGTGATAATTGCCCTATTCTAATTTTGGCTACTTTTGGGTGGTTTTATATTGATGATGAGTGGCGAAAGGCTGATGCAGCTCATTAAAAATGCTAAAACTATGGTGTTTTTTTCTAATTTTACTTGATGATTTTTAAGGAGAAGAGTTATAAAGAGAAATATCGTTTTTTTCTGTAGCAAAGCTGAGGCAAGACCCGCAAGTAACTCGAATTCACAGAAATCAATATTGCTGTTATAAGAGCAAACAGAACTCAAAGGTATCTGGATTTATGTCACCCTGACCACCCTCATGAAATGATTGATAGCTATCGTATTTCCCAGAACTTGAGCAATAGAACACTCAATGACTGCATTCCAGCACTTGAGTCCTGGATGGCTTGTTCGTGGTAAACTTTAGTACTGGATGACTATTTCGTTGTGAACTTGAGTACTGGATGACTATTTCGTTGTGAACTTGAGTACTGGATGACTACTTCGTAGTAAATTTTAGTTAAGTACTGGATGGCTACTTCGTAGTAAACTTTAGTACTAGATGACTATTTCGTAGTAAACTTTAGTACTGGATGACTACTTCGTAGTAAACTTTAGTACTGGATGACTACTTCGTGGTAAACTTTAGTACTGGATGACTACTTCGTAGTAAAATTTAGTACTGGATGACTACTTCGTAGTAAACTTTAGTACTGGATGGCTACTTCGTAGTAAACTTTAGTACTGGATGACTATTTCGTAGTAAACTTTAATGCTGGATGACTACTTTGTAGTAAATTTTAGTTAAGTACTGGATGGCTACTTCGTAGTAAACTTTAGTACTGGATGACTACTTCGTAGTAAACTTTAGTACTGGATGACTACTTCGTAGTAAACTTTAGTACTGGATGACTACTTCGTAGTAAACTTCAGTAATGGATGACTACTTCGTAGTAAACTTTAGTACTGGATGACTACTTCGTAGTAAATTTTAGGAGGCCCTCCCGAGGCCCCTTTTCTCACCGATGGTCATTTTTCGTGTTTTTGTTGGAAAAAGTCCCTTAGGTTGGTACTCTATTCGGTCTTAAAATTTTATGGCGCTACGAACAATAGATCCCTCCCCAGGGGGGAGGGATCTATTAGGTAAGGGGACCTAATCTATTAGGTAAGGGGACCAAAATCTTAAATTTTCGACCCCATTTCGACCCCATATAAAAAAAACAAATGAAAAAAGGAAAAATTTGCGAATGTACTTTTGTTAGATATGTTCCAAGGATTCTAAAACTGTCTTTGTTTTTGTTGTAGCATAAAAACTCAATGAGTTCTATTCTTTTGAAATATCAACACCAGTGGACTAAAAACCAATATTTCAAATTTTTTTCAAAAACTTAGGCCTGAATCAATAAAATGCATAGAAGAAATTGTGTTTATTTTCAAAAGTTACATAGAATAGTCAAATTTCATAAGAATCAGACTGAAAACAAGAAATTTCATAATTTTATGAAATAAGTAAAAAAAATTTAATTTTTTTTGCTTCTGTAAATTACAATTTACAGTGTGAATATGATGTTATGCATGGAGATAATCGAAATAAAAATGAAAACAACATTCAATTACATAAATTTTCCATTATATTACACTTCAACAAAAAATTTTATTTTTGGCCTATACTGTAGTCACTTATTTTCAAAATTCAAAGGGAATAGAAGTCATTGAGTTTTCAAGCTAGGAAGAAAAAAAAGACAGTTTTAGAATCCTTGAAACAATTCTAACAAACTGACATTTTTTTATTTCCCAATTTGTACGTTGTCTTTTTTTTCTGCTTGTTCAAAACATAAAAATTAGGTATATTTTAGGTATTGTTCAAATATCGCATATATATTAATAAAAAATTTCAAATAGAAAATTCAGGAATGTCAGTTTGTTTGCAATGTTACGAGGATTTCGAAACTCTCTTTGTATTTGTTCTAGCATAAAAATTCATTGACTTCTATTCTTTTGAAAACATCCCAAAATTGAACCAAAAAACGAGTTTTTAAAAAAAGAAAACAATAAGGCCTAAATCAAAAAACTTCTCGAATAAAATATTTTTCTCTTGGAAAAAAACATATAGTGGCCAAATTTCAGACCAATCGGATCAAAATTCAATTTTGACGGGAGGGCCTCCTTTAGTTAAGTACTGGATGGCTACTTCGTAGTAAACTTTAGTACAGGATGACTACTTCGTAGTAAACTTTAATGCTGGATGAGTACTTCGTAGTAAATTTTAGTGCTGGATGACTACTTTCCAACACTTGAATACTAAATGAGTACTTTTCAGCAGTATAGCACTGTCTGCCTATTCTCCAGCACGTGAGTACTGGATGACTATTTTCCAGTAAACTTGAGTATTTGGTGACGATTTTCCAGCATTTCAGGGCGGCCCGACAAGAAATTCGCTGACTACTTTATTTGAAATTCACTAAAAATTTGCTGACTGCTTAACTGTACTATATCAATGGCTGATTACTCTCCAGCACTTGCGTACTGGATGACTACTTTACAGTAAGCTTGAGTTTTGAATAACTCCTTTCAAGCACTTTCCACTCAGAGGGGTACAACTATTGTATCTGTGGAAATTAGCGCTCCTAGGGGGACAATATGAGGGCCTGTGCTCAAGAGTTAGCTAGGTCTTCTTTTTGTTGAAATATGTTTTTGTTATGTTAAGCACCATCTTTTTTCGGTTCACTGCTGTCCTGTTTTACAGCACCTACTACTTTCTTCTTCAACTTAGACCTTGTTTCATAAACTTCTTTCTCAACTCACTGTTTCTGTGCCCCTTCTGCATAGATTCCGCGTTCCCTTAACTCCATACTAAATGGTGCCTTTCTTCATCTTCTCTTTGAATCGCATTTGTTGCGGATAGGGAAGCTTAAACTAACTTATCATCTAATAATCCAATTTAATTTCAAGCACTTTAGTACATGACTATTTTCTGCGCCATAAAAATGTCTGACTCTTACTTGCCCCGCATATGAGTACTGGAAAACTATATTCCAGTAAATTTGAGCTGTTAATTCCGCATAAAACCAGCAGATAATCCCTTCTGATTTAGCAGCAAGTGTTTATATCATACTTCGTTAGTTACGCGGAAAATAATATTGGTAATGATATATCTGGCAGTGCTATAAACACTATTGTAACATGAGATGACTGATATCTGTTACATCTGTTACTAAGTCTTAGACCCTTACAAAAATAAGAATCTGAGATATGTAAAGCTCTGAATAAAACTATGGTTTACAAGAATTTGAATCTCATTTCATAAAGATTACTAATTAAGCTTGTAGAGTATCTATACGAGAATTTGCTTCAACATGTTCCTCCTCTCACACTCCAAGGGTTCGTATGGCAATGCCAACACTGATGCACATCGTGCTCCACGTAACGCACACTCACTTTATTGACCTCAGCATGAGCGGCCGTTTCCATTCGAGGAGCTAAAAATGAGTCAAAAAACATTCGGGGTGTCAATGCAATTTTTTATTTATTGTTGCCAAAATAATTCGTTAGTGGCTGAAAAACTTCAACTTCAAGTGTCTGATTATGATTCAAAATTTATAAAATAAGTGAAAACTTTGTTCAGAAACGTGCTGTGACAAATTGCCCCTGGACTCGAGAAGTTACTTTGAAAATCTTAAAATTTTAATTTAGTGGAGAGGCAACGGAAAAAAAGAATTATCACAAAACATTCAAATGATAAAATTTATTACTGAAAACTTTGAAGAGCCTACCAAGTACATCAGTAAGTTAACACAAAGTTTCGATTGATCATTACAATCCGAAAGGGCCGAAAATTATTAAAACTATCTATATACTTAATTCAGTAACTCAAAATTTGTCCGAGTCCGTTTAGAAAATTGGCTGAGTCTATATGGTCAAGTGAGGTATTAAATTGAAGCCACTGGTGTCTATATTTGCAGAAAATTATCAGATTTGAAAAATATTATTATTTTTTTTTATTTTTTTTTTATTTTTTTATTTTTTTTCTTTATTTTTTTTATTTTTTTTATTTTTATTTATCTTTTTTTTTATTTTTTTATTTTTAGGCAAGTCGGACAACCCGATACTCGGGTTGAACCGGTATACTAGTTAGAGCTTATTCACGTAGCGGTCTAAATAAATTTCGCAATTGCCTTATTTACTTCATTTCTCAAGACATTGCTTTGGAAAGTGAGCGATTGAGGCAAGTCGTACACGGACTAGCGACGTAATGCTGTGTAAGAAGCCCTATGGTCAGGCATAACATTAGCACAGAAATTAGAAAGCGCCATAAGCATGCTAAAGCATGGAAGTTAATGGTTGCGGTTGGGCTAAGGTATATAAAGCTAAGGTTGGGCTTGAAACTGAGGCGGCAGCTTCAGGTTATTGAGTAAAACAAGGTCAAGTTTGGGTGTGTCGCTCTTCCTCTACCTTTCCTGAGGCAAAAAATTAACTCACATGTCAATAAGCTCTCACTTCGCTTGCTCACTACAAAAATGAGTTACCTAGACCAAAACTTGACGTCTATTTTCACTGTTGGGTTATTAGCGATATGTTAACTTATCACTCTACTTGCGGTATAAGCTCAGTATAAGCCTGAAGGCTGTTGCAAGTGAAGCTAATGGTTTGTGTAATTTGTTCACAAATGTACTTTTCACACGAAGTTGAAACAAGCATTATGATTGGCGAACATTGAAAACGACGGAATGTACGAGGCTGGTCAGTGGAGAAAGCGAAGAGAGCCAGAAGCTTTGCTGTGCTGGCTGTCCGCTGTCTCTTTCTGTGGAATTACTCAGTTGGGGACCACCCGCCTGCAGTACTCTTTAGAGCGTAGTTATACGCTTAGCGAGCCTACGCAACGGAAGCAACAATCCCCGCTATAACAATAATTTATTAATTTACATGTCCAGGGTGTCCACCGAAAATGTATCCACTGACCGCTATATGTACATATATATGATACCGGAAATAAATCAGAAATAAACTGTTGTATGGTTCCGCTATCATATATGCATATTTCAGTCAGTGGATATATTTTTTACGGACGCCCTGTTTATGTTTATGTATTTAATGTCTTAAGTTCTGTTTATATATTTACTGTCTTAGTATGGTTATGTTTATGTATTTACTGTCTTAAGTACTGTTTATATATTTACTGTCTTAGTACTGTTTATGTATTTACTGTCTTAAGTACTGTTTGTACATTTACTGTCTTAGTACTGTTTATGTATTTACCGTCTTAAGTACTGTTTGTGTATTTACAACGTTCAAAATAATTCATATTTTGTTGAATGGTATCATAGATACCATTCAAATGATATAATAACCTGGCATCTGCTTTCTTTCGTTTATTTCATAGCCAAAACATTTTGCTGCAATGAAAAGTGAATCGATTGTTCAAAAGATTGCAAATTATCTCAAGGAAAAATATATAACAAATTTTCATGGCTAAGAATAAATAAGAATACACAGTTGTTGTTTACTTGGTTGGTTGGTCGGCCCGTCTCTCTCTCACGCTCTTGAGGATGCTCAATGACCGTATCTGGGATATGAGTTTCCAGCGCACAAGTACGAGAATATTTTAATCGCGGGTTCTATTTTGATAGATGTATTTGTTTGTCGTTCACATTCGCAAGATTTATTTAAGGAAAATATCAAATCCCGTCATTTTTGACGGGGCGTCAAAGTAAAATAGGGGAAGGGAATTTATTTACCTTATTAATTTAGAGAATTACTTTCTATTAGGTAAACTCGCGAAAATTTCGCGATCAATAATATCGCTATAGAATTTGACGGTACGGCATTCAGTTATGCTCCTTCCATGTGAAGAACAGTTCTTGAGTTTGTTCGGAAGTATATTGCTTGACGGTATCCAAGTTACTGCTTCGTTTATGAAGCATGCAAAATAGATTAATCGTCCTCGCTTTGTTTGTACGAAATAAATCCTGACCAATTCTAAAATGTACCTAAAAATTAAGTAAATACCAACGCTTTGTAACTACCCATTCCTAATGTTGAGAGTTTTGTGATTGTAATTAATAGGGAGATGATCTGCAAGTTGAAGTTAATTTGTTGAAATTAATTTTAAGATGTATACAAACCGATGAAAGCGTAACGTGCTGACAGGCGGACGGGCAAAACACTGCGGATTAAAAGGCAGAACTTTTTCCATGGTAAATAATTGAAAAGTTTCAGTCATCATTCATAGATCCAGCAGGACAAAAAGAGATCTAATTGACACGATATATAATTATAATTTCAAACAACTCTAAATTCCAGAAAAGTTTTCACATTAGTTGAATAATTATGCACGACTCATGATACCAGACTGGGAACAACTTTGAAGATTTTGAGTTTAATCACATGACCAATATCTGCAGGGTAAAAAACTAAAATAAATCATAATTACTTATGTGTCACTAATGCTTCCTTCTATCAGTAACCTTTTTCACATGTTCCCCATGATTTTCCTAGTGTTGGAAGAACTTATAATTTTGCTGTCATTTTTTCCCGCAAGCTGCGAACTATATTGGTGGAACTGCTACGTGAACTAAGTAGCCGAATTATCTTAAGCTCGTTTTTATTTGCGTCTTTTTGCGGTTGCGGATCTTTTTTCGAACTTCTAACGCGGGTCACAACCGGCTACTTTCACAAACCCTTACCTCGGCACGACATATTTTGGCGGGTCTGGTGGGGCACCTGGGAGCATGACTGGCAGATGCCATGCAGGCGCAGGTGGTGCACACAGATCATTTATGTTTGGTAAATTTTCCAATTTTGTAACTTTTGCAGTTTTATAATTTTGTAATTTTGTAACTTCTACAATTTTGTAATTTTGCAATTTTGTAAGTTTTGTGATTTATGTGAATATCATGACGAGCAGATGTTATGGAGGCGCAGGGAGTACATACAAATCATGTATATTTTGTAAATTTTGCAATTCAGTAATTTTTAATTTTTTTAATTTTCTAATTTTTGTAAATTTGCAATTTTGTAAATTTTATAATTCATGTAAATTCCATGACTAGCAGGCGTGTCATGAAGCGGTAGGTGGTATATGCAATTCATGTGAATTTTGATATGAGAAAACACGAGTTTACATACAATGAAATAATCATTCAATATGACACAATAAAATTACTAATTAAGATATTTAATATTAGAAATTAGGATAGAAATATATATGGTTAAGTTCGTTATAACGAATTATGATATGATAAATGCAATATCATAAATTCATGTTAATTTTTATATGAGAAAACTATAGTTTTTCAGCTAAAAGAACACAATGCGTAAATCGGAAAAAATTTGCCAGTCTTTCGAAAGAGAATATACAAATTAATAATTAATGTACAAATGTGATGAAGTGTAGGGATCTGTCAACAAAAGATCAACGTCAGAACATAAATGTGGGCAAATAGGTATTAAAAATTATTCTTAATTATTTTTAAATGAGGTCTTCTAAAAAGGATATTAGAAAAAAATAATTAATACACATAAGTGAAAAATGTAGGAACCTCAACACAGTCAATGAAAATGGTAGACCATAAACATGAAAAAGTACGGGAGTTAATATAATGTTGATAACAATTAATACCTAAATTAAAAATTGGGATTTCGAATTGATTTTTTACAAAACGAGCATTTTTTCACCAAAAAATGCGATGAAAATTAAAATTTCGCCTTTAACTTTGCAGCGATTTAATGAAACTGAAAATTTCTATCTTCATTGAAATGAATGCATTCCAGTCTTAGGAAACCTATGCAATGCAATAACGAAACATCGCTGATAAAATATTCGAAACCAAGGAACGTCACAGCAGCGGCGCAATAGTTAAGAAAAAAGAAAATGGAATTGAAGGTGCTGTACTAAATCATTGAAACGCAGAGATAGAAATGCACGAAATTCGAAGGAAATATTTCCATTGAGCTGAGTAGATTCGTTAACTGAAGACCGTTCAGGTATAAGTTTATTTTAAAGACAGGTAACAATGTGAAGGTTACACCCGAGTTCGATCGTATGTGCTTTAGAGGACATTTGTGCATGATATTCCTTCATTCTTTTCGTCATTTGATTTCATGTTCTGATCTCATTTTAATGTCTTGGTTATTCTTTATGAAACAGAGGCAATGAAAAAAATTTCATTAGTGCGCTAAAAATTTCATTGCCTGCTTCGTTTATATTTTTGAAAGAATGTTCTCAACGTGTGTGATGATTTCATTTGCGTTGTTCATAAATTTGAACAGTCATGTTCGTGAATTTGAACTCTACGCTCACTCAATTTTTTGCGCACAAATTGAATATTATTAAACTGAATTTTATTCGATTAGCGAATGTAGATATATTTTCTCCCTCGCATTACAGTTTTCTAATTTTGTAAAGAAAATTTTTAATCTAACTTGATTATCTAAACCAGCTACGCGTCAAACTTACGCGTCAGACTTACGCGTCAGACTGACGTGTAATTATCGCGTCAAACTTACGCGTCAGGCTGACGTCTAAGTCTCGCGTTAAACTTACGTGTCAAACATGAGGCCAAGTATTGGTACAGCTAACTGCTCAGTGTAACTTTATCGTCGTTGCGCCAATAATTTTATCCGCTCCGTGCTGAAAGCTATACCTGGACTGCTAAAATCATAGATGCCCGGCGTAAAAGTTAGACTCTGTTAAGCGTCCCACGTACTTGTGTGTATCCAAGCGCTGAAGATGCTGTTCAGTTTTACGGCAAGTTGAGTAATCGATTTTAACACAAAATTTTGTGATACCCAACTTGAAAGAGCGTATATTAACTGTAGGTTGAGTATCAAACTTAGCCTTATTTAGCGTCTAATTTAGTGAGACAGCTTCAGCGTCAAGATGTAGGTTAATTTAGTTGAGCGTCAAATGATGAGGAATTGTGTTAGTTGAAATTCGTATTGCAATTATTCACACATTTTGAGAATAGTATGCTATAGACTAGTACTTTTCATCTGGGCATTGTTGCCATTCAAATATGTCCGAGCAGAAAGTATTGAAAACTATAGTTTTTTGAGGTATACGTTCTGTAAAATACTAGGCTCAATGAAAATAAGATAGGAAAATGTTTCCAACTTCTTGGACGCATGACCTAAAATTTAGAAACACGTGAAGCATAACACAGAACAAGACAGGAATAACGATGTCAGTCTGGAAGAAACAGCCATAAATTTAAAATAAAAATAAGTTGTCTCACGGCTGGAAATTTTCTGCGGGTTGACCGATTTAAGCGAATGTGACTGTCGCGCTCTCGCCTCTAAAATATGCGACGCTTGCACAGGAGATGACTCGCGACGTTAGATAACTTGGCTGACGTTAGGTAACGCTGTTGAGGCGGTTGCGCCATGCAAGCGTCTGCCTTCGCAAGCAATGCGTCATGAGAGCTTGAAAGTTGGCTTTGTTGCATCCAAAGGGAGGCAAAACATTTGCAAGAACTGGGGTAGTCATAAAATGAAGATGTAGTGGAAAATTATATCACGCTTTACGTGTCACTGCCGTAGGCCATAGAGAAAGGAGTTGAGGGAATCGAGATTATCTTTGAGAAATAGCTGGAGATAATATATGTTTCGTAATGTTAAAATCGCACGTTTTGGGACGCCTATGATGCAAGAAATAAATTATGGGCACAGTTCAGTTTAGCGTTAGCTCGCCTTTGAAACAGATTCGTGAGATCAAACAGGGTCGGTGAGGCTTGCGAAATGGCTATGTTGTGTTTATGAGTACATTTTTGTGCTCATCATGTCTTCACTGCTGAGGGGAGCAGGAATGATGGACTGGAGAAGTCCATCGACAGCACCATGGCAAAGTTCACATGCACGATCAGTGTTGCATTGCGTGTGGCATTGAGATTACTTTATATGTTGTTCGCTTTCGACACGCTGTTGTCATGGGAACATTGACATATAATTCACATTAGCTCATCAAGTTTGCGCTATAATTTTCAGCAATTTTGAAAACGATTCAATGGTTTCTATGATTACTGAAGGGGACTAGCTGGATTCCTTGACCCCTCGGTTGAAGGCAGTCTAGTGACCCGCTATGGGCCTTGTAATCGTGCAAAGAAACCCGTCAAAAAACTTGCTAGCTGAAGTTCTTACAAAACTGACGGAGTGCTGCATGTGAAGGCTGCAACCGGTGGTGAGTGCAAAATTTAACCTGTTTACAAAAGTACAATAACAGCCCTCGTAACGTTGTCATCTCCAGGCGCGCTTTTTTGCGCGTGTTCAGAACCTGCCAGCTATGCCCTCGTTGCGTGGAATCCAGTTTTTCAACTTTATGCTTCGCTGAACGAGCTCAATTTGTATTCTGGAAGAGTTTTGCTCGTGTATAGCCATTCTGTTTTGAAACTTGAAACGCGTTGTCAAAAGCAATGCTAAATTAGAGCTTACTGGCGTTTTCCTCAAATTATTCTATGAAGTCTGGACGCTCCCTACCCCCCAACCCTCCCTCTTGAAAAAGGTGTCTGGGTTGACCTCTTTCAGCTTTAGCCATTTTAGTTTTAGCCATTTTAGAACCAAAAATTAGCCATGAAGATAACCTGGCTTTTGGCTACCCAATTGTGGCACCAAGTGCTGAGATTTCATTTAACTGAAGGACAAATTCAGAACTTTTAACCCTGAAAAGACCTATGTGGATTTGGCAATGCGTTCTCGCTGAAAAAATGTACGGAACGAAACATGAAAAACTGGTAAAACACTGCGTGCAGTCGAGAAATACTGTAGCTGACTATAGTCAACTCCCTCCGCAACTTGTGTTTCGTAACTGCTTCTTGAACTTGCACTATGATAATTTTTTGCGGCTGTTTGCTGTAATAATACAGTTGGGAAATTTCAAATGTCAGTTACCCTTCTGTTTCGAGGTCAACGTACGTCTAGTGGCTCTGCCGTCGTAAATTCAACATTCGAACGTGTGCCATTCAAAACGCGAAATCACGCGTCACGTCCTAAAATTGGCTTGCCTTTTGTTCACAAATTTCAAGTTTTGCGTTAAATAGTTGACGCAATTGTTTCTGAAACAGGCAATGAAGCCAAAGCTAAAATTTGCTCACTGAAAAAGACTGCTTTTTGTTTTCAGCTTATCTTACTTTGTTCTTCTTTGCTTTGTGGTTATGAGCGGTCTACTGAAATATTTTTCATGCAAGAATTTCAAATTCCGTTCATTGCTCATTTAAAATTACTTAGGATTTTTGTGTCGTATTTTTAAACAGGTCTACTGTCCGGTAGACCTGTAATATTGTCACTCTCGGTAGACCAGTCATTTCGGTAGACCTGATAAAATATCAGATATTAAGCTCCTATCCAGATATACTCGTAATCCCATTAAGGCACTTGGTAAGAAAGAATAAGGACCACATTCACCCTTGAACACCAGACCAGCATCCCACCATGGACTGGTTTAAGCTCCGGGAGGATACTGGCCCACATTGAAAACAAGGAGAATCACCCTTATTTTCCAATGAAACCTGAATCGAAACCAAATTTCAAGTGTATTAGCTGACGTCGTTCCTCGTGGAAACTTATCCTTATTTTCTAATGGAACATAAATAGGAACCAATTTTCAGGTGCATTAGCCCAGCCAAGTTATGTGCTGACGCCGCTCTTCGTGGATACTTACCCTTATTTTCTAATGGAACATATATCGGAACCAATTTTGAGGTGCAATAGTCTAGCTAGCCAAGATGAGTGCGTGCTCATGTCGCGCCTCAAGGAAACTTACCATGGAAACTCACTCTTATTTTCCAATGAAACTTAAATTGAAATCAATGTTAAGGTGCATTAGCCTAGCTAACCAAGTTGAGCGTGTACTGACGGCGCTCCTCATGGCGCGCTAGCCGCTCGTCACCGCGCGGCCAGGGCGGCGCTACGATAGGAGAGGCGACGGCGGTTGATCGCTTCGGTCGCTCGGTCGGTCGGTCGCCAGGTTTCTGGGTGCAACAAGGAAGGTCATGGTCGCTACAGCGTTATGTTTTTGCGACGCCCTCGTACGGTATATAAGGGCGGGGCGCCGAGAGTGAAGGAGCACTTTCTGAGCTGCAGTTTCAGTGACAACTTCTCCCAACTCACAATGAATACTGTAAGTTTAGTATGAGCTGTGAGCTCATGTATGAACTCCGTATGCAGTTAGCACTCAATCAGCAAGCAAAATTGTATTTTTCATAATTTGCTACTTCTATTGGTCTTATGAATAAATGTTTTTTAGAACTTTTGTTGAACCTTTATTGTAGTGTGAAACTAATTTAATTTCTCAAATAATCTGGAATACCATGTTCTCGAACCTTCACGCTATTCCTGCTCACGAAGCTCTCATGTCATTGCAGTTCGCCCTCGTATTTTTGGCCGGCCTCGTGGCCTCTGCCTCAGCTGGCGTGAAGAGCTTCGGTGGAGTCGGTATTGGAGGAGACATCGGACACGGAGGCATTGTGTCCGGTGACTTCGGAGGCGGCCTCGTCGGAGGTGGCTTCGGAGGCGGAATCGGAGGCGGCGGTTTCGGCGGCGGTGGCTTCGGCGGCGGCGGTTTCGGCGGCGGTTTCACGGGCACCAGCCTGGGACCTGGCGGCTTTGGCGGCATTGTTGGCGGTAATGTGGTGAGCAGCGTCCCTGTGGTCATCCCGTCACCCGTCGCCGTGCACGTGCCCGTCCAGGTGCCCTTCGTCAAGAAATACACAGTCCCTCACCACGTCACCATCATCAAGAAAATCAAGGTCCCCGTAGAGGTGATCAAGAAGGTCCCCGTTGAGGTGGTCAAGAAGATCCCCGTCCCCGTGAAGGTCCCTGTCCATGTTCACGAACACCATGGAGGACTCCACCATTAAGATATTTTATGAGTTAGTTATTTTTTCTTTGATCTAATTTTAAACTTCGCTTTTACGGTCTCTGAGTGCTCGCCTATTGAGTCATTGTTCGTAAGCGAGTTTCCCAGAGCCTAATCTTTTTGTCTGTTACAGTAAAATTTCAGCGGTTTTTCACGTGATTTTCGATACCCTACTAATGGCTGTGAAGAAAAATGAAAGAGATTGTTGGTAGAATCTTTAACAAGAAGCCTTAGAGTTTCAACACTCCGTAGATTTCCTCAGTGCTCTGAAGCATTATCAATTGTTCGATTTCGAACTATTTAAAACACAAATTTAGAGACAATAGTTACGTACATATGAGAAGACACAAAATAGCACCTGAGCGATAGTCCTTTGCAATCGATAGCAAGTTAGTATAATGACATACCAAGTCGTCCTCAGATTGTCATGAGTATTTCGGTTTACAAAGAACTTCAAACACAGTTGATACGGGTGCAAAAATTCCAAAGCGATTTCAATGAATAGAAAGTACCGTGTTGACTTAGATTCCATCTTCAGAAGAAAATTCAAAGCATTTCCAATCCGAAGAAGTAGAAAAATCTAACAATTGTTGGGGGAATAAATTGAAATAAGTTGATAACCTCTTAAATGCACATATGAAACAAGGAACCATGTTCCAAACATCGTCTGGGGCCCGAAGCGGCTGGAAATTATACTACGAAATACTGGAGGAAATAATAAAAATTCTGGAGAAAATTCACTGCATGTCAACCATAAAGTCATAGAATAGGTTTGAAAAAAGCCATTTTGAAACAGCAGTTCGAAAATGTTCACAGTCTTATATCGTGACCATTATTATTATCATCATCATAACGGTTCTTACCGTCAAATCAAAGTTATTAAGGTGATGACGTTAGCCAACTTCACTATCCATAATTGCGGGGCCCGCATTACCCTCATGGAAGCCGTCAGCTCAGCGTGATGCGCAGCCAGCACACGTTGTGTTTAAAGACTGAAATAAAATAGGTCTTATTGAAATAAAAATAGGTCTGAAATATTTTCCGAGGCTGAAGAGACGTGCATGCCGTCTAACTTTTTCGTCAGAGCATTAGCTCTACTGAGCGATTTTAGCTGCCCATTGCAGAAGCTACCCTTAGATTGCTAAAAATCATAGAATTTTAAGTTTGTGAATTGAATTTACTTTTAAACTATGGTCCTAGTTTAACCGCGAAAGTGTTAAACTAAGCAGTTCATTTTGTGAGAAGCTTTGAAATTACCGAAAAGTACTAAATATGTGTATATGTGGGAACTAAGAGACGGCTTTTTTCTTAATTCTAGCCTAGGAGTTTAGAACGAACAGTAAAGAATTTATTTTTAATCTGCTTGGAAGAAAGAGTTTCTTATATTGAACCGATTGTTGTTTACTTTTTTTTTACTATATTTTAGTACGAAAATCATGCCAAATATTCTTTGAAAGTTATTATTTGTGGGTCTAAACGAAAGAATAACAATTGTGTAGTGCAGTTTGAACGCGTTCTGTTTGCAAACCGATGTTCCAAGGACGAAATATTCAGGATGGAAGATTAAAATGTTGAAATATGTGTGTACTAAAATCCTGGCAAATGGAGGTCAAAAATTCCTACAGAGATTTATTTCATTCAGTTTTGCGCTCTTTGCCTGTGGAATGTATACAAAATATAATAAATTAATGAATGAAAAATGTACAAGAATATTTCGGATGATCATTGCAAAAACTCACGCCGCCTTGCGTTAAACTTTGAGTCCTGAATTGAAGCTGAGAAAACACCGACAGCGTTTGGCTCCTGTTCTCAGAAATTGAATGCTTCAGTAACAAAAAAATATGGTCACGGGATTTGTCACTAGTGGCAAATTTTACTTGCATGAAATTCAAGTATTATTCACCATCATCTTTTTTACTACCAACTGAAAGTGTCTTGTATTTTTTACAAATAATTAACATGAAACACACAAAATTGACAACGCTAGGGCCAATAGATATTGAAATATTAATATTAAAACTAATAAATATTTCAAATAGATTGAATAAATGCAACAGGAACAAAAACAACACACTTCTTGTTACTTGCGAGCTAAACTTTATGTGAATTTTCGCGCGCATGGCTTGATCATTTCGCAAAAATATTTCTTAGATTTGTCCACGAAGCACATCAAAATACTAGCTTTTCTTTTAAAAAGAACTCAAAAATTCAAATTCCTCGCCTAAAAATTACGTCAAATTTCGAAATCCTCCTGGTTAGCTGAGCACGGAGCGCCTCTCGGCATGCGAATTAAATTAGAATTAACGCCGAATTAAATTAAAAAATGAAAATAAAATTAATTAGAATTAAATGCGAATTAGCTCCTTTAGATGAACCGAATTAAACTCTGCTCGCTCTACATAACATATCACTTCCCTAATTGCATTTAACTCGTCTGACGTACAAAGCATAAATGCGTACTTTAAATTCGTCTTGGTGTTTTTTCTCACGTCTGACGCTGTTTTTATAGAGGTCTGGCACTAAGCCGTGAGCGCAAAATTGAATGGAGTGCGTTTACAGTGATCGATTATTACTTAATTAGATTTAGGTCAGCTGTCTTGGAGGATCGAGTTGACGGTGCACCCAATCGATCATGCGGCAAGAAGCTGTGTGACCTCACCACCTCCCCTCTCCCACACAGGCAGATATGCCCAGTAACGGGTTGTGCAAGTGCTGCGTAACTCGCGCGGTGTGTGTGTGCGTGTGTGTGCTCAGGTGATCACCCTCCGCGCGGGCGGTTCCCTACCTCCAAGGCTGATTGTTCAGCTCACATTTTCTGGCTAAAAATATTTTCTGCCTCAAATGTTTAGCTATGTCAAAATGTTGGGAAATTGTTTCTTGATTGACATTTTCTAGCTAAAATCCTCAACTTTAGTTTAACTTAGTCTTGTCAAAATCCTGAAAAATGGTGACATTTTTTGGTTAAAATCATCCACTTTTGTATAATTTAGCCCAGTCAAAATCTGAAAAAAAATTTGCATTTGCTGGTTAAAATCCTAAACTGTCGTCTCAAATACTTGGTTCAGTCAAAATCCTAAAAATTGTTACATTTTCTGGGTAAAATACTCAACGATTGTCACAAATGTTTAGTCCAGTCAAAAATCCTAATAAAATCTTACATTTTTGAGGTAAATCCTTAACTTTTGCCACAAATATTTAGTCCAGTGGAAATACAGAAAATTTGTTTCTCGAATCACGTTCTGTGGCTAGAATCCTCGACTTAAGTCTCAAATATTTTGTCCAGTCAGAATTTTAAAAATTCTAACATTTTCTGGCAAAAATCCTCAACTGTTGTCACAAATATTAAGTCCAGTCAAAATCCCCAAAATTCGTTTCTTAGAATGGTCCAGCATATGACAACAATGGGTCTTTCATATTTTGTTTTTAAAAAAAGCGCAAACTTGAGGCCTCGGTTCGAAGAAGGCCAAACTAATGACCGAGGTCCCTGCAAATGCCATGTTCGTTGGCTGGGCTTCGTGAAAATGTATGCATGAACTTACTGGACGGACCATGTGAAATCTCATCGCGGTGTGAACTTTGGCGGTATTGCACTTAATCGATTGTCTTCCGGGTAGCATGATAGTCTACTGCATCTGGTTCTTTCGGAGGCTGCTTTTTAACTCATCTCAGGGGGATACAACTACGGTATCTATGGGAATTAGCACTCCCAAAGGGAAAAGATGAAGTCCCTAGCTGAGAGTTAAGTCGGCCTTTTTTTGTTAAAATCAAATGTTTTTGTTTTAGGGACAATTCTCTTACTTATTCACTGCTGTCCTGTTATTCAATACCTCTGACTTTTGTCTTCAACTTTCGTTTTTTGTTTCATAACCTTCCTTTTCAACTTACTGTTTCTATGCGCAGGGGTCGGGCAAGAACAAACCTTATAAATAGATTCCGCGATCCCTTAACTCCATGCTAAATGGTGCCTTCATCATACCTCTCTTTGAACTTTTTTGTTGTGGTAAGGGAGGCTGCAACTAACTTATAATTAATTAATCATACTCTCTAAGCTCGAAATTTAGAAGCGACTGAATTTTTTTAAAAGAATAAGGAGCTAATGAGACATTTTATTCTCAGCATTTTTATGGTGCACTGTATATTGTATTGCTGTACGGTTTGCATACTTGAAAATCCTGTACGGTATATCTTCAAGACGAATAATTTCTGAGTATGTGACGTCTGTAGTTTCATTATCACTGGTAGGTGGACCGATTGTCACTATTCGACGTTACACATGCTTGGAAAGTGGGCCTTCATATACATATATACATATATATTAAAATGGTTCAGGTGCATTGAGACAAATCTCATACAACGGAAAATCTAAACATAAAAGACAACGGAAAATGTTTTGAATTGAAAGTACAGAAGTACTAACTTACTTTCGCCAGAGAAGTTTAACGATGAACTATTAGGCTACACACGAGGGAAGTTACTGATATATATATTTTTAATAATTTCAACTTTGTAAATTGTTTTCGTGAAGAATAAAGAACAAAGAAAGCAAAAATTTTGTCGTACACCAATTGATTCTAAAATTCTTTCTAAAGGCCTTTATTTTAAATGTAATGTTCTTGTTGTGCGTTAGTTGCTCGTACATTTCACGCCAATTGAATGGAGTAACGAAATACAAAGCAAGTATGGCGCCGCCAATGCCCCACAGAAGAAAAAGAGGCGGAGAAAGAGTTTTCAACATGTTTAATAAATTACAGTTCTGGAACTGAACTCGGTGAAAACTTTATTATAATTTTAGCTTTTCCATATACTTATAATTACAAGAAATTTTAAAATGAACTTAGCATCCTTAGTTTTCTGAAGTTTTCATACGAGTGATTTTCTTAGGGTTTTTAGCGTCCAAAGCTTGTATTGCACGAAATATGGACCCGCTATTTTACTATATATTTTTAAGCCCACGAGCAGCATTGGAAGGAATAAATTATGTTCCATAAATAAGGCTGTAGACTCTTGTATGACGAAGTATACTCAAAAGTTAAAGACTTATTCTTCTAAAATTTTGCATGTAGATATTGCGCTAAAAAGCCTTTTGCGAGACACAAGCCTTCCTTTCGAAGCAGTGCAAATAAACCTTGTTGTTGTAGGAATCAAAATGATTCAGCATAAAAACGATAATTCGATGATCTTGATAATTCTATGATAACTGATAATTGATACTTCCACGTTATTTCATTGAGCATACATGGTATAATATATTTAGTCACTTCACAGATGCTGAAGAATTTTAGAAGTGATACAACACGGCACGTTTCCGTGATCATATACGTTGTGTATGTGTATTTGTTGAGTATTTCGCTGGTGCATCAGAATTAACGCGTTCATGTGTGCTTGAGTAAATTAGGAGTATGCTATTGTTGGTGTATGAATGAAAAAATTAAGGTTTTTAGACATTTAGAGAATTTGGTGAAACATATATATGATTTCTATTTTTTTAATGGACAGTTTTTCTCCTGTTTCAGACTGATGATGGAATATTAATTCCAAAACGCTTGTAATAAATGTAATGTTCGTTTTTACTCTGGTTCTTCTTTTTATTTTATACCTTGTGTTAACACTTTGTAGGTGGAGCTGTCAGGACATTAAACTCTGAGAATTTTTTTTTTTAATCTAGCATTGGAAAACACAATATCTAACGCTACTTTTACTCGCGATCAAAAGAACACGTTCTCGTGCTCCAGGTTCCTCTTTCATACGGAAAAAGAAAATTTATCCCGACATTCTACGAGTAATCAGTCGTGGTGCAACGAGGTACTCCTCACCTCAGTTGATCACTGTCATTAATAGTGATGTTGAATAACACGTCATTCTTCAAATTGAGATTCTAAATCACACTAGAGAAGGTATTTAAGTATGCTAACCACTTCCTTCCCCATGTTGTAATTCCTAACGTGGGAAGCTGTTTTTATAGAGCTGAAGGTGAAATAGGTCTTCCTTATTTGGAAATAGAACTGTTGTTGTTATTTCGTTACGGACCATCTTTCATCGGTTCGCTGCTATACTTTCTTTCACCACTTATTATATTTTCTTCATCGTTTATTTTCTTTCTTGAACTTTTCCATTGTTTCTATTTCTATGCGCCTTGTGAGGGGACACACTTTGTGTCTAGATTCCCCGTTCCCTCATACGAAAAGGTGCCTTTCTCCTTCCAATTTTGGGGAAACCTTTCTCGTGGTTAAAGGAGGCTTGAATTTATTATAATTTAATTTAATAACCTCGTTCAAGCAAAGGGTACTGTATCACGCCTTTTTCTGCCCGGGGACATTATACAGAGTCACCGGTTGTAAAATAAAATTTAATAAAAATCAAATCATTAACACTAAATTCCAATAGGGCCAGAACGTTGGCTGACTAGAACTAGACATTATTATGATGTAAAAAACTGACATATATTTGAAACGAAATAGAAGGGTTGGTGATTTAATAGAAATTTAACAATAATGATTGTTATTAATTGTTTGCTTTACGTTTTTTATATATAAGTTTACGTTTAATATATATATATATATATATATATATATTTACGTTTATGTTTAATATATATATATATATATATATATAAAACGTAAAGCAAAAAATTAATAACAATCATTATTGTTAAATTTCTATTAAATCACCAACCCTTCTATTTCGCTTCAAATATATGTCAGTTTTTTTACATCATAATAATGTTATATTACAATGTACCAATTTGTTAATATGTATATAAGCGACGCACTATTTCCCCTAAGTTTTTGCTACGGCCAGAATAAATATCATGATGAGAGTGATAAGATATTTCACATTTTTATGAGTATTTGAATTACCAGTGAAATAGAACAAGGTCCCCGTGCAATAAACATACAGCCAAAGGTCACGACGTATTGCCTCACTCGTTAATATCAACCCGCCATCCAAATGTAGGTTTCGCTTATCATTTCATGCTCATTGAAAACGTAACAATGACATCGCAGTATTTTCCAACTAAGGTAGGGCGAAGTAGACGCTATAGAAACAAAAACTGAAGAGTCAAGAACATTTCTGCTTTCGCTGAACCGAGTTGAGGAAACCAATTTCGCAGGTCATCATGCCGTAAAAACTTGACCTTCTACCTTACGTCTTCAATATGCTAGTTGACTACTCGTTGTTACTCAACAGGTCATCGGACAGTCGGGCAGGGCTGCTTCCCATTTTCTACAGTCTCCTTTTAAATTATGTGATGTCACGAGCCGTGGGATCGTAGATCCCTGGAGTTAAGTTGCTCGTGGAGCGACTCAAACTCGGCGGGAATGTGCCAACACGCAACTCATGACGAGCATGAGCGCGGCGCGTTGTGCAAGTTTGTGCAGCTCGCGGTTTTTGTTTGAAAACATTCGAAAAGATGGGGTTGATCGTGCCCTCACTCCAGCAGGTGACCTCAAGGTAGGTCCGACCATGGTCAGCCCTTGTTTTTATGAGGAAACCGAGGTTTATAAGCCGCGCCGCGACTCCAACCGTCACATTCGGTCAGCTGTGGCTCCAGTGATAACATCAGCATGAACTCAGTGAGTACAGCCAGTAAAGCTAAGGCTGGTATTCTAATATTTCTACTTAAGGCTTAGATGTAGCAGCTTTATGAAAAGTTTGACAATTTTCTACTCACCGTGCAAAACGGTGAGTAGAAAATGTTCTAAAATTTGATTGCAAGTGTTCTAAAATTTAATTCAGTTCAGTATTTTCTGTCATTCCCGTGGCATATATTGCAATTCTGTTTGTTAGGGAGAATTATTCTTTATTATTTTTCTTGTCGAAAATTTCAAGCGTTGATTTAATAAAGCTATTTTGAGAAGCTTGAGCTCTATCTCTAGCTGCTATTGGCAATTGGAGAATAATTTTTCTGAATACGATGAATTCGTCGTCCACTTCCGTAGATCTCTTAATGAATATTGGTGAAAAAAATTCAAACCTCTGATCTCGATCGTCGCATAAAGTATGAGTCATTCTTAATGCACTATCATCGGATAAAGTATGAGTCATTCTTCATGCACTATCATCGGATAAAGTATGAGTCATTCTTAATGCACTATCATCGGATAAAGTATGAGTCATTCTTCATGCACTATCATCGGATAAAGTATGAGTCATTCTTAATGCACTATCATCGGATAAAGTATGAGTCATTCTTCATGCACTATCATCGGATAAAGTATGAGTCATTCTTAATGCACTATCATCGGATAAAGTATGAGTCATTCATAATGCACTATCATCGGGTAAAGTATGAGTCATTCTTAATGCACTATTATCGGATAAAGTATGAGTCATTCTTCATGCACTATCATCGGATAAAGTATGAGTCATTCTTAATGCACTATCATCGGATAAAGTATGAGTCATTCTTCATGCACTATCATCGAATAAAGTATGAGTCATTCTTAATGCACTATCATCGGATAAAGTATGAGTCATTCTTCATGCACTATCATCGGATAAAGTATGAGTCATTCTTAATGCACTATCATCGGATAAAGTATGAGTCATTCTTAATGCACTATCATCGGATAAAGTATGAGTCATTCTTAATGCACTATCATCGGATAAAATATGAGTCATTCTTCATGCACTATCATCGGATAATGTATGAGTCATTCTTAATGCACTATCATCGGATAAAGTATGAGTCATTCTTAATGCACTATCATCGAATAAAGTATGAGTCATTCTTAATGCACTATCATCGGATAAAGTATGAGTCATTCTTAATGCACTATCATCGGATAAAGTATGAGTCATTCATAATGCACTATCATCGGGTAAAGTATGAGTCATTCTTAATGCACTATTATCGGATAAAGTATGAGTCATTCTTAATGCACAATCATCGAATAAATTATGAGTCATTCTTAATGCAATGAAAATTTCACTAAAACTCCGTTTAATTTTGCTTCACCCACAACATTTTTTCTAGAGCTTCCCCATCTAGTAACATCCGTATTTGTTTCACATTAAAATATACTAATTTGGCTTCACCCACAACGTTTTCTTCGGACTTTCCCCGTCTAAAGACATCCGTATTTGTTTCACATTAAAATATGCTAATTTTGCCTCACCCACAATGTTTCCATCGGAGCTTCCCCGTCTAACAATATCCGTATTTGTTCCAGTTAAGCGTCATTCTTTTGGCTTCGGCCGTGGCACTTGTGGCTGGCAGGCCTGGAGGCATCGACCTGCACGGTGACTTGGGCGGCGGCATCGGCGGCTTCGGAGGTGACATCGGCATCGGTCACGACATTGGAATTGATGGTGGCATCGGCCATGATATAGGCCATGGAATTGGCGGTGGCTTCGACGGCGGCTTCGGCGGCGGTTTCGGAGGCGGTTTCGGCGGTGGTTTCGGAGGAGGAATCGGTGGAGGAGGTTTCAGCGGAGGCGTCGGACCCGCGTTCCTTGCGTCATCGGCTGTGAGCGGCCAAGTCATCCATCCCGTTGTCACTACCAAAGTTAAGCTCGTCTCTAAGCCCTTCCCTGTGAAGGTGCCCGTCAAGGTGCCCGTCGTGAAGCACATCCCTGTGCCCAAGACCATCAAGAGCGTGAAGACCATCAAAGTCCCCGTGGAGGTTGTCAAGACCGTCCCCTTCAAGGTCGTGAAGACCGTCAAGGTTCCCGTCAAGGTCCCTGTCAAGATCACCACTAAAACCCACGTCGCTCACGATGTCCACGGATTCGGAGGAGGATTCGAAGGCGGATTCGGAGGAGGATTCGGGGGATTTGATGGTGGAATCGGAGACATCCATGGTGGAGGATTCGATTGGCAGCATTAAAAGCTTATGTCTCTAGTTTCAACAAGTTATCGTACTATTAAACATTTTTGTTTCTCTGTTTTATCTGTCATAGGGCGCAGGCTTTCGACTGCTCGCGACTGTTTGCTTTTTCATCGACGCTCGAAGTTCACTGTTCGACACGAATTTCCTTACGAACATGTGTACACGAAATAAACGGTTTTAATATTTGCCTTTTTGTTTATCCCGAAAGAAAAATGCCTGTGAGGCAGGATGAGCCAAATCTTGTCTTCTTCAAGAATTCCAAAGGTATTCTGAAGCGTTCTTCAGCTGAACTTTGTCATTCTCAGGTGTTCCTCATGTCTGCAAATTCGTTACCACAATCTTTATCTGAGCTCAAACATTATTTAGCAAATTATTTTCGTATGCTGTTAATGTTTTATATTCTCTCAGTTTCTGAAAAATTTTCAGTAATTTAGTTCCTAATTGAAACCATAAAAGTAAATCTTTTATTTTCGTATATCTACGCGCACATTATAACAACACACGCTCTCTGTTGAAACAGATAAAGTAAGAAAGCTTCATTCTTGAGACAAAGAATGAGTCAACGAAATAACATCTTTAACGCCCCCGTGTTGTCCAAACAAAGCTGCTCACGGACGTTTGTCGTATACGTTTTAAGGTGTCGTAAATCCGAGCAACAAACTGCAGTGCCCCGCTAACAGGGTAGCTCAGACCACAATGATTGGCTCTAGAGGCCCGCAAAAATAGTCCCATGGCTGCTCAAACAAGTGCCTATTGTTAAGTGATAGCGTCTTAAGCTCGAGGTTTTCCTGGCTTGAGTGGCTTTCTCACGAGATGTCAACTTGAATTCTTAATTGGGCTGAGTGCGAGTGAGTCATTCGCGTGGATCTCCGTCTCAATTAAAAGTGCTGGGTGATTCATGGCTTTGTGTACCTTTACTCTCTTGACGCAGCACACACGAACCCATCAAGCATGATGCACTTTAAATTTACGACACTCAGTGAATTCTAGTCCATCAAAACATCGATTGTTCAATGTCTTGATTTTACTGCGTTACGTGAATTCCTGGTTGTCATCTTAACTGCACCGTTTTATGCCTCACGATTCATAACTTACTTGTCTTCCGGGAATTTTCGGATTCAGTTTGATCAGTTTAAGACAAACAGGGTTGCGTAGGCTTTTATTGAACTTACATTAAAATTTCGCAAACGAAATCCTGACCTAGCGTTCCTTGGAGTTAAAGGTTTTCTGAATCAGTTGCAAAGAATTCCAAGACGCTCATGCACTCATCTCACTAAAGACAAATGTTCATTATAATTATTACTCCCATAACGACTTATGTAATCGCTAAATAACTAACGAGTCCAGTGCCTCGTGTACAGAGTAATGAACTTTTAGAATACATAGTCCACACACCGGGTAGCTCACGCCCATACGTATCTCAATCTGAATTATTCTCCAGAGCATTTTATATTTTAGCCGCCCAGGGTACAGACTCCACAAGGGCAGCTAAAATCATAGATGCATCTTTTATTCTAGCTGAGGACAGGTTACGTTCCCCTGGCGACGCAGCGCAGGACGTCACGCATGAGTGGATGGCACAGGTCGCATCTGAGCACGTCCAGTGCGTGGCTTTGGCCAGGGCTGCATGAGAGCCTTTTTCTGGTCAAAAAATTCCCCAATCTACCGATTCTTCAATAAAAATTTGACCGTAAATACTAACTCTAACGAGTAACTAAGTGCTGAGTACTCTGTCTCGTGAAACTTTATTTGAAAAATGCCTAATGTGAAATCTTTCGCTTACAGTAGGTCTATCTGTCAGCCCTTGCGCTAGCCACCCATGAAGCCATCAAGTTAGTGATGTTGGCCAGGATTGCCAGACTGACATTTTTCGCTCAAATACCCTTTAATCTCGAAAAGGCCAATCTGAACCAATATCTTTTAAATCGTCCCGTTAAGGAGAATATTTACAAATATCCCTAATTCGGCCCATAAATGCCAATTTGTGCAAACATCATGAAATCGGCCGAAAAGGCCAATATTTACAAATTTCTTTTAAATCGACCCGAAAAGCCCAATCTGTGCAAATATTTTTTAAATCGGCCCGAAAAGGCCACTGAGCCAGCCCTGCCTCAAGTGCCACCTGAACCCGCCGCGTTAGTGATGTTGGCAACCCGCACCTGCAGGTCACACCGACCAGCTGCGTGGGAGGCTCTGCATTCTTTTCTGCTGTGCACTCCATTCTTTCTTGCAGGTCCTGCTCCTATAGCTCTCTTTTTTATCGGTCTGTTTCTCATAGGATTTTTTCTTATAGGTCTCTTTCTTATGTATCCTTTTCTTATAGGTCTTCTTCTTATAGGTCCCTCTCTTATCGGTCCCTCGCTTATAGGTCTCTTTTTTATAGGCCCCTCTATGATAGGTCTGTTTCTTAAAGGTCCCTCTCTAATAGGTCTGTTTCTTATAGATCCCTCTAAAGTATGCTGATGGGTTTTTGCAGTTGCGTGTACATTGAACAGTTTTATAGACCACTAACGTTCAATCATTAAATTAATATCTAAGTATTGATCAATACATAAACTTCAACTGGTTCGGCTATTTTGTTTCAGAGCCTGATCGATTTTGTTTATTTCATGCGTGGTAAAGTTCCGAAAAAGTGACGTGTTTTGATTTAGTGTCCGATAGGTTGGAGTCATTCATGCTATGTATCCTTACTGTGCAGAATAAGAGAAGTGAAGAACATTTGATTCGAGGCACAAGATTCAGTATAACGAGCCAACCCTAAGATTTCAAATATTTATAAATTTAAAATACTGTCTCTGGTGAGGGTGATTATAAGATTAAATATCCAAATGAATTATTTCAGTATGATGGCCGTTAGTAAGTGTTGAAAGAGAATAAAATGAACAAATCTAAGATTTAGTGCATAAACGGACTTTTTCATCACAGAATCTTTTTGAACATATGTATGAGACATGGCAGATCCAAGTGAATAAAAATACAAAAATACGCACATGAATAACACAGCTTCTAAAATGAAAGTCGTGACACAGCGAACGAAATTAGAATTCACAGCATAGTGCAGAGTTACCGGAGCACTAGATGTATCCGAGCAATCGCGTTGAAGACATAGGTCCTGGCAGGTGTTTTGTATCACCGTAAAATCAATACGATGTATCCGAGCCATCGCGTTGAACGCGAAGGAGCTGTGAAGTGTTGGCACTCAATGACTGCAGACAATGTCCACTTGCATGAGCACAAAATCAACTAGATGTATCCGAGAGGTCGCGTTGAACACACAGGTCAGGTGATGGCACCCAATGACTGCAGCTGATTTCACATCAGCGCAAAATCAACAAGAGGTATCCGAGCAGTCTCGTTGACCACGCAGGTCACGTCAGGTGTTGGCACCCTGCGGCCGATGTCCACTCACATAGCGGCACCAAATCGCAGGTGGACCACGCCGCTCTTCCCTTGATCAGGGATTACGCGCGGCAGGCCCGAGGTGAATTACGCGGTGGTGGAGGCGGATCAGGCATGCTTGCTCAATTGTTGCGTGTGAGATTACCCTCGCCGCGACAAACGCGAGATGACTCAGGTGTACTGTAGCGCCAACAACGCAGGTGTGCTTTCCCTGCCAGCCACGGCTGCCCCGAGTTCATGTTTATGAACGCGTTGACCGCGATGGGTTAACATGAAGTTCATTCTATGTTCAACTCAAATTTAAAATGAATTATAGAATGCATTTTCGATAAATGCAAGTATTAAGTGGATCGTGCCTCCATTTAGCTTTGATTAAGTGTTTATGAAATGAAAATTGAGTTTGGGACTACTGGTCGGTCAGCAGCATCACGAAAATCTCCACCGGCGTCTCACGTCACCGTCAAAGCGTCAAGGGGCCGATGACAACCCTCGTTGGGCAGAGGCTGCGGCTGTCTTTCGCTGGCTGTCATCACTAATTACGGTGCCGGTCTTAGGCTTCAAATTGACGGCAGATGAAAACAGGGCTTAGAAATGAAGAAGCTCCCAAATAAATTAGTTAACTAGATAAACGTGTTAACATGGCTACCCATGTGGCCACATTTTCTGTGTGATTTTTGACACGGTCAAGAAATTTTCATAGGTTTGAGCTGAGCTCAAACTGAATCCCGGTTGAATTTTCAACTCGTTTGCGCAGTCATAGCGATAAAGCCAGCTTAAAAAGTTATTTAAATCTGATGAAGAACGTTATGTGTTAACATAGCGGAGGAGGTGGAGTTGGAAACGTAGCTAAGCCCATGCAGAAAAAACTCCCGTTGTTAACTGTGCTGCCGCGGCGTAAATTGATTGAAAATCCGGGGTGATCGCAACTAAACCTCGGTTTTAGTTGCCTTCCCTTGCATCGACTTGCCTTCACGTATCGCTGAGCCTTGCCTCGTATCGCTGAGCCTTTCCTCGTATCGCTGAGCCTTGCCTCGTATCGCTGAGCCTTGCCTCGTATCGCTGAGCCTTGCCTCGTATCGCTGAGCCTTGCCTCGTATCGCTGAGCCTTGCCTCGTATCGCTGAGCCTTTCCTCGTATCGCTGAGCCTTGCCTCGTATCGCTGAGCCTTGCCTCGTATCGCTGAGCCTTGCCTCGTATCGCTGAGCCTTTCCTCTTATCGCTGAGCCTTCCCTCGTATCGCTGAGCCTTTCCTCGTATCGCTGAGCCTTTCCTCGTATCGCTGAGCCTTGCCTCGTATCGCTGAGCCTTGCCTCGTATCGCTGAGCCTTTCCTCGTATCGCTGAGCCTTGCCTCGTATCGCTGAGCCTTGCCTCGTATCGCTGAGCCTTTCCTCGTATCGCTGAGCCTTGCCTCGTATCGCTGAGCCTTGCCTCGTATCGCTGAGCCTTTCCTCGTATCGCTGAGCCTTCCCTCGTATCGCTGAGGCTTTCCTCGTATCGCTGAGGCTTTCCTCGTATCGCTGAGCCTTCCCTCGTATCGCTGAGCCTTCCGTCGTATCGCTGAGCCTTCCCTCGTATCGCTGAGCCTTCCCTCGTATCGCTGAGCCTTTCCTCGTATCGCCGAGCCTTCCCTCGTATCGCTGAGCCTTCTCTCTGATCGCTGAGCCCTTCCTCGTATCGCTGAGCCTTCCCTCGTATCGCTGAGCCTTCCCTCGTATCGCTGAGCCTTCCCTCGTATCGCTGAGTCTTTCCTCGTATCGCTGAGCCTTCCCTGGTATCGCTGAGCCTTTCCTCGTATCGCTGAGCCTTCCCTCGTATCGCTGAGCCTTCCCTCGTATCGCTGAGCCTTCCCTCGTATCGCTGAGCCTTTCCTCGTATCGCTGAGCCTTCCCTCGTATCGCTGAGCCTTTCCTCGTATCGCTGAGCCTTCCCTCGTATCGCTGAGCCTTCCCTCGTATCGCTGAGCCTTCCCTCGTATCGCTGAGCCTTTCCTCGTATCGCTGAGCCTTCCCTCGTATCGCTGAGCCTTTCCTCGTATCGCTGAGCCTTCCCTCGTACCGCTGAGCCTTCCCTCGTATCGCTGAGGTATCCCTCGCATCGCAGAGCCTTCCCTCGTATCGCTGAGGCTTCCCTCGTATCGCTGAGGTGTCCCTCGCATTGCAGAGCCGCGGTGCACAAAGGGGCACCAGCGCCCACACTTCAGCGTCACTTCTATTCGCGTCTTTCGCGCGCTGTTGCGAGCGAAATGAGGACGAAAATTGCCGTGACAAATGACCTTCTCTTCATAATCAATTAGCGATCGAGGCCCATTTCCGATGACAGTGCAACGACTGTGTCACTGTCCAGTAAAGTTTTGTTCTTCTGGGGCATCGCATTAATCATTGGCTATTTGTCTGAAGCTAATTAAAGGTTCTTGACGTGTAACTCCTGCCAAGCTTGTCCAATTGTTCTGCATGTATTTGTTCAAGGGAACCTTAGCTAAAACTTCTCTACTTGATAGAGAGACGCGGAAGCATCTGATTTTGTTTCACATGAATTCCGAGAAAAACTTTCTCAGATGGTAGATTGGCGGTCGTTTTTGTAATCTAAATATACATGCCACCGATAAAAAAAAGTTGTTTATACCGCGCTCCGACGTTTTCGAGCGGTGGCGTGGGCGTGAACTTATGAAAGGCCCTATAATAAATAGATGGGATGGTTATAGCTGGCGCACGTCGCCCTTCACAGAGCATTTGTTGTTACGCTGCACTTCTCCGTCACCGCTGACGGAGGTGATAGCATAATGATGCTGCCTGCGCCGCTGCAAATTGTCAATCCTATCTCACGCTGCTCGCTCGGAGTTGTCCTCTCCGCAGCGTGAGTTCATCCCCTTTTTTAGCGTTTGTTCGTAGTGTATGAGAGTCATGAGGAAGTTGTGCTAATTATGCTGTGGTGTGCTTATTCATTGGTTTTTGGTACGTTAAGACCCAGCATCTTTGCTTGTAGGCGATGGTAAAAGTTTGTATTTTTTCATTTTAGTTTCAAAAAACAGTCGCAAAATATCTGTAAGTGCATGACTCACATGCGAGGGAATAACTTTCCTAAGTGGTGAATAAATTATCACTCAGCGAATTGCAAGCAGACTTTTTTACAGCAACTGTGTGTTCTTTTGTGCTACTTTAATGCAGGCAGAATGGTTATAAGAAAGTTGATCAATGCCAATGTTTTGCAGTTGCTTAATTGAAAAAATAAATCTGTGCAATTCGATGACGGCTCTTGCCTTGAAAACAAAGCTGAATTGCTTGCTTTTACTAAGAAGCGACCAATAATTTCGCGAAAGTAAGTGCAGAGAGGTGAATTAATTTTACACGGGACTTTACCCCACAGGTAAATTTATGTTCATCCTCACGCTGGAAATAAGAATCTGTCATTTGGACCCTACTTATTATTATTATTCCTAGATAATTTCTGTGAAAATCAGCAATATCAATTAAGCCATAGTTTTATCATGATGACTATATAATTATTAATTGTACACGTGCTTGTCCATGTGTAGTATACGTATTCATACTCTGTGTTTGGTGTCAATTAACCAATTAATTGTGTCAATTCATAAATTTCACAAAGGGCATAGGATAGACAATCGACTTAGATCAATTTGCTTATCTTACATATGTACAAATATTGTGGGGACCGGCGCTTTAATTAAGGACGGATACCGTTAGGTTACCTCAGCTGTAGATGA
Organism: Morinoia aosen; assembly: GCA_030386875.1. Classification (NCBI taxonomy): domain Eukaryota; kingdom Metazoa; phylum Arthropoda; class Malacostraca; order Amphipoda; family Talitridae; genus Morinoia; species Morinoia aosen. The sequence goes on along the minus strand of CM059567.1, from coordinate 48,828,086 downwards.
GCTTTCAAAATTTCTATCTTTCGCGCTCACTTTGCTTTTTTGCGTTTCCATACGTTCTCTGCTATCTCTTCGTTTTTTTCCTCTTCCTTCCTAACTTGCTGTCTCCATGCGCTGGGTGCCCAGTCTGGGAACGCACCTTGCGCATAGATTCCCTGATCTTTACAATCCATTGTAAATGCGCCCTACTCTTCCCTCTCATGAGATCACCTTCGTTGTGACTAGGAGCTCCCAAACTAATATAATAATAGTATGAACATGTTTATTGGAAGAGATATACTCACGTATGTTAATGAACGGTGTTCCTGACAAAGCATTGTGAGAAAACGTTATATAATTAAAAAGATTCAAACCAAATTGTAGTACGTGAAGGGTGTACCCAAAAATCCACTCGTACCCACTCTTTGACTGCCTATAGGTACTCATGTACTTTGTCTTCATGTAGGGTTTTATTAACATAGATATAAGTCTAATTAGTTAAATCGTAGAAAAAACAATAAGTTTAAGCAAATAAAGTGCTATAAATGAAAAATTAATTGCTCTTGAAACAAAAATACAAGAAAACGGGATAAATTGTTTGTCAGAGGATGAGCACATTTTTATGAAACACCTGGCATCATATTTGGCAATAATTCGCATTCTTTCGTCAACACGTTACTTGCGATACTACCCATCGATGGATCGTTTACAATATTTTAACAATCATTTCAAATTAATGGTAAGTAATGGACCCATTTAATGTTTGAAACTTATAAATTTCCTTACAACTTTTAACTTTAATTTTGAGTTGAACATTGAACTTGAGTTTAATCCATCCCAGTCAACGTGTTCAGATCCAACAGCCACCCACCTACTCACCAGCGCGCCACAAAGCGCCCCAGCCACAGCCGTGGACAGCGTCGTAGGCTCTGCCATGTTCTGGCGCACATGCCCGTATCAGCGTCCAATAATTTGCTGCGATAAGCGAGGCACTTGAGTTATCAGTGCAGCACCTTCACTGGAGGAATTTTGCAGCGCTTTCTAGCACAGGACTCGTGTTCTTGGGGCTGCCTCTGCCAATCAGTCGCCCTCTGTTGATAACGAGATCGAATTACCAGGTCTCGGCGATGCTCGGCACGCCGCGTGTTGCTCGCTGCCACAGCTCGGCCTGCGCTTCTGGACGTGCGTGGCAGTTCTCGTGTGCTCGCTGAGGCTGCGATGTGGGGTTATGTTCCAGCTGTGTTGTGTTCTCTGAAGCTGCAATTCTCTTTTATATTCCAGCTGTTCAATTGATTTCCTTTGATATTCCAGCTGTGTTGTGCTCTCTGAGGTTGGATGTAGTGTTCCAGCTGTTCAATTCCCTTTGATATTCCAGCTGTTGTTGTGCCCTCTGAGGCTTCCATTCACTGTAATGTTCCAGCTTTGCTGTGCTCTCTGAAATATTTTGCAGAAAAACTACTGATTATTCAATCGCTTTGAGGTTACTCTGAAGAACCGATAGAGGAGAAATGGCTGTGATATTTTGTGTGAGATTGGTTGAGTTTTATGCAATGCATTATTTCAAAATGTTGCTGTGCATAACCAATTGACATTCCCTCAGTATGGGCGGTTGGGATAAAAATTTCATGCTGAAAATCATCTGTAGCAAACAGAGATCCCTACTCAAACCAAATTGTATTCATTACTTTAAAAAATTCAATGAGTACTTACTCGCTATAATCTGAAAAAGCGGGCCTTCATTTTTTGCATGGGTATTCCTGAGTATCGGCACCTTTATAAAGCCTGTTCAAGACCGTAAACACAACTGATCTTTATTGTGTCCGTTTATTGAGCATCCTGGTTCCTGCCGGCCCACGCACCTTGAACACAACTAATCCAGACAATAATTAGCACTATAGGAAGGCCGCTACTCTTCACACCAGACGCCCAAGCACAACTAATCCAGGCAATAACTAGCATTATAAGAAGACCACTACCCTTCACACCAGACGCAACCAGCGAGTACAACAATAAACTTGGAAAAGATTCAGAGACGGCGCTTCATTTTCACGGACCATTAAATTTCTCCCAACCGATACTAATTACGGCGCTACCATAGAAGGTGCGCACACCTGTGCGCGCATTGCAGCCTAACGTCTCGGCTCTGTAATTGGCGGCACCGCTTGTGTCGTGGCTCCTATAGTGCTGGGGTGGTGCTGGTGCAAGCTCCCATGCACCTAATGCTGCGGTGCAAATGGTGTGCAGGTGCTGGTGCAAGCTCCCAGGCACCTAATGCTGCGGTGCAAATGGTGGGGAGGTGCTGGTGCAAGCTCCCAGGCACCTAATGCTGCGGTGCAAATGGTGGGGAGGTGCTGGTGCAAGCTCCCAGGCACCTAATGCTGCGGTGCAAATGGTGGGGAGGTGCTGGTGCAAGCTCCCAGGCACCTAATGCTGCGGTGCAAATGGTGGGGAGGTGCTGGTGCAAGCTCCCATGCACCTAATGCTGCGGTGCAAATGGTGGGGAGGTGCTGGTGCAAGCTCCCAGGCACCTAATGCTGCGGTGCAAATGGGGGAGGTGCTGGTGCAAGCTCCCAGGCACCTGATGCTACGGTGCAACGGTCAACGTTTTCTTACTCAGCTGTAGTTTTTTCCTATATTTGTATAAATCATAAAATGAAAAGTATATCAATTTTCATTTCAAGCGCATAGTTGATTAGAATGGTTCATATGTCACAATAATGCTTTGCTTGCGAGTCATATTCCATTGCAAATAATTTTCAGAGCACAGGTATTTCCAGAACACAGGCTGCTCATTATTACACGTAATCTACTGTTCTTTTAAAGCAATGGGGTAAGCCAGTTCTAATATTTACCGAGTGATATTAGACATATTTATATCTAGCCTGGTAATTTGATAAGTTGAGCTCTGAATCACTGCTGAAGAAAAAGCGGTATGTACTGATGTATCTCCTGCAATATTTCTGAAGCCACCCTTTGTTTTAAATTGTATGAATTGATTTCGCAGCACAAAGCGCCGCAACGAATATCACAGAATATTAGCTAGCAAATGTTAGCTAATATTAGGCCATGCAGAATATTAGACAACAAATGTTATAGCCAATATTCTTCACGGCCTGACTCTTTGTCCTTCTAAACTTCTCATTTCAGTTTTAGGGAGAATTCACTAATTTTAATAAATTTCAATACGTCGTGTCTTTCTGTGGTCGTATTAACTCACTTTTACACGTCGCTATGTTAAAGCGTCCCTAAATTAAATTCGGAGTGTTTGCTTATTGTAAATAGGATCTCTTGTTGTCTGGTTTTAAATTTTAAAATCAATTTTCATTTAATAATTTAATGATTTCACAGATTAATTAAAAATTTAGTCATATTTCTTCCTTCAAAACTAGAATCTTCTGTCAGAAAACGTGTTTTCTGTTCACATTAAAAAAAAATGTTTCGATGCTTCTTCATACCATTCTCTTAACGTGAATTTTTAGGGCATGCTCATAAATGACTATTAATCTTTCAGTGATTTTGCAAATTAGTTCATACTTCGTGACGCTTGAAATGCATTTGTGTAGGAGTGAGTGTTAATGAGAAGTGTGCTGCTCAAGAACGCAGCAGTCCCAACACCATTTTCTGCATACTGTGTGATGGGGAAACTCAACAATATAGCAATCATATTGAGGAGCAGAGCGTAGAATTAAACGTTTTAAAACTGAAATATTTTTAGTTATGGTAAGGGTGAGAATTCATTTTTTTATTGGTGCCATAAAAGGTTGGACATGAAAATTGACACATCTGACGATCTCAGGAGCACATGAACACGATATATATGCCTCTGCCTTGTTCATGTGACATTTGCCATCACTAATTTCACAGGCATCTTCATTACAGCTGGACCGTTTGGCCTACATACACCAGCAAGTTCTCTTCAATGAGGCAGTCGAGTTTCGAGTTATCCAACCTCATTTTACGCAAACCTCGACCTATACGGATAAAAATTATTCGCAGACATTCATCTAATACGATGCTTGATTCAAGTTACAAGTATCGCAGGATGGTTTTTATCTTTATAAGTCAACGTTCGCATGAGATGATGTATAGTTGAAGGACTAATGGTAAAGGTAACAGTAAGAGACCTTCAGAAAGCTTCCCACAATTTTCTAGAAAAGGGCAAATGTTTCGATTATTTTCTAGGCTCAGCACATTTGTGGCCAGGCAAAATGGAAGATAAGAAGCCTCTGAACAGGCCTTGGTGACAGTAACCAGCTCGTTTTGCAGCCCAGACCGAGTTTTGCACATAACTCGACCTTGTCGGTGATTTCAAACATGCATTATACGTTCCCATTTATAACCAGCAGCCACCGAGACACTGCAGGAGATGCATAAGCTCGGTATGTGCGGGATTTTTATCTCTTGCTTCAAAATTGCTCGTCTCAACTTGAATGTTATATGGACTTACTGCAAAATTTAACTGAAACAGAATTTTACCGATGAATATAAACGCTGAAAAATATAAAACCGCTGTTTATCTGCTACGCGATGAATTACAGAATGCGAGTTGAAAAGAAAAATTGGCAGTTCAATTTTATGAGAATTAATTTCAGCCTGGTACAGGTCTGATTTCTTATAAAAAAAGCATGAGGAATATTTTGAATAAAAAACCTTAGGATATTCGGCTACTACGTGGAATCCACAACAAAATTTTAACGAGAGAATTTGGACCGTGAAGTGTGACATGAACGTCAGACAACACTCAGACAACATCTTTTATACCGCAGCTTGGCACGTCAATTTGACTTAAAAAATACTTCGATACGGCGCTATGGAACTATTGAGCAGTGGTGCAATTAACGATGAGGATGCTGCATATCGTGATGAGGTCCGGAGACCACGATCAGCATACTCTCGGCCATAAAGAGCTCCAGCCATTATCAGGAGTATGGCATCTCTGCCGGCCGTGGGATGCCATCCAGAGGCCGCGAGTCGATGTGCTCTGCCACAATTCCTGGCCACAGAGCCCACTGGAGGTCGGCCCTCGAGTTAATTAAAGGGAACAGTCGATCTTTGTACCGTATCTTTTATACTTAAGTTTTGTCGGTCCGAGTTATGGGGTAACAGTCGATCTTTATATTGCATATTCAGTACTTCAGTTCGGTTGGTCCTCAAGTTGAGTGAACATCGTCTCATTGAGAACTTTAACTTAAAACGGATGAAGACTAGTCCAGTTATTCAACTAGTTCTAAGCTTGATTCAAGTTATGAAGAACTGCAAAGAAGAGAGATTAATTTTTATCCATCTTCAAATATAACTTTGCGAGATTGAAGTTGGGAATAACTGGGAAGAGCAGAGACTAACTTTTATCCATAGAAGAGAAGGTCCTCGCGAGGCGATGCGGCATAACGCGAGGGTCGACAGTGCCTGTAATGGAGGGGCAGCTGCAGAGGCTGTTGTTAGCGTGCAAAATTGTGCTCGTGAGAGTACAATACTTCAACAAAAGTTGTAAATAAAAGTGCTGTTTAATAGATGATACTGAGTACACAGCTGCAAAGAAAAAGAAAAAAAAAGAAAAACGTCTATTTTCCAAGTTGCCACGTGAGATACATGCCAACATATTGGCTTCTAAAAGATTCTTAATATAGGTTTAAAAGATTCTTAATACCATCCGAGGTGTACAAATAGCTAAGCCATAAGAGGCATACTAATAGACAAACTATACGAGGTGTAATAATAGACAAACTATCAGAGGTGTCCAAATAGATAGACCATACGAGGCATATTAATAGACAAAATATACGAGGCGTACTAATAGACAAACCATACGTGGAGTGCTAATAGTCTAACAAAAGTTCCATACAAGGAGTACTAATTGACAAACCATCCGAGGTGTACCAATAGAGAAGCCCTACGAGGCATAAAAATAGGCAAACTATACGAGGTGTACTAATAGACAAACTATCAGAGGTGTACAAATAGATAGACCATACGAGGCATATTAATAGACAAAATATACGAGGCGTACTAATAAACAAACCATACGTGGCGTGCTAATAGTCTAACTCTGTCAAGGGTAGTTGAATGAGATATGAAAAATATCATCTCTTGGATATTTTATATTCCAAGAGATGCCTAACAACTTATTAATAATTCGAATACTACTAAAAAATTCTTCGAAACTCCTAAGTTCTTTGTTTGCAAGGGTAGTTGAGACGGTTTTTTGCAAGTCATCTATCGTTGCTTCAGTGAAATGGATTAATTTCTGAAAATCCCTTCTATGGTACCAAAAACTCTGGGCCCTGTGTAACTCTGTGACAACATTCTCCGACTTCATTCAACACGCATTCTACTATACGCAGTGAGTGCAAGGAACACTGAGGTTCTCTCTCGATCTAGCTATTACTAAACACATTAGATCCTCAAGTTTGGTTAACATGCATGATGCTCTAAGTACACTAGGTCATAATAACTCAGGTATAACTCATAATATTTACATTTTCATTATATATATAATGGAAATATAATGAAAATTATACAATGGTCACTAAGGTTATACATATTTATAAACATGCAGATGTATTCTACTCGGCACATTTTTAACAACCGCTCACATGCTTTGTGTATGAAGTATAGATGACGTCTAACCCTATAGCACGTAGAACACTTTGTGCTCTCAGTACTTCTAATAGTTGGGAATAAGAGTGTATACTTGCAGTTTGGAGACATCAATAAATCAATCTTTTAAATAAAATCATCACTCAAACGTTTTTAAAAATTTTGCTTCAGCATCTTTCTATGACTCACATTTTCTATCCTCTCCACCTTGATACACCGTCTCAAATGAGCTAACGAACAATGAGCTTAAACAGTCCTGATAGGCAGTCAGTATGGAATTGCAACTCCTCTTGAATGCTTGCAATGCTTTCTTAATCACATCCGAGCCCCAAAGCTCGGTCCCAGTTATTCGCCACCATTTGTCATAATCGCGGTCGCAGTTCATCACAAAGCCCAACTTGTCCGCGTCGGAAACTCGATCTGGAATAGGGCGCTGTGGTCAGAATGGACCGCCGTAGTACGACCAGACACACCGGGTCTCCTGCAACGCGCTGCATAATTCAGCGCATAAAGTAGGTAATGGTCTACATTTTACCTCACCATGCAGCGCTGGAAGACATGCTTCACTTTAATTTATTAAGCATTGAACACCACGTTCTAACGCGTATCTTTCAACAACAGGTTTTTCCGAGAGAACTTTGTTTGTGAAGTTGGTAAGCCTGCCGGTTTATTTGAGAGCAAATTGAAGATAATCTTACCTCATAAAATGAATCACATGAGAGGTGCAAATTTTTTCAATTCAAATGAGAGACAAAATGATATTTGAACCACACGTGCATTGCTGTTGCATTATACCCCATTTTCGATGAATCGAAAGGAGTGAAAGGTCGAATTTCTTAGTAAATCAGCGGATAAAATCCTTATTGCAATAGACAATAATTTCGAGAGCACTTCACAGCTCATTTGCAGGGATGGCCTCCATGTCTAGGACGTGTTCGACACCAGCTTGCGGGTCGGTGGCTGCAGGGCGCTATAGCGGTCACTTGTCGAGCCTCGTCGGATCGCTTCACAGCAGTGCAGGCAGGCTCGGCTCTGCCAAGGTCACCAGTTTGGTTACTATTTCCAGTCTAAATTTTTCGCCGGAGCATGCATGTTTTTCGCCGCCTGAGAAATTTAATTACTTGGGTGGCGAAAAACATGCATGCAGGCGCCGAAAAAGTTAGAGCAGGTTTTCTGTTCCAAGAAACCCAGATGACGGCGTATAAATATATAAGCCAGGTGATTTTTGATGGGTAGAGAGGATTTTCAACGAAACTTAAAATGCGACAATAACACTAGTGAAAGCAGTTCATTGTGAATGGAATTTATGTAAACATGTACTGTGATTCACGTATTCTTCCCGCTTGACTTTAACGTTCACGAATATGAACTGGTTCTTTGGGCTGTATGTGGCTTATAGAATTTCGTTCATTTTCTGGCTCATGGTTTCCAAGCGCTTTAACATTTTCTCAATAGGGCAGACCTTCAAGATATTGCTATTTTGTCGTTGAAAAATATGATATTGTATTGCATATCCTAAGCATCCTAAGCATGCATATCCTAAGCATGCAAACTATCATAATGTAGAAATTTAATTTTCTTCGAGTCTCGAGAGGCATCAAAAAATTACCAGACTCAGGTTAAATGATAAGAATTTCGATAAAATCAGTGACATAGAAAATTTTCCAAATCATAAAACGTGGCCAGCTTTTAAAATACATTTCAAGTATTTTCCTAATATTCCAAGTTAAACTTTACTGTTTCGCCACTATATTCGAGCAATGTTTGAATGCGGAATGTTTCGATGACTGGGGCAAGTGACCCCTCAGGGAGCGTAGGGTAGGCAATAGGTGCAAGTGAGTTAAGTTTGTCTGCCCCACCATGCTATGTGAACTGGCACCCCGAGGAGGGAGACTGTTTGATTATCTCGACTATAGGTAGGCCTGCGGCCTATACTTTGGTGCCCACTTTGCTTCTTTAGGTTTTCCAACCTATTTCGACGTCTCTTATTTGTCTTTTTTCCCACTTCCTTCCTAACTTGAAGTTCCATGCGCAGGTTGTTGTCTTGTGATAATACATAGCTTAATATAATTGCGCATTGGTTCCTCATTTTCTTCAGTCTATTGCGGTTGGACCCTTTTCTTCGCTCTCTTGAGATCGCCAGTGTTCTACATAAGGGATTTTAAGCAGCCTAAAAATAAAAATGAAAATTACAATGAGGCTAGAGATTTATTGGATAAGATTATGCGTATGGCACAACAATCACAAAACAATCTCCCACGAAACTATGCTGTAAACGTCACTCACGAATTTTGTCTGTTGTTCGAGTATTACACCTATGTGTAGGTCATGATAATTAGTAACATTCGATTACATCTGTCAAATCAAAGAACTTCCATAATTTCATTTTTCGAACTAAATTGCCTTTCAAGCTTGCTTATTGGGTAGTCAATAAGCATAAAATAGCTTAAGATCAAAGTCAAAGCGCCTAAGTCTAAGTTCAAGGAATTTTCTATCATGTTCAAGTATTTCGCGATCAAGTTCAAGTCAGTAAACATCCAATTCACTCATCTTGCGACCAATATCAAGTGATTTACGATCAAGCACATGTCGCTCAAAACCAAGTTCAAACATCTCACCATCTGCGGTCAAGCAATCTATACTATAATAAGAGCCGCGTGTGCTCTCCGTGGCACAGCGGTTAAGGGATCGGACTTGTATGCTGGAAGTCGCGGGTTCGTTCCCAGCGCTGGCGCGAAGATTTTCCCTGTTGGGTATAAGGGAAAGCTCAAGCACAATACCCCACTCAACCCAGGTGTCGGAAATGGGTACCGGCTTTACGGGGGAACCGTCATGGTGTCCTATATATAGGCTTAGTTATAAGACATTTGAAAAACCAATGCTAAGATCATATGTATCAGGCTTGATTGGAAATAAAGCATCCCAAAGATGCCGATGTTAACCTTAACCTAACCGCGTCCGTCGGGCGGTCGGTCTGTCCGAAGCCAGCCGAAAGTGTGTGATGAGCGGATCTGGTATACAAGTTCCGGTCCTATATATTTTGACGGGCCGTGTTCACGCGGCCTCATCAACTCTCGAGAGATTGTATTTTTTAGTTCTTCCTGCCTTTCTCTCATTTCCCCTCTTTTTTTCATCCCAAATAAAGAGGGGTGGACTACATAGTTTTTAAAATTCTATTGTCTAATGATGAAACTCAAGGAATAAACTTCCTTGGACTACAAATTCCAATGAAGCTAAAGTATAAGGAATAAACTTCCCAGCGGATAAACTTCCTCCACCAACCGAGCTTCAAGGAGCAACACACAAATACATGCGAGCGAACCTGAACAAATGAGGGAAGCAGGTCCAACGAGAATTGGAGTTAACTACACCATCAATAAATTATTAGTCTTACTTTAATTTTTCAGAGTAGTGATAAAGTTACTTTGAGTCATTCATAACAATAAATTATTAGTCTTGCAATAATTTTTCGGAGTAGTGATAAAGTTACTTTGAGTCATTCAAAACAATAAATTATTAGTCTTGCATTAATTTTTCGGAGTAGTGATAAAGTTACTTTGAGTCATTCAAAACAATAAATTATTAGTCTTGCATTAATTTTTCGGAGTAGTGATAAAGTTACTTTGAGTCATTCAAAACAATAAATTATTAGTCTTGCATTAATTTTTCGGAGTAGTGATAAAGTTACTTTGAGTCATTCAAAACAATAAATTATTGGTCTTGCATTAATTTTTCAGAGTAGTGATAAAGTTACTTTGAGTCATTCATAACAATAAATGATTAGTCTTACATTAATTTTTCAGAATATCGATGAAGTTACTTCGAGTCACTTCGGGTTACTTAGCGTCAAAAGTTATTGTGTATTTTGGTAAAATGCCAACAGTGTGGGAATGCTTGGTGTCGGCCCCATGTATGTGAGCGCGGACGAGGTATTGAAAACGAGAGTATATATATATATATATCACATCTAAAGATTGGCAACAAGGTCACTGAAGCGCGAGGACTGAGAAACATCTCCCATTTATAATACAATCCTTAAATAACTCCTGAAAACAAGAAAAACATTAACAAGAATTATCCGGTCATGAAAGCATCAACCCCTATAAATCATGCGCTTGTTTTTCCTCGAACTTCCTCCGTGAACCGTACAATTCAAAAAACATACTCATCAGATTCTCAAGATGCCTCGAGTTACGAGCTCACCAAAGAAGCATTTCAACATCGTCGATAATATGCAAAGGTCTGCCTATCATTGGACCGCCAGGGAGGTTTATTTAGAGCTCGGTGGTGTCATTCTCAGCGTGTTTGTCAACCCTCACCACCCTAGTCCACTCACCCACCCTGCTATGCCCACTCATCCACCCGCCATACCCACCAGCCATACCCACCCACAAAGGTTCCAAGAAGTGCTCAAGGAAGCAGTGCGCTGCCCTAGCACCACCGTCTTAATGAACAACGCGCCATCACAGAGCTCTTTAAAATGCCTCACTTGAGTGGGTAGGTGGCGGGCCATCTGTGGCAGATGTGGCTAGTGCGGGACTAATGTGGTGCTGGCAGCGCAGGGCTTATGGGCAGTGCATGAATGTGCTGGTGCTGGTAGTTCAGGGCTTCTGTGGTGCTGGTAGTGCAGGGCTTGTGTGGTGCTGGTAGTGCAGGGCTTGTGTGGTGCTGGTAGTGCAGGGCTTGTGTGGTGCTGGTAGTGCAGGGCTAGTGTGGTGCTGGTAGTGCAGGGCTTGTTTGGTGCTGGTAGTGCAGGGCTAGTGTGGTGCTGGTAGTGCAGGGCTAGTGTGGTGCTGGTGGTCTGTACTTGAAGTGTTGGTAGTTTGTAACGGTGCTAGTACTAGTGGTCCGTCGTAGTGAGCGTAGTGAGCACATGACTGATGTGGCCCACCATTTTTAACGACTATAAAATCACCTATTGAATGATTAATAGATAACAAATCCAGATACACATTAATTCTGGTCATAGGTAGGTCATGACAAAAATTAAGGTGTCGGGTACCAGATGCACGGGCGTGGTATCGAGTCTCTGTGCAATAATTTATGGCAGTTTCAATGACAACCAACCATGACGCCCCACGTGTAACTGATGCCAGCAAGTCGTGTGCAGCTACTACTTTCATGGCTGTATGCAGGTCCTCACTGCATTTGGCGGCTGCAAACTGCCCTGATTTACGGACGGTTTTAAATTCTTTCTTTAGTTTTATGTGAATTTTTATAAATCATTTACCATGTATTAGAAAAATTAATCATTTTTTCCTCTCTAGATGGGAGTCACGAGCAAGTGACATTCGCCTGTAAGTAGTGATGATTTTAATTTTGTAAATGAAATGTTTATAGGCTGAGAAAATAAACGCCTTCATTTAGGAAGTTTCGAAATCTGTCACTCAAATTCAGCGCGGATCATACGTGAAAACGCGGTGTCATGTGCGTGTAATTTTTAGTTGAATGCTTTACAACAAACTATCCACAAATATAGAACAAAAATTTATTGCACAAGAAAATTAGAAAAATTTGATCTTGTTCTTCTTATTGTGAAACTTAACATAATGCACCAATGGAACAAAATCTTGCTAAGTCTGACGCTTATTTACAAAACAACGATCTGCAATAACGGTGTACAAAAACTTGTTTAATACGATGAAAGAACTTTTCCCGCATGGAAACAGAGGAAATTATTGAGTAGGAAACTTATTTGGCGGCCTTAACGTAGCTTGAATCAAGTATAATAAATTACAAGACAAAGATAAATTAATGAACATGAAATTAAAAAAGAAAGTTAAGTAAGAAGGATCAAACAGAGTGTTGTTTCCGATCCGTATTTCACACCACGTGTAAGGTGGAAGAAAACTTCAACTGTACCCTAGCTGAGATCAAAAAAACCCTGGCAATAAAAACAATGCATTCAACTCTTTTTTGTACTCTCCATTCAAATTGAAATTCGCTTTATTGTCTCGTATGCTTAGAAGAATAAACAATAAGTGACTAAATTATTTCTTGTTACTCTTTTGGATTTCTTTCTCTTCCTGATGGGTTGCCATAGAAGCATCGTATGGCTTCTTTAGGCCGCAAAGATGACTTTATTGACACTTTAGTATTCTTTTTATTATTGTGTTCTTCTTAGCTTTGTGTGGCAATCCTGTCACGTTTCACATCCTTAAAAATACTTTTTGCCAGCAATACATGGATAGGAAATTTCATTATTTTGTGTTGGGCTAAGGTATGCTTTCTCTGAATGATATACGTTTGTTTCCAAATACCCAGTCTAACTTTCTCGCCGGAGCATGCATGTTCTTCGCCGCCCAAGCGATTCAATTACTTGGGTGGCGAAAAACATGCATGCTGGCGGCGATAAAGTTAGGCTAGGTTCTCGTCGATATGCGCGAAAGAAAAGTTCGCTTCAAATTTCTGGGCAGTGCACGTTTTAGTTTCACCGGCAGAATCATTAACTTCCACTCATTAAACTTTCAACAGAATCGGTGACCACTGCCGAGTAGTGAAGCTCTAATGTCAAGGTAAATTGATACCGTTTCAGCCAAGTTGTTCGTTGTCGATGCGTCAGTCTTTTTCGTTTCCCTCAATTTTTTGCCGATTTTCTGAAACTTAGAGTAAACTTACTACAGGAATGTAGTCTCATGGTTTTCTCCTAATCTTTTGCTCAACCGTAGACATAGCTATTTTGGTTTCTTAAAACTTTATGTTCAGCAACCAAGGATCATTATATAAAGACATCTTTAAAAACCGTTATGTTATACATTTTATGTATCACCTTATTTTAAACAACCAGTTTATTTTTTTTTCTCATTTCAGTTAAAACGTAATCAACTTTTTGCAGATGAATGGATCAATTCACTCAAACGTACAACGATCGACTCCGTACATTTTGTGTATCACCTTATATTAAACAACCAGTTATCTTTTCTTGCCATTTCAGTCAGAACATCGCTATTTGTAAATAAACGGATCGACTCGTTCAAATGTACAACGATCGAATCTGTGCATTTTACGTATCACCTTATGTTAAACAGCCAGTCATCTTTTTTCGCCATTTCAGTCAGAACATCGATTTTTGTAAATAAACGGATTTTATCGTTCAAATGTACAACGAAGGACTCGAAGAATCGACGAGGCTGTCGCAGGTGGCAATGCTGGTCATTAAAGCTCGCTGGTCACCCGACCTCCCCCGACAGCTGAGGCGGTGTGCTCAGGTGTGATGTGGGAGGAATGCATGCACGGGTCAGAGGTTGCTCACGATGCCATGCGAGGCATCTCAATGACTGCAGAATCTCGCACTCCTCGCTCCCACATTACTTCGAATATCTCCTCATGAAGAACTTAATAACTAATCCTCGCCATCAATAAATGCTTCTAGATGCACGCCATTGAAATATAGAGCTTTAATAATAGGTTCGTTTTACTACTGGTATTTTTGAGCCGACTTGGATGAAGAATTTAAATGAGTGCAATGAAGCACGTTAATGGTGAAAGCTTCTGAAGCTTAAAAGTGGCTCGGACCCTAGGAAAAGTAAAAAATTGAAGTTCTTTCAATATACATTTAATAGCATTGCTCCTGTACAATTGCTTGCATACACTATATTACGAACTTACCTATCGAATTGTACGGAGTACACCAATTCTGTTTTTGCCGATATTCTATTAACTTTGTAATTCGTTGCACTAATTCAGAATAAATGTTTGTAGAATGTGAAAACATATAAATGTTTGTGGAACACCAGAGGCGTATTAGAACTCTGTAACGACCGTAAAGTTGAGACGCCAACGTCTTCATATTTTAGGAGACCGACGCATTCCTGTTTGTGGTTGTTCACGAACGTATTTCTGAGAAGAACTGTCACTCAAACCGTGACCCATAACAGATGTAAAGATACGACCTGCCTGCCGTACGTGCTTTGTAGCTGTTCTTTTCTTTTCATCTCGTGGTTCCTTGCTCGACCTGTCGTTTTTGTTACAGTCAATGTCCCTGGCGCGCTCTCAAAAATACTCGTACTCGATCACAGAGTTTTGAAATAGAAATAGCTCGATCAAAGAACTTTGAAATAGAAAAAGCTCGATCAAAGAATCTTGAAATAAAAATAGCTCGATCGTAGAGTTTTGAAATAGAAATAGCTCGATCATAGAATTTTGAAATAAAAATAGCTCAATCATAGAATCTTAAAATAAAAATAGCTCGATCGTAGAGCTTTGAAATAGAAATAGCTCGATCATAGAATATTGGCATGTCTCGAAAAGTAATACATGCTGCTTCAAGGCTGATGGAATTGGACTCGAAAGATCGTGTGTCATATTTGATTTTGAAAAGTAGTTTTCATAAACTGAAAGCGGGCTAAAAAAATTCTCACCACTGACTGAAATGGTGGCAAATGAAAGTCCAGTGCAACTAGAATAGAAAAAAAACAGAACAGAAGAAAAAGAACCGAACAAACAAAACAAATCAAAAGAGAACAGAACAGAAACAACTGTGACGTAAGTTCACGGAAGGAACATAAGTTATAAATACCACGAACCGAACCAACAGAACGGAACACAACAGAATAGAATACAGCTGCAGAAACGAGCCGAGTAGCCAATTTTCAAGTTCCTCCCCAAGTCCCGTACCCGCCAGATGCCAATCACGCGCAGACATCAAAGAATACCATCTGCAGTCATTAGTTTCCTTGCACCATTTCAGCACAATTTCTCAGCACGCGGTCATCACACAAAGTGTTGTAAAGCACCTGAATAAGTCACTGATCTAAATAAGCCACTCCATGAACCACGAAAATGAGTCACAAAACTAAAAATTTACTTAAACCACACTGAACTAAATTGTTTTCGGGTAAATTCGAAAGGGTTTCGATTTTTTGCTTCCTTTGAGCAAAGTAGCTAATTTCATTTGCATCTTCTTCGCTTTTAAATTTTTAGTGAATCTACGATATATGCATAACGACCATCTGTTAAAGCTACTGGAATTTTTACAGTTCCTCGGTATACCCCATGCCGTTGGTGTACATAGTGTGTATGTATCATGTATGCTCAAAATGCATTAGTTTCACACAAAAAGTAATCAGGTAAAAGTTTAAGGAAGCATTCAAAATATTTTCAAACGATCTTGGGTCGAAATTGCTTATTGCTGTTGATGTTTTTTATTTGTGTGCTGCACGTGGCAACATTCTATGGGCCAAATCTAAATATGTCTGCGAATGTCCACGTAGCTGTATCCCACTCTCACTTTTTCGCCGCCTGCATGTATGTTTTTCGCTGCCTAAGAGATTTAATCGCTTAAATCGCTTAGGCGGCGAAAAACGTGCATGCAGGCGGCGAAAAACTTAAATTAGGTAAAGGGCCGGATTCAGGTATGTTAAGAGCAGCAGGAACTATACTAAGAACTCTGTGCAATTGTTAACAAAAAGAAGTAAAACAATTCATTTAGTTAAGCTGAGATATGAATCAAATGGCTGAATAATGTATTTTTTTATAAATTCAACAGTAACTCAACTAAGAAAGCAACTTAAATTTGTAAATGTGCGAGAAATCAAGCATGTTCAACTACCAAAAGTATGAGGAGCATAACTTCTGTATTCTTACAGAGTGGTGAGAACATTCTACCGCTTCATCTACTGTTGCAATCCACTGCTTCATCTACCGCTACATTTTACTACCTCATCCGTTATAATAATTTATTGCCTCATCTACCGTACCAATCTACCGTCGTATCTACCATCACATTCTACTGCCTCGTCTATTGTTTCATTGTATTACCTCACCTACCGCCACATTCCACTGCCTCATCTACTGCCAAAGTATACTGCCTCATCTACTGCCTAAATTTACTGCCTCATCTACTGACAAAGTCTACTGCCACATCTACTGCCAAAGTCTGCTGCCCAATCTAATTTCACATTCCACTGCCTCATCTACTGCCAAAGTCTAATGCCTCATCCACTTCCACATTCCACTGCTTCATCTACTGCCACATTCCACTGCCTCATCTACCGCCAAATTCTACTGCCTCATCTACTACCGAAGTCTAATGCCTCATCTACTGCCACATTCCCCTGCCTCATCTACTGCCACATTCCACTGCCTCATCTAATGCCTCATCTACCGCTTAATTCTTCTGCCTCATCTACTGCCGAAGTCTAATGCCTCATCTACTGCCACATTCCACTGCCTCATCTACTGCCACATGCCACTGCCTCATCTACTGCCTCATTTACCGCCAAATTCTACTGCCTCATCTACAGCCAAAGTCTACTCGCTCATTTACCGCCAAAGTCTACTGCCTCATCTACTGCCAGACGTCTGCAGCGCGCTCACGGTTCCCTCTACTGCAGACAAATTGATTTGCACGCATCTCGCTGTGACGTTCATTGCTCACCGCGCAAGTGCGGCTGCGCAGAGAGTCTTCCTTGTCACATGTGGCTCGCCCTGTGCATGCGATGTGTTGTGTGTTGCTGGCCGGTATTGCTGGCTGGTTATTGTGGCTACACAGGGTGTCCTAAAATACGTACTCGTCCTTTATATGACTCTTGCAACTCTTATGACTTTAACGCTTTTAACTTCTGTGTTTTTTGTTTTAGTAACAGGTGGATGTAAGTTTTCCTTTACAACGTTTAATTCTCTTAAATTTAATGTTTTTCTATGATTTGGCTCATTAAACTTGTATCTTTTTGTCAATAAACACCTACGTCAAAACCAAATACATGAGAACTCGGTAGTCAAAAAGTGAGTTCATTTTTCTGGGGATAGTCTGTAGTGTACTGTTGTGGTGACACTCGAAATTCGGTGACACTCGAAAGTTTTATCTCGAAATTCCCGTATAGTTTCATTTCCCTGTAGACCCCACATTTCACATCGAAATTCACATTCAGTTTCATCTCAGTGTGGACTCCTCGTTTAATTTCGGAGTTCACGTTTAGTTTTATTTCCGTTAAGACCCCTCGTTTCATTTTTTTAATTCCCGTTTAGTTTCATTTCCGTGCAGACCCCTCGTTTCATTTTGGATTTTATGCCTAGTTGGTTTATTTTGTCTTCACTGTCTATGGATATTGCAAGGCCATTTTGCTCTATGATATTTTCCTCACTGGGTAAAAAAATATCATAAGTATTTTAACCAATTTAAAAAAATTATAGTCCTACATTCAACGCCTTCTGCATTTCATTTCCTCTGAGACACAAGTGATGGTTCACTAATTTGTGCTGCGTTGAAAATTTTTTAGCTTTAACTGCCGTTTGTTGAATTTTACCTCTCGTAAAAGAGGCTAAATCCATGAAAGGATTAAATGCCGTTAATTGAATTTTGCCTTTTGTAGGAGAGGGCAAATCAATTCACTTCAATAAAGAATTAAATGCCGTTTATTGAATTTTGCAGTTTGTAGGAGAGAGCAAATCGATGAAAGGATCAAAAAGAAGTGCTCTGAAAACATTCAACATGTATTTAGAGGCCTGGGATGCAACTAACAAATCAAGGTCTCCAACGACTCGCGCTGAATGACAAAACTATTCAACAAATCTTTACATCCATTCACACTTGATCAAACTAGACGATAATCGTTTGAGAATTTTAATACGTACAATAAATTAATATAAAAAAGTTGTACACAACTGTTACCAGTAATTAACGTACCCGAGAATGTGCAGAAACTGCTATACAACGCAAAAAAACAGCTACGGACACAGCCTACTTCTGACGACTTCACCCTGCAAGGTAGGGTGGTCAGCGTGATGTCAATTTGTATGTTGGGAAACAAATACGCTTTTATCGCGCACCTGAAAACAGAATACGTTAATTCATACATTTTTCAATCTTGAATAAATGCGCGGTTCAAACTTCGAAATGACGACAGGTTTGCTTGAATGCGTAACCTGAGTTATTCATGTAAATCTGATATGTCGAATCCGCGCAACGGGCGGGTTTTTAATTTCAGGTATGTCCCATGTTAATTTTTGAAATGTTGGCAGCGTTGTTAACATTGAAAGTTCCTTAAAACTGGCCTGAGCCTCGATGACATACGGTAAT
The DNA here is from genome assembly GCA_030386875.1 of Morinoia aosen. Lineage (NCBI taxonomy): Eukaryota > Metazoa > Arthropoda > Malacostraca > Amphipoda > Talitridae > Morinoia > Morinoia aosen. Next base: position 48,809,494 of record CM059567.1, on the reverse strand, counting down.
CTTGACTAATTTTCTCTCATAATTTCAAGTGATGAACGTGTTTCAGAAAACCTAAAAAACTGAACAATGCAAAAAATGCTGCAGAGTCCAGAACCAACAAGATGAATTTAGGTAACTCATGAAAAAAGTTAATGGCACAATTGAGAGTTTTAAAAGCAAGTTCTTCTTGGGGAACATTTTTGTGAATGTTCATAATGCCCACTTGATGGCATGACGCGCCAGCAGCAACAAGGGTTCGATTGGTTTAAATTGTTAAAATTTATTTTCACTGCCTTGATGGTTTTCTGTTGACACTGCACTATGCTCGTGCAAGGGTAGCAAGATTGGCATTTTTTCTAACCCAAATCATTCAATGTTTTTCAGCTAAAATTCAACCATGAAGGGCACTGAACAAATTCACCGCGCAGGATTGTCACAAACTGAATGATCTTTACTGCCAAATTGGGACTTGACAAACGCTCATTTTTTAGAGATATCCCCAGCAACAGCCAATCTGTGAACCCTGGCTCATACAGGCGTCCTGGTGTAGTGAGCAATGCTAGCGAGTCGGGAGCTTCTCTTTTTTGGGGTGAGAAACTCTTCTGACGTAAATTATTTCGCTCTTCGAAGGGGAAGTTAAGTGCTCACTTACTAAGTATTTAGTGAAAGATAATTAATGGCTAGTAAACGAGCATATTCATATGAAAGTCATGCCATTAATTAAAAAAAATTGAAATGATTTCAATATAAATAATTAAAGTTGAGGTACTAATGATGGGAAATTGGTGGTACACGTGAGTAAGACCAAGAAGATACGGAAAATATGTACATATAACTTCTGAGGCAAAAAAGTGTCAAGCAGTAAATAATTAGATGCGATATGAAAGTTTTAGAAAATTCTTACAAAACAAGCAAAGTATATCTCGTAAATCTCTCCGTTCATAATACGTACGATATATTTTGCGTAGTGTTTTAAATTTGAATATCTCGTAAATATCAACGTTCATAATACGAACGATATATTTTGCGTAGTTTTTCAAATTTGATTAAATCTTAGAGCTAATGTCTTTCTTCAGCAACAGTTGTCTTTATCACTTTGCTAACGCCGTAGTTCATCTACGTTACATAATAACTCTCAAAAAATGCTGCGAACAAGCATTCAATGCTCTTTTTAATTAATATTCTTAGATTCTATTCCCACAGAAATAACAACGCAGTCTAAATTAGCGTAAGATATGCGGTCTAAGTCATTCTAAGATATCCAAAACTTTGGGACTTATGTTCCTCTGTTTTCAGCTTTTATGATTTTTTTCAGGTCATACGCAAAATTTGCATAAACTTCACTTGGCCCACAACCAAATTACAAATTTGTGGCCATAGCCCCGAGCTGAATCCTCGAATAGAGCATCCAGTTACTAAGCATCGCTGTACACGCGTTACATTTTACTCGAAATCAACCAGTGATGTTTTCATTTGCTTGAAATTCGTTAACACTGAGGAAGAATTAATTCAGATGCCCATGAAAGAACAGCGAAAGAATATATGTTCATATTAATCAATGTTCATATTGAATGTTTATGTTAATCAACCGTAGGACACAGCGTAGGGGTCTCGTGCCAATCTGGTAATTAAAATGTGTGCGAGGTGCGCTATCTAACTGCGGATGTGCCAGCACCGAATTTTAATCGTGGGAGCAAGGCAAACGAAACTGAATCGCTAAGCGGAACTTTGCAAAAATGGAGTTGCGGAATTATTTCTTCGACTGCGTGACGTGCACTAAGTGAGTAAGAATTTCTGACACAGTGAGCATCGTAACAATAAACCGACTACGCTACTCAGAAATTGTACTTTAGCAGATTAAAAAATTCAGCTTAAAATGTACGTCATGAACGAAAGTAATATTCTTTCTTTTTCTAATCAATTTCACCATTCTTAACTAAATATGCATCTTCTTTTCCTGATTTTATTTATGTACATCCAATATCGTATATATACATCAATATTTTAAATGGCAGTAGAGTTCAAGCATTGAGACCAATATCTGTAGGACCAATATTGTATATAAACATTAATATATCAAATGGCAGTAGAGTTCGAGCAGTGAGACCAATATCTGTGGGACCAATATTGTATATAAACATTAATATATCAAATGGCAGTAGAGTTCGAGCCGTGAGACCAATATCTGTGGGACCAATATTGTATATAAACATTAATATATCAAATGGCAGTAGAGTTCGAGCAGTGAGACCAATATCTGTGGGACCAATATTGTATATAAACATTAATATATCAAATGGCAGTAGAGTTCGAGCCGTGAGACCAATATCTGTGGGACCAATATTGTATATAAACATTAATATATCAAATGGCAGTAGAGTTCGAGCCGTGAGACCAATATCTGTGGGACCAATATTGTATATAAACATTAATATATCAAATGGCAGTAGAGTTCGAGATGCGAGACCAATATCTGTGGGACCAATATTGTATATAAACATTAATATATCAAATGGCAGTAGAGTTCGAGCCGTGAGACCAATATCTGTGGGACCAATATTGTATATAAACATTAATATATCAAATGGCAGTAGAGTTCGAGATGCGAGACCAATCGAGAGTCTGCCGTCACAGACAGGGCAGCGCTCTCTCCATCATTTGAAGAAGGCGGTCTCATTTTAGCGACTACGAAAAATACCGACAGTCTGGACTGGGACATCTCCGACTGCGGCTAGGTTGGAGTGATCATGGATAAAGGTTGTTCAAAAGACCGAGACCGTCGGTTCTTTGGCTCCCTGAATTGTTCAGTCGTATTTCTCACTTCAAACTCCTTCATAAATTGCGTTGATTTGGTTTACCGTTGTTGCATTTAGGCCGAGGAAGGCCGATGCAACGCTGCATTTCTGTCGTAACCGACTAATATAGTATAGTTTTTTCTATGGAAAGATGATCTAAGGTTTTTAGATACAAAAACGTCTCTGACAAAAAAATTGATATAAATTGAAATGCAATTAATTACACCTCAACTAAAAATAAACTAATACAAAACACGATATACAGAACAAATAGGTTACTAAATTTGTTTCAAACAAGTATTACCAGCTGTACTTTAAGGCGTATATACCAAAAAATAAAACATTCAAATTAATCACAGAGAAATTTCAAACAACAACAAATGGTTGCTTTTCTCTTCAGAGAGTCCTAAACTTGAAAATACAGAAAACGACAACTGTGGCATATGGGCATCAATCGTGGTCTTGAAAATTATTATGAACACGTGTCACATCGACCTAGCTTTAAATTTCTGAATTCAAAATTGTGATGGAACTTACCAACTGGGGATGCCAGCGCCGTCTGGCTTAGTATAAAATTCAACCACATTTGCACCGCAAAACTAAAAAAATGAACGAGCATCGGTAGACGTGAAAGAAAGCAACCCTGCATGCCACGCTCTCACGAGCGCTCCACGGCCTCTCAGAAACTTCAAGCTGCTCAACGGAATTCTTCACTGAAATCTTATTAATGCATGATTCTGCGTCACATTTTTGAAATCGACTAATTTATCCATGGCATGAACAGGGAATTTGCATCTTTAGAGAACGTGATGTGTGTCGATCTTAGGAATATCATTGACAGCTGCTTGAAATGTCCGAAAGTCCCTGGTACATACAAATGATTACATCGGATGCCATTTAGTACATTCATTATTCTTCTATGGCTAACCATCAAACATGAAAACCAATCTTTTGGATATATGATTCGCAGGGACACATCATATTTTTGTTCACAATTACCATTAATAATAGCTAAGTTACGTACTGCTCCGTCACTTGGGAAAACAGTTCACACACCACCTGAGTGATAGTGATGATTGAGGCTTCCAACTCTCGTATCTACCTTCGAGTTTGCTCTGGAATATCTTATAATTGAAATATTCGGAGCAAAATGAATAAATTTTTGAATATTTTGAATTTAGAAAGGGGTAATTACAGTATAGCTGAAATGCTTTAATATCGACCTAAAGAGTTTTCGAACCCTTATGAGCGCCGTACACTTAACCATTTGAATTAAAACTGTGACTTTTTATTCAAGTCGTTATCCGAATCCTTCAAACTGACATGAGAGATTTTGAATTTCTTAAATTCATAGTGTGCCATATTTTTAGCTTTGATCAAAACTACAGTTACTTCTACAGTAGAAAAAAGTATTACCAAACCGTGGATGCATAACATTAAAAAGAGACTTAAACTTTCTCTGTTCACGAACTTGAAAAACTTGCCGAAGCTGCTCGTCAAAAAATGCAAGCACGAGCATTAAGCTCCATACTGCAAGTTTGGACCTAGTATTCTTCGTGTAATTTTCTAACTTTCAGCATATAACGTTTCCAAGCACGAGAGATTCACAATACCATGTGTAGCTCTAAATCAACCAAAATAAATACCGAATGCTCATTAAAAGTCACGCAAATTCATAATAATATAAGCAACTCAAACTATATTCAAAATGAACGTTGAATCCTCCTCAAAAAGTGGGTTCATGGACCCTTCATTTCAGTTCATTCAGACCGGAGCTCAATTGGTCCGTGCCTGCTTTCCCAAATGACGGCCGCCATGTCATGGCGATGAGTTTGACGTCACGAGACGCGTCGCAGGTGAGAGATAGAGAGGTTCGAGGGCACATGCACGAACATGAGACTGAGGACACTCCAACGCTGGTGAGGGGCGTGATTACATGACTTTTGGAACGCCGCCACCTCAGCACCCAACATACCTTGAAAATCATTCACTATGGACCTAGGGAAATAAAAACCTGCAGTTTTCGCCACACGAGCGAGTGATTTGGGTAGCTCAAAGTGGACTTGCATTCAGTGTATTTCTTCAGCATCTGGAGGGCGTTTGAAGATGGATACACTTTATCAGACTTAGTGTTCATTTGTAAATACATTTCTGATGAATACATAGCTAATGAAGCAGTGCTTTGTGCAAGCAAATTCCAAAAGCTAAACTTTGAATCGCAATTAATTTCTGTCGACACTCGATTGAAAGTACGGTCTCTAAAAACAGCAAAACATCACAGTATAGTCAATCCAAGTGGTTTCGGTTGTGAGGTCAGTTATATTCTACCTATTGGACCAGCCAGCATAAGTGAAGTCTTCTAGTACGGTGCACATTCGACATAGTCTTTACTAAAGGGAATAACTAAATGCTTGACTATGCTTACGCAAAATTTCAACTCTAACAGTACATAGAAATACACTTTTGGGCCCGGGCTAAGTCCATCTTTCCAAACAGCACAAGTAAATTAAAAAATCGGTCATGCCCTGCATGTTACCGACGCTTCAAGCGTGAATCTAAAACCCTGAACATCCAAGCTTCTGCTTCACATTCCTTCATTTCTGAGCGACTTTGAATCATTCAACAGTGTTATGGTCACGTTGTTGTCTAAATTACCTACCCGTTGGATGGCAGATAATAACAATTTAAGCTGGCTTCAATTGAGTTATTTCCGTACCAGTCTTCTCTGAGCATTTCTAGAAACTTCTCTTTTTTGAAAACTTCAACTGATGGCGAAGTGGCCTGGCCTTCTTAAATCACTCCGAGTAATTCAGCCTAGTTGTGGCGCTTTGAAATTCAACTTCTTCCGGCGTCTTGCAAATTCTGGTGAGCGTCACATGCTAAAGACTGACATTTCCAACGACGGATGCAAAATTTCAAATGGAAACTTTAATCGTTACCCAGACTAACTTTTTCGCCACCTGCACGCATGTTTTTCGCCGCGCAAGTAATTAAATCGCTTAGGCGGCGAAAAAAGAGCATGCTCCGGCAAGAAAGTTTGACTGGGTAATCACGCGGAAGTGATCTCGAGTATATGTAGCGCAGGTAGTAGATACATTTAGAGTAGCTACATGCTACTTATAGATGTCCTTGATCAATCACTACAATCCTACCTCCAATGACATCAATAGATTATTTAGTGACACCACAAATACCTCCTATGTATATATATATATCACACTTAGCGCTATAGGGGTAACATCTCTAGGGCAAAACCGAGAACATTTGAGACTTGGTCTCCAGTTTTATCACCATAAACGCGTTTTGATCTCCTAAAACGACGAGCAAATTAACAAGGTGTTATAAGCTTTGTCTTTTTCGTGCAAGAGCCTGTCAAAAATTCCTGTATTTTGAAGAATAATGATCCGGCGTTTGAGGAACCGTGAAACAATTTGATTCCACTCATCATTCATTTGAAATTTGAAGTTTCAAGATCAATAGTATTCATGAAAATTTAATTACATACCACCGTTGCTCAAAAAATACCACTTCGTTTAAAAATCATAAGCTTTAATGCGCCTACATGAAGATTTTTACCAACTTCTTTGAACACAAACAAAGTATACATCATTATTTCAGTTCGTTTTCAATTACAAGTTGACAATGCCTTATAAAGTGTTGAAGTGCCAGAAAAAGGGTACGATTATAAATAAAATTTGTGGCTCAATTATCGAACATGGGAGAAAATTTGATTAAGATTTCCGCTTCTCGATTTAATTTTCGCGCTTCTTGACCAAACGCTCACGTGAATTGTATGAGTGTTTTTCTAAAACATTTTTTGAATTAGATTTTTTAACAGCATTTAGACCTAATTCCTTTCCTAGAAACTAGATAAATTTCAAGCGTAGCTTTTTCAATCGATATAAATACAAACAAATGGTAAACTACTCATGAAATAATTTATTTAACTCCATGAACTAACAACACAAAGTTATTTATCGTATCATTTGTACTAATAAACTCGGTAAACTTATTCAGTAAATGATAGTTACTCTACAAGGTGTACATACAAACATGTACGTGTGTGTGTGTATGTGGGTGTGAGTAAAAACATAAAGACTGTCTTCCTCGATTTTAAAATGTGAATCTTCAACATACGCGTCTTTACTTATTGGTTTGTTCGGATCGAAATTAATGGACAATCTCTTTGAAATTAAAAGAGACTAACTATTGAGGCCGGGTTTCTCTTCGTTGTTTCAGTTTTCTCTACCATCAGATCGATGCGAAGAATACTAAAATGAAAGTTTATTAACTAGAATTTAAAAAAAGTTATGTGAGCAGAGTTGGCTTTGCTCAAACGTGGCTGAACAATAGTGAATATTGGGTTGCTAAGGATGGAATGCCCGATTTTGCTCTCTTTCTCTTGAAAATAAAAATCAGGCATTTCATTCTTAACAACCTGTTGTATACGATAAAGCGGTTGATATTGTGATGAAAACTTCCAATGTATTTATACGGCTATCAGTTTTGTTGAAATTTGGGTAACTTGCAGTAAGAAAGTTCTCTCCCCAGCTTTTCGTTGACTCTTCGTCAACAGTTTCCATGCAGCCTCCCTGTGAGATTTATTCAAAATTTCACTCCTCGTTTTGCCTCCACAAACTCAGGTTACAGCTACATGCTTCCTATAGAAAAAATGCCTTATTCGTACAGAGAAAAGTTATAAGAGGAGAAAATTGAGCGTACGTTCAAGGCCTACGGATTATACATGAACCAGTTCATTACATATTGTTGCGCACAGTAGAAAATATAAGCTGATTCAGCGCACTACACCAAAAGTCTTGTCATTCAAAAAACTCTATTTTCGACGTAGAAAAGCAATTGAACATCTATGACACACGCAAAAAGAATTCCTTGACTAGACGAAGTTTTATTACCAAGGTAAGGAAATATTCTTTGGTGAATTTTCTGTTCACCATGGCAGACAGGAAACTACATTGTTCTGAAGTTTTGCAGACGTTCAAGGCAGAAGAGGCAGGGTATTTCTAACTCTTACAAACTACAAGTTGACTCGTTAACAGAATGATGCTTTCGAACACGTGAAGGGATTCTTGTTTGAAGCAGTATAATTCAATATAAATTATAATTTATATAATAATAGTACATGGAATGTGTGTCACAACTGTCGACTAGCGAGCTTTAGGCAGCAGACTGAGCAGATCATGAAATCCAAAATGGCACCTGTAGCCAAGAATGGTCTCTTGCTTTTTACGCCAGGAAAGACGACGTCAAGTGCTTGAAAGCATTAGAAAAGTTGAGCAAATTGAGACAACGCATATGGGATGGAATCCCCTTAAGATGAAATACATGAAGTTACCATACTGGTGGCTTAGTAATTAAACCTGAAGATCTCGCCGAAAATCCGGCAAATTTCGCTCAGTGAGCAATTGACAGGTCTTTTTAGCAATTTTATGCTGATGGCCTCACTCGAGCGCTGAGACTCCGTACGTAAATTCTTATGAATACTTCTGACTGATTTTGCCGCTATTTCATCCTTCTTCTTTTGTCATAGCCGTATTTGGGCGAATTGTTAGGTTCGCTCTCGGATTATTCAATTCAAAATTTTCCTGTTCATGTTCAGATAGTTGTGTTTGAGGGCTTAGTCCTGAAATTGGCTTTTGATGCATTAAGCTATGCCGAATAACTGACGGAGACTTTGGAGGTCCCGAAGCAGGGTAATCCAATAATGCAGCTGCCGTGGGGTGTTCATCCGAGAGCGATCGCTCAGGAAGAGCAGGCCGAGTTGTTTCTCCCCTTTCTTCCATTGATGACGATTCTTGGAGTTCATACCGAGCGTGTGTCCTCATATGACGAGTGATCATATCGCGCCGGCAAGCGGCGTAGGGACACTGTGGACACTTATATGGTTTTTCCCCGGTGTGGGTTCGTTGATGAGTCGATAAGTGATCGGACCGTGAAAAAACCTGGCCGCAGACTCGACACGTATACGGCTTGTGCCCAGTATGGAGGCGCATATGACGAGTTAGCATGTCCGACCGAGCGAAAGAGCGTTTGCAAACTTCGCACATGTATGCTTTACTCGCTACTTCAACCTGCTTGCTTTTATGCCTAGATGCGATGTGCTTTGCTAGCCGGTCATGTAAGCTGAACATTTGTCCACAAACTGGGCAAAGAAATGCAACTTCAGCTCCTTGGGGCATTTCTTCCACAACTGGAGAAACTTCCAAATGATACCTCAAAGCAACGCTTTCTCGTGATTGTCTCATGCCTAGCAAGGGAGCGTGGGGGGCAGGCAAGCGGGGGTGCTCTGGAGCCCCCGGAGACCTGGGGGGTAAAGGGGGCGTACACGTCGTCCTCAAGATTGACGGCGAATGAGGTGAAGCTAAGCCAGATGGAATTGCTACCGTAGGCAAACCCAAGCTATCACTACTACTTGTACTCCCTGTTTTACCCCCATGCCCAGTTCTCATCGATAAATCAAGAGGAGAATCTTGAGGTGATGAATGGTCTGACTCCAAAGAACCTCCCTTCTTGGGTATTTGTAATGGTTTAGGGACGTTTCTTCCTTGCCGTAAAACAGATTCTCTTGTAACAGGAGGAGACTGATCCCATAATTGCAAATCTGAATCAGAATGGGACCGTCGTCGATACAATGTTGACATGTAAATACCAGCAGGATAATATTCAGGCCCTCCAGATGCGGGGGATATAGGAGTTGACGGAGTGTGAGGGGAAGAAGTCGTATGTGATGACGAAGGTGAATGAGGAAGTGATGGTCCCAAGCGGTGAGGGTCAATTGGTGCGCACGTTTGGCACGTACACCCAAGATAATGAGTTGACGGAGATGCTCCATCATTATCGCTTCTTAGAACGGACACTTTCGGTGGTGCTCGGATTACGCTCGTTGTTGCGTAAGTGCCATGATGAGTGAAATCAATATCTTCTTCGTCGATGCTATGCTCTTTAATTCTGAGGGGACTTACGGATAGTTTAGGAGAGTCAGTAGTTGTTCTAGGATGAATAGTGCGAGGGGAATCCAGAGGATTCGGAGATCTCGGCAGCGGGGAAAATACTTCTTCACTTTCTTCGCTTATCGCTCCGCATTGATATCGTTCTTTGTCATAGCTGTCAAATCTGAACACTTCAGAGCTCTGATGCCCTGTTGAAACCCTCGAGGCTCGTTGTATCACTCCGCCTCCCTCGACCACCACCGTCGGCGACCCAGGGATGCCCCCTGGCATGGGAGAGTCGACCGTCATGGCTTCCTGGGGAGCCTGGCGGGTGAAGTCTGGGTGGCGGGGGTACATGGGCAGAGGTGCTGTTGCTGGTAGGACGCGAGTTCTGCCGCTCTTGGGACTTCCTATCCTAATGCATCCTGAGTTTCCCGTGGTGTTGGCGCATCGCGTACGCTTAGGTCTCGAGTTTGCTCTCTGGCTGCTGATGTCTTGAGTTGAGTATTTCTTGGCAAGTGTTTCGGTTAGCCCTGATGGTTTGTTTACTCTTTCAGGTATTGGGTTCGGTCTTCGTAAATTTGAACTGAAGGATGGGACGTCATTGGGTAACTTTGAAGTGACCACTGACGTTAAAAAACTTTGGTTACGTGCAGAACTTAGAGACAACTTATTGTTTTTTGCCAAAAGATTCTTACAATTGAAACTTTGACTATGTTGAGCTATCGAACTTTCTACTATTAAAGACTGGGGTATCTCCTTTGGACATATAACTTTCTTAGGACTCCCGTTTTTGGAAGGAAATGCTGAAAACTTCGTAGGCTGATGAGGCTTACTGCAAATTTTAAGATTATTTGACCGAGTCGCGCTTGAGTTTGGAGTGGCAACTTTATCACCTTCGTTCTTTGGCGAAAGTTTCTTCTTTCTCAAATTACTTTTTTGAGGTGACTCAATTGCAATTTTGAGGGTTTTACTCTGTCGCCTTCTACCACAGTTGGCTTCTACAACTTTTTCTCGAACGAAGCTGGTCGAACTGATTGAATTCGTCGGACCATCGCTTGCACTTTTCGCAATTGTATCAGTAGATTGGAAGATATGATTCAGAGAGGATATCGAAACTTGCGCAGTTTTCGCGCTGTTAGTTCCATAATTAAAATTTTTCTCTGTTGTTAAATTGAGTGCTTTTGGTACTGTGCAGCTTTCGATGTAATCATGCTGAAGTTCTTTTATTTGGTAATTGGACGCGGTTGTAATGGATGGCTCGGCATTCAACTCACCAGAAAACAAACGAACAGACTGCTTCTCTTCAGACTCATCCTCAACATTTTTCTGCTCAAAATTTGCGAGGGAGAATGCGGATTGGCTCGTAGCTCTGCAGAGCCGCTGACTAGTCAGTTCCAAAACAACTTGATTGAGACGCTTGCGTTTAGAGCTCCTTTGCGAGTGTGGAGACGGCGGACTGCTGCTGCTCCTACTACTGCCACTCCTGCTGCTGGGAGTCGAGACCCTCTCAGACGAGCTCGTCTGAGCTGGCGCAGGGGACGTACACACTACGGACGCGCCTGGCGACTTAGCACGGCAGCGAGGCCTGCGCTTGCCAGGCTGGAGCGACGGCTGGCTGGGGTAGCAGGGCGGGCCGAGTCCCAGCTCGGGCGTCCCATCACACGAGGAGGCGTCACCAAGTGGACTTTTGTCGCCGGATGTTGCTGGCTGAACTTTCCTGCGAAAATAGTAAAGATACGTTTTAGAATGGATTCCTGAGGAATGTTGAACTAGTGTCGCTGTTTTTAAGCAGGAATTCTTACCTCTGTGGTTCATCTGCCTCAATTAAATGTTTTATTTTAAATTGTTTAAATTCTTTAAAAATAATTTAAGATATTTTGTAGAAAAAATGACGACTAGAAATGTGACATGAAGCGAATAAAAAGTAGGTTTATCGCTTTGTGAGGCAGCGTGACCAAGTTGGCGAAGAAGGTTAGCAGCGACACATTTGATTACCGACTTTTAAATTTCTGCAACATGGAAATCGATCTCTTCTTCACCTGCGCCCGTGGTCACAGCGAAGAGAGCTATCTGCGAGACTTCGACACAAATCTTTCTAATTGGCTCGAGGTGACAGTCTCTCGAGATTCAAGGTGTCGTAATGGCGAGCAGAAGAAATGATGTCAGAAGTCACACACCCTGAGCGCATAACTCTCGGTAGAGAATGTGCCTGAAAGTCGCATCTCCTGCCTTCAACTCGAGTCTTGCTTTAGTGAAATATAATGGTATCGGCCCTCATGAAATATAAGTTTCATCTCGTTCTGTATGGATTGGGATGGATACTTTTCTCATGAAACTTATTAAAGAGAATATACAGTATGTATCAGAAGCCACGCACAATCTAGGTTTTTATAAAAAAACATTTGTATATCATTTTTATAGATCATAGTCTTAGCAGATCTGTTCCAAACATAAAAACCAATTGAACTCTTTTTTAGCACTGTTAGTTTCTCACCCATATCAGATTTAATATAAAACTTTTAAAAAAGCAATGCAAATTATTGAGTTTTGCGCAACTTCTGGGACACTCGGTAGAGTAGCGAAATGGGACCACTTAGAGATATAGTGGTGTTTTTTATCCCATGAAAGAACTCTTAAAATTTAGGGAAGAAACTGCGAAATATTTAAATGAATTTACAAACAAATTTCCAGGCATGATCAACCAAAGGGAATGACACGAGGCAGTTTGTTAGCGACCAGAAAAGTGGTTCATCAAAAGAGCAAGAATACCATAAAGTGAAAAATTTTGTGTTGTTTCTAACGAAGACTGCCATTAAAAGCAACCGTACGAAATGATGATTTTTAGTAAGAACACAGTTTATGCAGAAAAGGTGGGGTAAAGGGTAATTTCCTTACGGATGTATATTGTGAACCAAATCGAAACTGAGAACGAAATACGTGACACAAAAATAATTCCTCGAACAGAAATTTCCCTCGCGGAAGATCTATATTTAATTAGCTCCAATACGATTGAAGCGCAGAGAATATCTTAGAAGACAACTCATTCGTGAACCGATATTATTTTGTAGAACAAATAATGGCGTAAATTTCTTGCTCGAAACAAAGAACTCTTCGCTTTTCTATTGCGTTACGAGAAGCTCGGTGTTTTTCAGAGCTGACTGCAGATTAAAGAGAACTGCAGGTGGCTACAGTTATCGCTTAGCCAAACAGTAAAGTCTCGCCACTGAGAATTATGTTTCACCAACGAGATTGTTTTAGCCAGACCGGTCTCTTTTGCCAACAGTTCATGCGGTTTGCTGAAGCGTTTAAACAAAAGCAAGCATGAAAGAGAACAACCATATGCTACATGTAGCTTTTAGAATGAATATTTTGGGCCGAATATGAATCATAAAAGAGAGAATTTTTAGATACCAAGTGGTATCTCGTTCCCAAAAACTGAACTACGAATATTTAAATCACTCATGACCGATAGGGTAGGAAAGATGCTTTGTTGAAACTGCACAAAAATGTACCTTGGGTCCAATATCGTCGCGGAGAAAATATTTGTAGGGTAAAGTTAGTCAGTTTCAATCAATGTCTGTTTGAGTCCGGAGCGAATTAGAAATTTTAGACTAGATTGAGTTACAACCTAATTAGCAAATCGTTAAAACCTGGCAAAAGAGAGCAGCGCATTCGTGTATAAATTATTAAGGTGCGTAAAATAATTCTTCTGCCAAGCATCTAGCGTTGACCGTCATGGAGTTACTAAGCTGAAATATATTCTTCCAACGAAATATTTCATTTACTCCTACACGGGCAATGTGGTTTTCTGTAACTTCGACGCCTACCTCTCACAGAAAACGAAAATAGCCAGCTGAGTCTTCTTCAAACGCTTGAACGCTGATAGGTGTTACAATATGCAGTCTTTCTATAATAGTTCCCGTCATGTTCCTACAATAAATTTATGGACGAAGAAATAGGGTATGCGAATGCATCTCCCAATGGTCTCCAAACTACGGCCCGCCAGTGTGATCAGTCCGGTTCGCGACAGCTAACGGCGTGTACTCGGCAACTACTATAGAAATTACATATTATGGGAGAAAAATTGAAATGATCTGGCCCTTGGAACTTACTGGAGTTATCAGTGTGGCCCTAAGGCTATAAAGTTTCGAGACCCCTGCTATAGAGTATAAATGGAAGTTTCTATCCACTCCGGCATTCTTCCTCAGGCTGGAAATAAAAGATAGTAAAATCATTACTTATATCTTTGACAATATACAAGTTTAGATGGGAATATTTGGTGTTGAAAAAGTTCATTGCCTTCTTGGGTCTTTTACATTAGTCTAATTCTAATGTAAACAATTCTATTTTTCCTACAGCACTAATTCTGAACGTACTGGATTGATCGAACCGATTTTTAACTCGAGAGAATGAACAATATGTGCTATTCTGTGAGAAGTTGTCGATGATTCACGAAAACACTACGTGTTGCATAAGAACAGTAGGATTAGTTTTTTTTGGAGCATTCGACTTATTATCAGTTGTCTAAAAAATTAGAGACAGTTGATTGTTAACAGCTAGCTATACTTTATTCTAATAAGGTGGAAACTGTGTTGAGAACTGTTTAGGGCTTGGAACTCGAAGCCTTTTATCTGTGAAGAAAGATTTTTCAAAGCATTTTTGTCATTTAGGTATAAACAATTGTTATAAAGTAACCATCAAGTTCCTGAATAACCAAAATAATTTAAATGCTACTAATTGCAAAGTTGTTAGCTGAGAGAGAAATTTTAAATTTAGGGGTTAATCATTCCATGTTCATTAATGCAAATATATTCTAAAATTATTGACAATAGGTCGTACAGGTAATAGTATAATCAACTTTTCAGGTTGTTAAATCATCATCTGTTGACAGATAGCTCATATTGAATGAAATGTCCTCTTTTATGGCCAGTGTAGAATGAAAAACTGTCGGAACTTATTTACCCATATTAAGTGAGAGCACAACCTTTATTCAATCTCTAGATTTTATCAACGCATGTTTGTTGGAGTCATAATCGTGAAAATAGGTTTTTATTAAAAAATTTTGCGATTCATTTTACGCGATCAGGCGTTGTGTCAAAATTCCTTCTCGCAATAAAGTAAATGACTTTCTAAAAATCAACTTCAAAATATTAAACTCTGACATAGTAGCATACATACTTGTTTGTGGTTTCAATTCATTGAAAGTCGGTTAAGAAAATTTAAAAAAGCTTTTTCACATGCAAGTAAACATTTTATCCTACCTGTTAAGTCTTAAATTTCTAACCCAATGCAAACGCACCATAATAATTTGCTTAAAACTCAGAATGGCTGTGCTGGAGATTTTCCTTTTTCCATAGCTATTATAGTTGTGCTCTTCGTGCATCCCAATACGAGATTTCCACTGCCAGACATGTGTACGGTGGACTTACACAGCATACCTAGCTGACCATGTCATCGAACGTATCTCAAGCGCAGACCTCCTTCACGCTCAATCCCTAGACAGCGTGAATAGCATGCGTAAATATCATCTGCATAGATATATTCAAAATATCACACACCGAATCTAAATTTTATCGAGTATCACAAATCTTCTGTCATCTGAGAGTTCCAACACGAGCTCATCTTGATGCATGGAACACATCGCTTAGGCATGAACATAGATTATACCTCCTTTCTTTTGGTAAAAGCATCTATTATCTTATATATTTCCTGATATTCAGTCCCAATGAAGTGAACATTGTGCTGTAGGTACTAGCACTCCGATGCAGAATATCAAATCATTGTAATTGCACAATAGTGCAATCAAATGCTCAAATAATAGGAAGATTCAAGATTTTAAAATCCTCAAATCTACCTACAGAACTTTTAAAGAGAGCGGTTTGTAAAGTTAAATAATCATTGATGTTACTCTTCATTTTATATTTTAATAACGAAACAAAAAAGAAATTCAGCGTAAAATTTTATTCGACGCACAGTACCACCGAGGCAGCGTCACGTAACACTCCACGGATGCAACGAGCCGCTTTTCGATATCGTGGTCAGGAGGATTTAAGGCTCCACTATACGAGTTTCGAGGTTCCACTTTACTAGTTTTAAGGCTCCAAAATACTATTTTTAAGGCTCCACTATACTCGTTTTAAGGCTTAAGGCTCCACAATACTTGTTTTAAGGCTCCACAATTCTGGTTTTAAGGTTCCACTTTACTAGTTTTAAGGCTCCACAATACTATTTTTAAGGCTCCACTATACTCTTTTTAAGGCTTAAGGCTCCACAATACTAGTTGTAAGGCTCTACTATACTAGTTTTTAGGCTCCACTATATTAGTTTTGCGGTTCCACTTTACTAGTTTTAAAGCTCCACAATACTATTTTTAAGGCTCCACTGTACTCGTTTTAAGGCTTATGGTTCCACAATACTTGTTTTAAGGCTCCACAATTCTGGTTTTAAGGTTCCACTTTACTAGTTTTAAGGCTCCACAATACTATTTTTAAGGCTCCACTATACTCTTTTTAAGGCTTAAGGCTCCACAATACTAGTTGTAAGGCTCTACTATACTAGTTTTTAGGCTCCACTATATTAGTTTTGCGGTTCCACTTTACTAGTTTTAAAGCTCCACAGTACTATTTTTAAGGCTCCACTGTACTCGTTTTAAGGCTTATGGTTCCACAATACTTGTTTTAAGGCTCCATTATACTAGTTTTAAAGCTCCATTATACTATTTTTTAGATCTAAGGCTCCACAATACTAGTTGTAAGGCTCCACTATACTAGTTTTAAGGCTCTACAAAACTAGTTTTATATAAAAAAAACAAATCAATCTCTCATAACGAGCTGAGGGCTACACGCTTATTATCGAGGCGTCAAGTAATTAATCTAAGCATCAAGGATCAAAGGCTGCATGCTAATTATTGAGGCCCCGAGTTATTAAGCAAAGCATTAAATGCGTTACCATGGATCGTGCACACGCTGTCAGGGCTACAGACTGCTCAGATTCACGGCAATACATCAAGCAGGGCAAGACCCAACTTTTTACGTTCATCCCGGCGCAAGGCACAAAAGCAAACGGTCAGCGTTTCTAAGGCCTTCTTTTGGTCTAAGTTTCCCCCTTATTGAAAGACCGAAGCTGCCCTTTGTGAATCGCCTACAAAAATCCCTCCTGGTTAGCTATTATTCGGTCCGATGCGTGGGATATGGCGGACGTGCGTTTTGGCGGGAAGGGTGCGACGAGGGAGAGCCGGCCCAACGTTTGAAAAATGTCGAAACTTAACCAAGCGTGCGTGTGCTACTGCTCCTACTACTACTACTATTGCTATTGCTACCACCACTACTATTACTATTACTGATACTATTAGCAGACGATCCAAGCCTGCTTAGGCTAAATTGTATTTTTCGTATGAATAAGATTTCCATTTTATAGTCTGTATTTGATGTTCAAGGTTCCTTTTCGCCATCGATATTTTTTCCAGTTATATTGGGGATGCTTTTCCTCAAAAATTTTCTTCTTATAAATTATCAACTGAATATATTTCGTGCAATCCAAAGTAGAGGTTTAATGTTTTAAAATTAGTAAGCAACCTCACTCAGCAGCTTCCTCAACTCACCCAGTAACCACAACTATAGCGAAGCGGAGAATTGGGAGTAACCAGAAACGTGGATGAAGTCCACCACACATTTGACTCGTACAAAACATAAGAGGCGAGCAGGCAGTTGTGCAACTGTGCTTCTCTGCCTTTAATGCAAAGAGGTAGGAGTCTTTTATG
Organism: Morinoia aosen; assembly: GCA_030386875.1. NCBI lineage: Eukaryota > Metazoa > Arthropoda > Malacostraca > Amphipoda > Talitridae > Morinoia > Morinoia aosen. The sequence goes on along the minus strand of CM059567.1, from coordinate 48,792,011 downwards.
ACCACGGCGACACTCGTTTTAGCTGCGCAACGCGCGTCGCTGCATAGCAAGGCTCAGTGTAGAGATATCTGCAGGTTTGAACATGGGGAAAAGATATTCTGAGTTCATGCATCGTGATCCACCATCTGGAAATCTGCAAATTGGCAGTCGTTATCAAATGAAAAGCAGTGTAATATAGCGCAAGAATACAGAAGAACGAAATAATAGAGCCAGCGTAGCCATCTAGAACAAAACACGATCGTATAGCGTTTGTCACATTCAAGAAAAATACAGAGTAGCTTGGCGGAAGCCGCTTTGTAGAAAGAACGTAGTTTAACATAGCATAGGTCGCTCTCTAGAGTAATGAGATGTAGTAAACTTCGAGCCATAACTTGAATGCATACAGATAAACCTGACATCAGCCGCTCACAGCAAAAACTACCCATACAATATAAAGAGAACGGCCACATCCTGTGGACCGTCGCGTATCAGAAGTTGGTTGTAAACGCCAACACTTCGAAATTTTTCAAGGATCATAAAAAGCCGCAAATTTTTTGAAAGCAGCTAATGGTTTAGAATTTCATCTCTTCAAAAAATATTTTGTAGGTGGTAGGATAGGTTTGTACGCAAAAAAATGCGCTAAAAGTGTAAGGGCTGTGCGTTGAGTATTGATTGATGTTTAGAGGCTGCATGTGAAAACAAACTGTTATTTTCAAGTATCAAAACAAGACTGCATTGATTTAGCTCATGCAAATCAATGATAGATCATAATGTTTTGGGAACTATGCGACGGATTTTCTGAAAGAGCATTTTTTTAATTCGAAAAAATATGTAACATGCGATAAAAAATCTTCTTGGTTAAAATAAATGGTCGCAATAATGCACTCAATAAACTAATCAGTTTTGTTTTTCGCGCAGTGTTCACGAGTTTTGGTCACAAGGTGCGGTGGTCATAATTTCGGAAAACAGTAAAAATGATTTCCTCAGTATGTTGTCAATTATTTTTTGATTTAGGCTATAAATTTACTTACAAACATGTAAAAAACGAGTTTCTACTTTTGGATTCTCGAGAACGGCTGCGAAATTCTGCTAAAAAACGCACACCCCCAGCGGGAAAGCAAGCGCGCGTTCTCAGCAAAGGAGAATTTGACACCACAGCAGCCCATCGAAGTTAGTGAAAAGAATGAGTATCGAGACTTCATTTTGCTGCGGGCCGAGCCAGGTTTTGAGGTTGGGCCTATGGGGCGAGATACCTGTGTAGAAAGTGGCGGGCTGGGGACGGGGGAGGGAGAGGCAGGGGGTGGATGTGAGGCAGGGGGTGGAGGTGAGGCAGGTGGTGGAGGTGAGGCAGGGAGTGGAGGTAAGGCAGGGTTTGGAGGTGAGGCAGGGGGTGGAGGTGAGGCAGGGAGTGGAGGTGAGGCAGGGGGTGGAGGTGAGGCAGGGGGTGGAGGTGAGGCAGGGGGTGGAGGTGAGGCAGGGGGTGGAGGTGAGGCAGAGGGTGGAGGTGAGGCAGGGGGTGGAGGTGAGGCAGGGGGTGGATGTGAGGCAGGGGGTGGAGGTGGGGCAGGGGGTGGAGGTGAGGCAGAGGGTGGAGGTGAGGCAGGGGATGGAAGTGAGGCAGGGGGTGGAGGTGAGGCAGGGGGTGGAGGTGAGGCAGAGGGTGGAGGTGAGGCAGGGGGTGGATGTGAGGTAGGGGGTGGATGTGAGGCAGGGGGTGGAGGTGAGGCAGGGGGTGGAGGTGAGGCAGAGGGTGGAGGTGAGGCAGGGGGGTGGAAGTGAGGTAGGGGTGGAGTTGAGGTAGGGGGTGGAGGTGAGGTAGGGGGTGGAGGTGAGGCAGGGGGGTGGAAGTGAGGTAGGGGTGGAGGTGAGGTAGGGGGTGGAGGTGAGGCAGGGGGTGGAGGTGAGGCAGGGGGTGGAGGTGAGGCAGGGGGTGGAAGTGAGGTAGAGGTGGAGGTGAGGCAGGGGGTGGAGGTGAGGCAGGGGGTGGAGGTGAGGCAGGGGGTGGAGGTGAGGCAGGGGGTGGAGGTGAGGCAGAGGGGTGGAAGTGAGGTAGGGGTGGAGGTGAGGCAGGGGGTGGAGGTGAGGCAGAGGGTAGAGGTGAGGCAGAGGGTGGAGGTGAGGCAGGGGGTGGAAGAAGGTAGTGGTGGAGGTGAGGCAGGGGGTGGAGGTGAGGCAGAGGGTGGAGGTGAGGCAGGGGGGTGGAAGTGAGGTAGGGGTGGAGGTGAGGCAGGGGGTGGAGGTGAGGCAGAGGGTGGAGGTGAGGCAGGGGGGTGGAAGTGAGGTAGGGGTGGAGGTGAGGCAGGGGGTGGAGGTGAGGCAGAGGGTGGAAGTGAGGTAGGGGTGGAGGTGAGGCAGGGGGTGGAGGTGAGGCAGGGGGTGGAAGTGAGGTAGGGGTGGAGGTGAGGTAGGGGGTGGATGTGAGGCAGGGGGTGGAGGAGAGGGATGACGGTAGGGCCTGTTGAACTAAAACAACAGCTGAACAAATCTGGGGTTACGCGCGTTCGAGAAAACTAATGTAAGAAAACAGCAAAAAGTAGAGTTGCTGGAGTCCCCTTTTAAATCGAAATTTTCTAGCTAACGCGTTTTCTATTCAAATTAAACTGAATTTTATGTCCAAAAAATCGAACTTGAGGGCTTTAGGATTTTGCCACAACAGTAGGCTAATTTGGTAGGCTAATTTTGCCACAACAGTAGGCTATTTTGGTAGGCTAATTTTGCCACAATAGTAGGCTAATTTGGTAGGCTAATTTTGCCACAACAGTAGGCTAATTTGGTAGGCTAATTTTGCCACAACAGTAGGCTAATTTGGTAGGCTAATTTTGCCACAACAGTAGGCTAATTTGGTAGGCTAATTTTGCCACAACAGTAGGCTAATTTGGTAGGCTAATTTTGCCACAACAGTAGGCTAATTTGGTAGGCTAATTTTGCCACAACAGTAGGCTAATTTGGTAGCTGGAAAGAGTTGTAGAAAAGAAAATCAAGGACAGGAGGAATACAAAATTTTGATTCATCGTGAGTTCAGTGTTATGGTTAAATTTTGAACAGTTGATAATGTCAATGCCTAAAAAATGCCTACCTGGTAAACATGATGCAGAAAATGAAAAAATAATTATTTATATTCAAAAGCGGAATTATCTAAAAAAAATCATCGGAAATAACTTTCAGAGCAAAAAATCAAAAACAAGAGCCAACATGGTTCCAAAACTGTATAATAAAATGGACGAGTACGCTCTATATGTGTTCCCTTTGCTATCAGCGAAATACTTTTTCTTTGGATAATAGTTAATGATACTTGCCAAATTTGTTATCCAGTAATCCATAAACAAACTCTTTTTGCTGAGTATGATAGGCAAAATAAGAAGCAGTTTTCGAATAAACCGTTATATTAATAAATCAGCAAATTCAATGAATGATTTTAATTACAGTCTGTAGGCCTATCGCCATTGACATTGGAAAGAGATAAAATATTCCATACAGAGCTGGAGATTGACCACTCATGAGAGCGATGTATAAATGCTTATTTCATTACAATGTAATTTTCAAAATGAATCTGAAGTGAAGTATGGGTTTTAACTTTATCAATGCAGGCAAATCACAGCAAAGTTTTAAAGGAGCCTCGAAATTTAAACAAGCGTGCTCGGTACGCGTAATCTCGCGCTTATTTTACACCTCATGTACGCCGAAAGCACTTTTTGTACTCGTCAAAACTGTGTTGAAGTTAAACCTATACCAATGTTATAAGGAACTGTTCTCAAATGGCTGCTCCTATGTTTTATAATAACGATAGTTTTGCCCATATATAGAGCAGAGGCTCCCAACCTTTTTTCACCCGAACCCTTAAAGAAATTTCATTCGAACCTCGCACCCCTGAAATGAAAATGCCAACATATAGCCAATATCCTATTATTCACCTAGACTTTTCTCCTGGAACCTTTGGTTGGGAACCTTTGCAATCGAGCATGCTCTATAACGGCGGTTCGACTGAAAATAATGGACAATTCCGTGATCTTTCAGGGTTGCAATGGATTAGAAATTTGAGATTTTTGTCATCTGGTACCAAGTAAAGCAAAACAAAGTGAAGACGCGCGCCCTAATGAGGCAAAGCTTATCACTTGCAAGCTGCTGCTCGCGCCGAAATTAGCGTTTGATCATTACCAGCACACCGGAAAAACGTGCACATATTCTGGAATTGCTTACTCGCGATAGCAAAGTAAATGAGCGGTACTGTGTGTGCAATACGGCAGTGACGTTTAATTTTTATGCAGGAAGTTATGGTACAGTCTCATTTCAGGCATTCAGAGTTTTTGAGTACGTCTAGGTTAGTAAAGCAGGCTATTTTTTGCACCACAATAGCAAGCTTTACCCAGAAATAACCAAATCTGTTATCCAGTATTTTAAAAACAAATTCTTTAAGCGAAAATGTGAGGGAAAATTAGGAACTAATTACTAAATAAAAAACTAAAGTTCTATTTTGCGAATAAAACTGAAGCATTAACGCAAAATTCCCAAATGGAACTAATTGAACCTCTTTCTTACATATAAAAAGTTAACAAAAAAGAGGAATCATGGTTCTGATTTTATCAATGAGATCAAAACATGGACCTTAAAGGATAAAATAATCTGAATGTATTCGTGTCAAGAGTGGAAGGTAAGATGAATAACCTGTTGTAATTACTTGTTTAAATTGCATGGCTTTAAGTTTAGCAGTTTTTTTTTGAGGTTAGTAGCAGTAAATAATTACAAGGGTTTTTATCATCGGTGCCGTGGCCTCAAGCTTATTACTTTGTTGTCTCGGACACTTCATCCAGACTTGTTGTTGTTGTACGTGGAGTGAGTTGCTTATTTTTTAGTGAAGATGAAGTTCAAAGGGAAAAATTCTGGAAGAGAGGTCAAATGAACTACGGATCAAAACGAAACAAACAACTGATACGTGTTGTCATCGAGTGATTGCAAGAGACACAAAAATTTCATTAAGGATTAAATCCCCCAGTTAATACATCCCCTTACCAAAAAATACATGCTCAAATCCTTTGAAGCATTCAAAGTGGAGTTCTAAATCAAAAACCATTCGATGTTTTCCACAGCGGTTTTTCAGCTCCCGGTAACATAAATGTAAGAGTCGACAGTGAGCTCTCAGTTATTTTTAGATGATGAAACCAGTCTAAAGTAAACTGGGATGTTTTCTCGCTTGTATCCTAGGGCAGAAAATAAGAGCCAGGTCTATATAATAGCAGGCATGGTGTAGTTATTTCTTTCTATGTTAGTTTGTATCTCTATATAAATCGCGTCAAACTTTCAGTGATAAAAAGCGGCTCCAAAATATATCTTAGCGGCATGCTTTGATACTATGTTTTCAATTCAAAAAATGCTACTGCTAGTGAATATAAAATTATTATTTCTTTCCTTTAAATATTTTTCAAAAAAATTGAATGTTCTGTGAGGACATTTAATCAATTTTTTCATGTTCTCCTTACATATATATTGAAAACAAGCTTTAGTGTGAGGTTACTCAAGTCTGAGCACTGCTAATTTTGTCCTCATTCCACTACCAAGTCTAATTGAAAGATATCCGCGCTAATTAGTGGAAGCCGTCTTTTTTACTTGTCGTGTACGCGTGCTCGGGAAATGAGGTAAAACCTCATAATCATTCGTTAATTTATTTTACTCATTCTTATTTCCGTGAAGCAGAGATGATTTGAACAAAAATCCAATTGGATTGCTCTCTTTAGTAAACCTGAGAAACAGTTAAGTTAGCGAATTACAGCCCCTAAAGTCAGTTAACTCACATTGTTCCATTTGCAGGCTTAGTCTGTCAATGCACGTTAAACTTTAAACCTGACTTTAAACTTTAAATACACTTTAAACTTGCACCAACTTGAGAACTCCTCGCTGATGCGAGCAAAACTTGACATCGGCTAACATCAGATTATGTTTCTGATGTACACTTGACGCGTGCGTACCAAAATAGTGACTTCTTAAAATTAAATAGTATTTTGTTTAAGAAATTAGTGATAATTCGTACTTCGGAGTAATTTTGGAGCTGCAGTTTGGATGATCTGGGGACTGAAAGAAAATAGCGCCATTCAGCGGGGTACATCCAGAATATGAACGCTCTCAAAATGAGTCTTGTTCTACTGCAGCCATTACTTAAATTGAGCAAAATAAAATCCTCAATGCTTAATCAGCTAAAATGAACCATCTAAGGAAAATTTTACAATTGCAAACAAGCACGACCCTTTAAACTGAATCGAGTGTCCACGAGACTAGGAGAGGAATGAAACAGGCTAAAAGAATTTCAAGTGACAGATACACTAATCTATACTATAATAAGAGCCGCGTCTGTCTGTCCAAAGCCATCCTGCAGTGTGTGATGAGCGTATCTGTGATACAAGCTTCATCAGCTCCACAATTTACAATGTATTAATCCAGCAGATTCGAGTAGGAATGAATATCACGTGAATTCTTAGGAAATAGGAACGTGTGTCATGTGATTTGTCGAACATCATTAAACATTTTTGACGGGTCGTGTGCACTCGGCCTCATCAACTCTCGAGAGAATTATTTTTTTGTTTCTTTCGGCCTGTTTCATTTCGCCTTCTTTCTTATTTCAAATAAAGGGGGGTGGACTAGTATTAATGATACGTGAAGGCACACCATTCGATGGCAATAAACATTAACATGTAGCCTTGAGCATGCAACACATAGGAACGTATATTTCGAGTCATAGTTGTTGAGAAAATATATTAGCACTTGCGCTACGCACAGACTTTTATTTTTCTTTGGTTATTCTTTACAATATTCTGAAAATTTTACTATCAATCCTGTATAAGATGATATAAATACGATCTAACTTTGCCACTTCAGCATTTTTGAAGCAGGGGACGTGCCGGAGTGGGCGCCGTCCCACGCGGAGGCTCGGGGACGCAGCTCGAGCACGGGTGTTGAAGTCAAGTGGGGGCTGTGGGTCGTGAGGGACGGGTGCGCCGGGCGACTTGAGTGGGAGACTCGGGCGCTTATATTGTACGTAGGAGACATCAGCAGCAGAAAGATATACTGGAAGACTTGAGTGGGAGACTCAAGCGGTTATTTCACATAAGAAATGCCAGCAGCAGAAACGACCGCGATAATCTATTGAGTGAGGGATTTTCTGGTGGATTTGAGCGCGAAACTAAAGTGGTTATTTTACGTAGGAGACACCGGCAGCAGAAACGACCGAGATGTACGACACAATGTTGTGAGTGGAGATTTGAATGGGATTTATGGGTAGGATAGATTAGATTATAAGTTAGTTTAAGCTATCATAAATACAATGAAGATATTTCAAAGAAAGGCACGATGAAGGCACCATTTAGTATGGTGTTGAGGAAACGGAGAATTCAAGCTGAAGGTGTGTTCCCACTCAAGATCCCTTGCGCATAGGAAAAGTAAGTTATGAAGAAAGTTAATGAAATAAGATAAAAGTTAAGGAAGGCCTACCTAACTCTCAGCTCGTGACCTCACATTTTTCCCCAGAGAGCACCAATTCCCTTAAGTACAATCTATAGTTGCATCTCCATGAGGGGATAATGAGTAGGACATTACAAGTCATGGTGATCGCCTTGTTAGCTTGAGCACAAGTAATTGTTTTATAAAAACCAGGGTAATTCAATAAGGGACGACTCAGATAGACAGCCTGAGTGAAGGGCTCTAGCGTCAGGCTTCAGGAAGACGTAAGGGTTGGTGAAACTTGAGCAAGTGCCAAGGCAGAAATGATTTTTGGAAAACTTGAATGAGAAACCTGAGGAACATTCCCCTTGAAATTTCACTGGAATTATTTGGGCGAAACTAAACAGGAAAACACAAACAATTTCTTAGATAAAGAAATTTGAGCTGAGGAAGTTTCTGGATTTGAGAAAACTGGTCGAGAACTTCTAATGGGGAAAACAGAAAGTTTGAAGTTTCAGTACGAAATTTAAGTTACTGGCCGTCTAATTTCTTGCACATATTTCTGCAGAAATGTTAAAAACGCAATTTTGTCGAGTTCCTTTGCCACAATTAAGATTACACGTTTAAGCCTTTGGAGCATTGACGGTTGTAGATAATAAGCTAATTTGCTACGAAAATAATGTAAATATACGGAAATCGATTTGTTCGAAAAAGAAGTTCAAAAAGGATATTACTTTCAAGGGCTCGCATGGAAGGAATGATGTTAGAACTTCACTACTTAAGGCTTATTATACACTAACGTAAACATGATCGCTGTACCGAGCATAGGATTCAGAGAATAAGAGTATGAAAACGATCTTTAGAAGGTAGGAAAGGTGACATCAAAGAAAAACGAACGAACTATTTGGCCAATCCAAAATAAGAGTTCTAGTTTTTGTTTGCGCACAACTTTTTAAAATTTAAATGTCATCAAACCTCATATCAGCTTTCAAAAACCTATTTTTATAATGAGGATTAGCAAGTTTCTGAACCGATGCGTAAACAGATCCCCAAAAAAAACAAAAATAATGGATACTCCCTCATATATATCTATGCGCAAGAGGTATTGACAATAGTCATTTCGAGACACAAAAGTTTTTCAGAGGGCAATTGAAATACGCTGTATCGTAAGCCCCAGCAATAATTAGTTTCAATTAATTATCAAGTGATATCGAGGGTAATACGAGCAGCGACGCAATTACCATTGGAGCTGCTCTGTAATTCCAGAATTGTATCGTCGAGGGCAGCGCAGGGTGAGGGGGAAATGTATGGACGAACAAACTGGGGATATAAGCGCAGTGCGGGAGAGTGCTTTTGCCGTGCGTTCCCAATTGAAAATTATCGCCCTTTTCAGGTAGTAAATTAGTCGTAAAAGGTCAAAAACGGCACAAAAGGACAAAAAATCACGACTTCAAACCAATTCCTACCTATACTTGGCCTATTAGGGCTTGAAAAGGGCCCTTCATTCAAATGGCCTTTTATATAGGTCAAGTCAATGGCTGTTTTCGGGCTCATTCGGGTCGTTTAAAGTTGTTTTCAAGTCTTTTTCGACAAATTCTAGCTTCATTCAAGTAGTAGAGAAGCCCAAAATGGCCGTTGCCTTAGCCGTTTTGATGCCCAGAAATAGCCGTTTAACAGGGCTTAAAATAACTGACATTTGCACTGAAAATGGCTAATTTACTGCTTGAAAACGACTACCTCTTGGCTTATAACTGCCTGAAAACGCTCTGTAAAAGGCTCAGAATTTCAATTGGGTTGTGTTCGCATGCGTTTGGATGGATCCCGCTGCAGTCTCCGCTCGTAGACTGCATTTGTACAGGGTGTCCACAAAAATATATTCACTAACCAATATATGTATGTATACGGGATATTGGCAATGAATCGGAGTTAAACTGTTGCATGTTTCCGGTATCAGATATACGCCTTTCAGTGGATGCATTTTTTGTGGACACTCTGTATAGAAGATGAACTTTGTCGCTGGAGTGAGGGTAACATCTTTTGTGAAGGAGGAATTCATGCCATGGCGCTGTTTGTTTTCGAGAGGAACATGTACATGTTTAGTTTGTCTTGTCTTGATATTGGGGTTTTATTTAACGGTGTGCGTATTCTAAACTTTACATGGATGATTATAGAAAACATATGGAACGTATAGCTCGTCATGATACATATATAAGTACACACATATTTAAATATCGAATTCCAAAGAATGAATGATCAGTCAACATGTCAATCCTATCGAATTTCCACGTTTGCTGTCTCAACTGATGAATTACATACATCCATGATGAGCATCAGATTACATGACTCGTGAATAACTGAGAAAACAAAATAGCACTATACTGGTCACAAAATGTGTTGTGTCAGGGAGCGGCCTGCATTGTTAAGAAGAGGGGCTGCAGAGGAGCATATCGATGCGAGCGCTTGGTCGAGTGGGGCCGGGTTGTAAAGAGGAGGACTGGACGGATGAGGAGAGGGAAAGTTTGGCCGCCAACGAGACAGAAGCCCTGAATCTAAAGAATTAAATTCTATACAAACGAAAGACGAGTTTGTGGGTGAGATGGTAGGAGGTTATTGCGAAACCGCGCGTCTACTGCTAAGGAAAGTGAAGCCTTAAAATTATATTCAAGAGTTATATGAGAAGTAGGAAGTAAGTACTGCAGTAGTGCTGATGCAGATCGGATGCCCTTTATAGAGAAAGGAAACATAGCGCCAGAGTTTGGAGATAAATTCAATTGAATATTTTTCTATATCAATGCAGAAAAAGTATATTGTATACTAGATATGCGTTTGCGCTAAAGGAAGGTTCGCAAATGTTCGTTCGTTCCTGACGAAAACTGAAGTAAGTTCAGCCGAAAGCTAGAACTAACACCAATTTTGTGTTGTTGCGTCCCACAAAAAAAAATACCGAAACGAAACAGCTAGAGTGTGTGTTGCACAGAGCGGGCGCATGCTGCTAAACATGTGCAAATCTGTACTCGTCTTTTTACATGGTAGGAAAATTGTTTCCAAATCTGTCATGATGACGTTGGAATTGTACGAAAAGAAAAAGGGTCTAAATACTTGGATTGGTACAGCTTACTATTATTTGTGAAGTTTTCATAAAAAGTTATTTTCAGTATTGTGAGCAAGGGTAAGAATGGTGCAGAATGAAATTGTCAGCTTGTTGGCGGGAACGCTTATCCGCATCTTTGAATTATGGTCACGTAATCCATAAAAAAACATAAAAGTAAATTATTCTTACATATGTCTATATAGAAATTGAAAAAAAAATTTTTGGATAAGAGATTTTTTGGACAATTGAGATTCCACTTTCAGACATTGAAGTAGTGATTGTCGTAGAAAATACACGCAATACTCTAGATTACAACTGTAGAAAACAAAATAGGAAGAAGTTTTCTCTTCATCACTCTAGTCAGAAATAAAAAATGAACGGGATACTTTAAATTAATCCCTAAAATGGGCATTTGATGCTCGACGTTTGTGGCATCACAATAAACATTGGTCGCTGAGCTTTGCGTGTTCCTTTGATGAAAATAACTGCACATAAGAATATGTGAAGCAGCTCTGTCGAAAAAAAACATATATTGCTCATTATAATGACGAAGTAATAAGCAGAGTGCACGCTTGCTTGGTAAGTAAGGAGATAAGTCGGCTAGAAAACAGTACGAGAGCTATCACACTGAAGCAGCACTGGCACAACACATGACTCCGCTCTATATACGTGACGAAACACAGATGAAGCGTCAGACAGGGCAGCTAGATTTTTTCTGGTCTAAACACTGAAAATTGGCATTCATACAAACAATTTTTTTCTAAGTTTGATCACTTTCATCAGCAAATCAGCCAAGTTGGAAGCCATACGTCGCGGCGGTTATAATAGCCAACCGAGTGAAAGCATTCTGAAGCTCTCGAGTTAAGCATTTTTTCTAAACATTCTTTGCTAAATTTGATCATTTTCGTCAAACAAACAAGGTAACTAGATTTTTCAGGTCAAAACGCTCGAATTTGGCATTTTTTCAAGAACTCCTAGCTAAATTTGATCATTTTTGTCCTAAAATGAGGCAAGCTGGACACCCTGAGTGGCGGCGGTTACAATGGCGGGCCGAGTGCAGGGCACCGCCAGAGCCGCGCAGCTGCCGCCCCATTATGTGAGCTGTGGGTCGGGTGACGCGGCCTACCTCCCTCTCTCCTGCTCCGCTGCGGTAGACCCAAAGTTTCCCGACGTGAGTGTTGTTCTCACACCACCTCACACAAACCAATGATTCTCGTAAAGAAATAAAATGAGTGATTTTCCCGGCAATAGTCAAAATTAATGTTCCCTCGAAAGGCCATATGACCGAGCCCTAAAAAGGAAAATGGATAATTATCTCGAATAACAGTGAAAATAAATGGCTGCGGTAGGCCCAAAGTTTCCCGACATGAAGTGTTGTTCTCACACCACCTCACCCAAGCCAATAATTCCAGTAGAAAATACCTAAAATGGATGATTTTTCTTAACAATAGTGAAAATGAATGGTTGCGGTCGGCGCAAAGCTTCCCTACATGAAGAGTTGCTCTCTCACTCCCTCGCACAAATCAATGGTTCACGCCAAAAAAATAAAATGGACTATTTTTCCGAGCAACAGCCCAAATGAAGGTTGCCTCGCCACACGACCGATCCCTAATGAACGAGTACCGCAAAAACCTAAATCGGTTTATTTCCACGGACAGTAGTCGTATTAACAACTTCCTCCAAAAAAAATAAAATCGAACTTTTAAAGGCATAACTGTGTCCAAAATGGACAATTTTCTGGATTCCATATTATAGCATTCTGTCTACAAATAAAGTAGCAAGGATAGTCACTTTTAAAATAGACATTATTTCTTAGAGAGCTTTATAGGTCATAGTTTAATAGTTAGACTTTACAAACGGCAAAACAATGAAGTAAATAGCATTTTGTAATGTGGTACATTTCTATAATTCAGGAACATGCAGTTACGTTGAAATATTTTACTTTCACGCTGCCATGTCAAAAACGAACGGTATTTACGCACATTCACTCAAATTCCTCCATTTTCAGTCCACCTTGTTCGAGGATATTGACTTTCACAAAAAATGTCTGGCGCAAACATCCACGCAACAATTCTAAAAATGGCACTTTCCGCAATCGAAAAGGTTTTTGCACGACGATGTCAGAAATATTTCTGAACAAGGGTGATCAAAATAAACGGCTTCTGACGGAGGGCTCATGAACGCGGAAGCTGAAGTCGTGCCTAAAAATAAGCTTCGAAAGAAAAAAGAAAATAGAACTTGAAGTCGCAAGTCTATCCAGCAAAAGATACAGCGCCAGTGTGGAGAGTTTGATTTAGAGTATGGTTTATCCCTCGGGATCCCACGATATTTTTAGCAGATTTTCTTCCAGTGACTGTTTTTAGTTCCGAGAAATAAAAACTTTTATATAAATACATATATGTAGTGTGACCATATTTTTTCCAAAAAGCTTGAAAGAAAGTTTTCAAACTGCTTCTGATAACTGTAATGTTGAGGTTAGTTAATAAGTGATATAATTCAACATCTGGAACGTGCGTTAGTTCTTTCGTTAGTATCATCAGCCGCAGGTGATGGCGATGCTTTAACTTTTAAAAGTACTAAGGACCATACGGTGTTAGACAATAAAATTATCTCGCTCTTCAGAAAACATTCGCGCAAATAGCTATAGGGAAACACGTCACTATTGATGAATTTTTTGGTTATTGCAGTTAGTAAAAGTGATTCCATACGACAATCATTGACTGACAAAGTGTTTCTCCCTCCTAAAACACCCTGCAATGAGAAGGGTTTTATACACATACGTAAAATGAAAATCTACTTGAGAATACGACGTTTAAGTGAAAACATCATGTTAAGGTGAACTATGCCTTTTGAAAGTTATCAAAACTGCACTTTGCACTGAATTTGGTTCCATAACTCGTATCTAAGTTACGTTCAAGCGTAAAGCGATTACTGCTGTGGATGCTCCACTAGCTGTTGGAGACTAGTGGAAGTGAAACCAAATACCGCGATGAATTTTGGGACGTAGATGATTGGGACATATCATCGTAGTTAGTTACCGGTGGTTTGGAAACGGTAGGGTATAAAACCAACGCGCATAGGTTGACTCACGTCAAGATACCGATACTGAAAACACGTGAGCGGCTATCAACAAAGTCAATAAAGTACGACTCATCGCACACGGGCAGAAAAAGGGCGACAGATCGTGCTCTTAATTATAATTGTTATGAATAGCCCTGTGTATAATACCCTGTGTATAATTACTGAACAGCAATTCTCCGTAGGCTGTACTCTAAGCTATCTTGTGTATGTTCTTGTTATGTTTTTACGAAATAAAATATCTTATTATTTATATACGCATATATGTGCGCACAAACACCCAATTCTTCGTGGGATTTTGAAATTTATTTTTGCATCAATTTAATTATGCAAAGAAATGGATTTTGACTGGTAACTTCAGAGAAAAATTGTGAATACAATAAGAATTACCTCACTCGTAGTAAAGGGTTCTGGTCCACATCATAATCATGCAGGTATAGTTTCTGTCTGCAACACAAAGAATGAAAAACGCCGAAATTGTCAATTGGATCATGTCAACTACGACTTGGATATATATAATAATCAACGACCACAATCGATTGAATCTAATCTATTTGTTCCTTCCCCAGCTGCTCTCTCTTCTTTGTGAATTTTCTATCGCTAACCGCAATGGAATGAGAACATACCATGTTCCTCGTGCTACCATTATTACGAAAACATTTTTTAGGACCATAATGGTTCGGAAAAGATAGTTTGTTCCTATCTGGAAATTTTCAATTGAGGAAAAATTGTAATAGTTTCAACCTGCAGCGTACGTTCATCCTGCTGGCAATCAAAACCTTAATTATTATGGTAATCAGAATCTGTTGAAAGTAATTACCTTTTGCTTCCCTTTCTTTGCAAATATTTCTACGGACAACCTCAACGGGATGAATGCGCGTCTCCAGTGCTCTGCCTCCTTTAATTTCCTCCTCAATAACAATACGTTGGATGAATTAAAATGCAGGCTCGGAGTCCTCATTTTTCAGAATATATGAGAAAAGTCATTGATAGATTTTCGTTTGAAAAACGCCTGTAAGTTTTCGCGTTTCCAGCGTTGCAAGAAACTGTTTTAAGAAACTTCTTAAAAGGATTCCAGTTCAACTTAATCAGCTAAGTTGCACTTCTCCAACATGCATTTACAAAGCGCACGGTCGTCACTTCTAAAAATGGGGTGTTTTCTGAAGAGCATGAAAGGATCAGAGAAGCATCATAAAAAAAGAACGTTACTCTACCCAGTTTAACTTTTTCGCCGCCTACATGCATGTTTTAGCCGCCCAAGTAATTAAATCGCTTGGGTGGCGAAAAACATGCATGCTCCGGCGAAAACGTTAGATTGGGTATAAGCTTCGACTGGCATTAGTAGTAAGCCCTTCGATCTTAGTTTTAGAATGATTTGAAATGAAGTTTTGTGGAAAAATACACGGAATTTTGCTGCTCAAATTTCCAACACAAACTTAGTTTAGAAGCTTACAGTAGGCGTTGCTTCTAGTTACTGGTATATAACACTGGTAACAGTAATGTTAAAACTGTACGTTTTTTTCAAAACGGAGATTTCATAAATAACACAATGAATGGACAACATGTAAAATATTCACAGCACATCCATCTTTCTGTTTCAAAGAGTTGAGACCCTCGATAAATTATGCAAGACAAGAATCACCTCCACTTATACCTCATTCGTTTTGGATAGATCTACTTTTAAGCCAGCACACGGCTCTATAATGAAAACTGAACAATCTTTTAAGTTTGGTAAACTCAAACTCAACAATTTTCTCAAGCGAGCTAACACAACCCTATAAACGAACCCGAATACCTACCGAATTAAATTTCAAGGTTTAGGTGGTACACCAATATTGTTATGCGAACGTACGGCATTCGATGGCTCTAAACTGTGCGGCGGTCGACCGAGAACACGCGACGCAGAAGAGCACCAACTGCGACGAGGCTTGTGTGAGCTATCAAATGAGGACAGCAATAATTGCGCACCTGGGCGCCAGACAAAGTGTCACAGTTGCGCGGCCAGTGCTCTCAAACTGGCAACAAGATGCTGCCGTCATCGGCATCTCAGGCGTCGAAAGTCGTTTCAAGGGCCAGCTACTCGTAGCCCATTGTTTCGTTATCAGGCGGAACGATAACGACACTAAAAACTCACTTGTGTCTCTTCACTTCATCGTGATGCGTATGCCGCGCATTAATCGTGAGCCCCACAAGACGCAATGAACAATAGCCGCTCTCCAAGTAACAAGGCCCGCGTATGGGAGGTTTCGGGTGTACAAGTAAATATACAAGCAATACGAGTTTAAATCTTAAACATATCTTCGAAATGAGTTCAAAATTATGGTGAAAAATAACGTGCATCTTTAAATTTGTGCTAGACCTCACCTTGAGAACGAATTTAGTTCATTTTCCTTTGAGAACCGTGAGGACCTTTCTGTCTGCACAGTAGACACGGAAAACATTTCAATTGGCGTAGTTTGGGGAAGCAGTTGGGCCTCACATGTCAGTTTGAGTGTCCGTCTTCGGGCGGAGGCTCGATGTCGTCCTTCAGTAGCGGCTTCCTCTGTCTCAGTAGTTCCCTTGGCTAAGCTCAAGTCTTCAGCTCCCGATGAGGAGGATTCAGTGGGCACAATCCCCGTCGCGTGAGGTTTGGGGACTACCTCAGGGCCGGGCAGCACAGCCTCACCTCCTTCCTCACTCTCCCCAACCTCCACTCTCTCTCCTCCTCCTCCTCCACCTTCATCCCGTTCTTGTTGGTGGGGATGCGGTGGCAGGAAAGATGGGGAAGATAAGGACGAGGTTATGGTGGGGAAGGGAGCCACCGTGGGGAGAGGGGAGGCCGTCGTGCGGTTGTGTAAATGGAAAACCAAAGAGAAATTATGGGAAATTGTTTGCAAAACTTTTCAATAACGAGAGTTTGGTGCAAATTGGCGGTACAGAAAATGACTGCTTATGCATTGGAGGGCCCGAAACAACGTTGGCTATCACCGAATTGTTCAGCTCGCCTGCGGCGGTTCATGTGTGGACGCAAGCAATCGAGCAGAGTGCAATTGCTAAAGTGCAAGAAGGATAGAAAATTTCCAGGAGAAACAGAAAGGGAATCGCTCCGCAGAACACTAGTGAAGAATACTCAAAAAATTTAACAAATATGCTTCACGTGCTCAAAATAATATTCTGTGTTAAAAAGATCATATCACTTGTATTCCAGCTTATACTGTTCCTCAGAGATAAGAATGCACGACTTGTTATGGCTAGATGATCATAGTTGATACTGAGCGCTTCACTTCGCAGTGAATTTCTTGTTCCTCAAAGGTTGACTCGTGCTGCTCTCCTCCGTCGTCAAGTGCAGCATGAAAAAGGCTCCCAAATGTCTTCTTTAACCATCAAATTGGAGAATGATGGTACTCTTCAGCATCATTTAAATTTTTCCATTCAAAATCAATTTCACTTCACTGATAATAGTTTGAAGCCTATTTGGGATTTGCACTTTTTCCTCAAGTGGAATTAATCCCACTGTGCAATGACAGAAGAGTTACACTAGTTTCACTTTTTATACTTACATCGTTATCAAATGTGATTCTTTAGCTATAATTTATTATTCGGGAATCTTGGGTAATATGATCTGAAAAATTTGTGTGTTTTTAATACATAAAATCTTGACGAAAATTACTCTAATTTTTAAAATTATTTTCGTATTTAGTGAAAGCGATTATAAGTTCTTCATTTTCTGAAAAGGCCTTACTCTGATTTGTTTAGGCTCAAAAATTACATTCGATATCCGTGCTCATAAACAAAGTGAATCTAATAACAAGTTACATATCTTTTCAGTTCGAACGCAGCACCGGAATTGATCGTTCACATCGAATTGTTGGCATCGTGTGCGATTCTTCTATTGAATTATTTGCTCAGCAGAGAAATTGAGAGTCTCCGATTGTATTTGCAGTCCGAGCTTTGAAGCAAATATCCAACTGAACATATACAGCGATATTTGATAATGGCTTTCGTCTGATACAGATTTTTGAAAATTATTTCTGGTTTTACTTGTCAACAATGTTGAAAGAATCAATATAAATTAATATTTCAACTCACATTTGTAATTGAATCACTGATGGTGTATGCAAAATACAACTAAAACTGACGAACTGATAATCACAATAGATTACATATATAAAAGCAGATTTTGAATTTTTTAGCTTATGCTACGCAAATAAATTAATTTGCTAGCATATACCATGAAAGAAACTTATTATTTGCCTACGCGACTTCATTTAATTAATTTATTTGCCTATGCGACTCTCATCAATTTTTGTTAGCACAAGCAACTCCAGTTAATAACTTATATAGGCGGACGCAAAATTCAACCGAACAGTTCACGAAAGGGAATTCATTTCTAATGAATTGAATTTGTCCATTTCCTCGTGTTGTTGGAATTTGAAAGTTGTATCTTTGCCGATAGTTGATCTCAGGAAATTATGACACTTAATCTCAGGAAATTATACCCGCAAATGATTAAATTTTGGCATAAAGCAAGCACTTTAGCCGGCTAATAAAAGCATTTTAAATGAAAACTCTTTAATCATATTTGAGAATATTACGTAACAATTGGAACTGTAGTCTTGCTGTGAAGGATGTGATTAATAGCGCAGTGTATCCTAGATAACAATATTGATGTATTTAGAGCACACCTGTTGTATTCACGGAATTGTTGATCATTTTACTCAGTAGATGAAACGATATTCTCAGTATCAAATGCAGTTTGGAATTAAAATTTCATCAAATTAATGTACGCCACATTGCTAAGTGAAAGAATCGTAATGATGAATTTTTAGCAAACTACATCGGTGTACACGAATTCTTCAATCAGACTGTAGTGAAGTAATCGTTAATTGCAAAACATTTAATGAGCAAAAAAGGTACGTTTTATCAGATAGATCTGCTGTTTAAAAATTCAGGTTTCGAGATGCTCCGGGCACGGGAGCTTGCTTTTCCCTCCTAAGTTATAGTCCTAATAACGGAAAAATTTTAACACGGGCATGACTCTGAAGGAATGAAGCTAATAGAGCGAAAAATAGCATTATGCATTATTTTATTCATTGGCGGAATGCACGTGTGGGATATTCGAGAATACTGCTAAAGATCAGCCCATAATTTCAACCATTCACTCCCGTATATTTCTCCGTCCAGTTATTATGACTGTGTAAAATTAGGAACTTGGACTGGTTCGGCTTCCTTATCTGCTTTTTTTAGAAATTGTTAAAATTCAGAGAATACTCGAGCGGAGGTCAGGCAGCTAGCTGAGGTCCGGCGGTTTTGTAAGCAAATCTGAAAGCCTCGATCAGCCTTCAGTACTTAATATTTCTTTATGCGATTTAGTAGACTGACACTGCAGCGCAGTTTCCAGAAAAATATCAGTTGTGATTATGAAGTGGTATAACACGGAAGTGATCAACGAAACAAATTTGTAGGTTTTGTTCGCCACTTGCCGTTCGGAGAAAGCAATTGACTCAACTTCTTTACAAGAAAGCGTTCCAGCTCTAACGTCGAAGTTCGCTTGTATATATAGCTTTTAACATTATTAATTACATTTAGATTATTACTATGCTTTTTTCCTTTACGCAAATAAACAGAGGTATTAAAATTACAATTCTTCTAATAAAATAAGCAAACTTTTTTTGAACTAACTCTAAAGCTCGCATATCATTTTAAAAAGAAACGTCAGATTTGAGTGAAAAAGTTTTGTTTTTGATAACACAAAGCCTGAAACAATTATGTATTTAGTTGTAGCTAATTCCTGCTGACTGGAATACTTCGTTTGCAATATTATTTGCGCATATCTATTTCTGATCGACAGAGCATATATTTCACGCATCCCGTTAACGAGATTATAACATCTTAGACTTTGTTGCAGTTATTTGATGTTCTGTTTGCATTTGGTAATTCGAAGAGGTAGTTACAGAAATTATGGTGTTCTGTGCCGGACACTCGCTGCGTTAAATCGCATGCTTGAAAAATGGTAAGTAGTAAGTTATCGTTTTCATTCGCTGTTGTCGCAGTGAGTGTACGGGAATACGATAGCAAAAATTTTAGTAATTTTATACTTCCTGAACGAGGCGTATTAATATTTTTGCTCCCTAGTATAACATTGTTACTGGCTTTCTGTAATATATATAGGTAGAATCTTCTCAGGCTTCCAAATGATTCTTAATGCAGCAATTTGTGGTAGTTTTATTTAAAATACTTCAGTCATGAAAGTTACATCGACAGAAAGTTGATAACGCAGCTCTCAACAATACTGCCACTCCTATAAAGTGCAGTTTCCTTTTCATCGAGAATTTGAATTTACTTTAGCAAGTTTAGAATTCATTTATAAGTGCCTGGATACACTGTTTCAACTGAAAAAACTTCCGCGTTCGAATGCACATAACGGAATTTATGAACGACCGAAGAAGCGATAATGGAAGTGAAATGTGGCAACTTTTCAAAAACTGAAGTACCGTACACCACTTTTTGTATGCTGAAATATTACGTAAGTGTATGAATCCCTAAGTAAACTGAAATCAAATTTAGACAAGGTAATAAACGTTTCAATTTTCCTTCACTACTGCTAGTTTAATCAATCTCATTGAAGCGAGTGCTCTCGCTTAGCTTTAGAATGGTGTGGATGAGATGATGGTGTACTGGAATGTGCTTGTGAAATCTACTTCGTGTTGTGCAGTGGCAGTAAAACGTGCAAAAAGTTATGTAGTTTGTGTCTAGTCTTTCTGTGGAGTTGATGCATCGTTGCTGCAACGAGCTATGCTACTTGATGTATTATGACTGATCACTTCTGCACTCGTAACGTTTCGGATATTGTGTCATGGAAAACGTAGATATTTTGTTAATTTCTTATACATGAATTTCAATGAATACCCTAGTAGCTATGTAATTCCGTTAATAAAGCCTACAATCAGTTACAGTATTTATTGCAAAAAGAGACTTCTAGTAGAAAATGTCGCAACATATATTGGCTAGACAATTTTTACGAATTAATTGAAAATGCGTTCGCTGATATCGTCAGATGATTACGAATCAAGGTTTTTCTATTATATCAGCTGGTTATAGTGCTAGAAATTTTCGAGTCACATGTGGTAAAAAATAATAGAGTAACCAAATTAATCGGTAGACCGGAGATGCGGTGCGCTCTCACGAGTGCAGTTTTACCAACACCCACACCCTCCACCTACACTTTTCTGAGTAGCACTGCCATGGGGCAGAGTTACCAACCTGCATACCCAGCCAGGTAAACGGTGTTGCCAGCCCAGATAATCAATTTCTTGAAATCAGAAATATTATATCTTGATTCGCAAGAATCCAGAATAACAGCTGTTCAATTCAACACTGATACATTCAAATCGAATATTTACTTATCTAAGCTTCGTAAATCATAGATCAGTATTATTTTGCTGCATATTTGAAGGTAGTAGAGCTCTGGGAGAAGACAAGATATTTCTTGGGATCTGGTAACACTGCAGGTAGCGCTACTTTGCCAGTCAGCCACTCAGCCACCCACCCACATTGCAAGTCTTGCCACTCCCACTCAGTCGGGATGTGCCTGCCAAAAATACCCCGCTTCTTAATTCTTTGCAGCTGTGTGGGTAACAGTGTACAACATTTTCTCCTCAGCAGGGTATATAATTTCACTTCGAAAGGAGACCCCAGACGGGTGTTCTCGTGACTCGGTGGGAGATGAATCGTACGCTATATTTTACCAAACCTTCAACCTTTCATAAAGGACGTTTTATCTGTAGTCAGCATGCTTCACACTGCGGTATTAAGCCCATTATTTTGTGAAGATAGAGGGTTTTTAGAATCTTGTGAGAAACTGAAAACCACGCCCATGCAAGTGTGGGGCTGCCCACTTCACCCAAATGTCCCGCCCACCTGACACCACCAGCCGACCGCCAGTGGACTGCTACTGCATCAATGGCTGCGCCGAGTAACGGTCTCAGCTTGCCATGCCATGCAGCTTGCTTTATTAACGGTGAGTCCTGCAACGCCAATTGGCGCAGCTGGGCTTCTTGAGTGCAAGTGGGCTTCTTGAGTGCAAGTGGGCTTCTGAGGGCAAGTGGGCTTCTGGAATGCAAGTGGACTTCTTGATTGCGAGTGGGCTTCTTGAGTGCAAGTGGGCTTCTGGAGTGAAAGTGGGCTTCTGGAATGCAAGTGGACTTCTTGATTGCAAGTGGGATAATCTTGCAGGCCCCTTACTCAAATACTGGAATAATCGTTAGGCTGCGTACGAAAAAGGTTGTCTGAGAGTCACGTAGTCTTCTAGCAGTCGTATGTCTTCTGTCCCTTACACCCATGCACACCCGTAATTCCTCACCCTACCTAGGTGTCGAAAATGGGTACCGGCTTGACCGAGGGAAACAGTACCCATTTCCGAGTACGGAGAGTTAGTTATAAGGCATTTGAAAAGCCAGTGTACAAGATGATATGTATCAAGCTTGATTGGAATAAAACATCCTTTCTTTCTTTTCCTTCTTCCCTAACAGTCAGTTACGAGATCTATGCGACCTGCGTAAAGGGCAGAATGTCACGTCTACAACGCTGGTCTATATATAAGGCCACCTACAGACGGTCCATAGCGTTATAACGTTGGTCTGCTCAAATACACTACCCAGATCACATAATGCATGTCACAGTATATTTTTTTATCCTATCTTACCTTCACAGATGCATCTTTCTTGAATGAATGTCTCATAAAGAATTAAACTGATGATAGAGTTTTCAAGGACCTGGTAATGTTATACATTTACAAACCAATTTTATACATTTCATGTATCAGCGTTATTTTTTTATAAATTGTTTTTCTTTTCTGTATCTCGTTTGCAAATTACTCTTGATCGTGAACTGTAGCCAAACCACATCCCATAGCACGTGCAGTAACGCTACAATCTATCACTCTAGACGAGTGTTTTGAATACAGCAGATATTTGTTTAGCTTCAATATGGTAATGAGTGACTCAGGAGCAAGCCGCTGAAACAAAGATCGATGTTAGCACATTCCGCCTGTATTTCTTCTCGCTAGCTGAACGCGAGTCGCATCTAATTAGTGAGAAATCCGCCTGCCGACTAAATTGACTTGTTTCTTCACAAGGAAGAGTCTGATGCCATTGATGAGAATACAATGAGGTCCCCAAAAATTATGCAAATAATTAAGAACTATATAGGTTTCACAGCATACATAAATCTTGCATTTTTCATTAATAACTCGAATTTTTAATACATGCACATTGAAATTACTTGCGCATCATGAAAATCGATACATTGAAGTTATCGTTATAACCATAAGACTTAAATCATTTCATTCGAATCATTTATGACAAATTTTTCAAACTGTTGTTTTAATATGAGATGTAATTAGACAGTACAAAAATGGCAATTTCTACCTCCAATTACAACAGAACGAACGCAATACACGTGTTCGATGCCGTTGGTCACGCGCGTCAAAAAATATTCTTCTGGCAGTCGCTCGGTGCTCATCTGTTTGTAAGTCTAAGCTTAGTGACAGATGTGCTAAAATATTGCCGTGTTCCTGAACGGGTGGTTTCGTCCCAGTCTCTTCCGAGTTGGTCTTGATTCATTGCGTGAATTACGCGTGGTTTCAAAATGTAAACAAGTATGCCTCTAGTTCTAAATGATGTGTGACGTGTGCAATCTTGGTGTCTCTAAATGTTGGGAAATCCAAGACTGTGAATCATTAATATTTCCAATAAACTGTTACCATCAGTTTTTTTATTATGTTATGGTTGGAATTATTATAATACAGGAATGAGCTGTGACAATTGTGATCCGAAGTCCAGAAAGGTTGGCTTTAAGGACCTATATTTCTAGTTATCATTATACTGGCCGTTCGAAAAAAAAACGGCGCAAACTTTGATGGCAGATATCAAGACCAAACAGAACAACTTCTTCACCAATAAATACAAATTTAAACCATCACGTTTTTGAGATATGGACTCGTAAAGGTAGTTGGCCTCTAGGAAAATTTTCTACTCTTTGCATTATCTTGGATCCGCAAGTAATGGCAACATTTGTTTACTTTAAAATCGTCTGCAATCAGAGAACATTTCAAAGTAGCCCTGAGACCATGAATAGCTTAAAAAATTCAGAAAAGATACATAGTAATGAATCTTTTTAGAAGCATCGATGACGCTGCAGGTTTCATTGCACTTGATTAGAGAGTGTTATAGCGTGTCCTGGAATCGCTTTCGTGTATTTAGAGAGAACTTTCGCTTCTATTCAGAACGCATAAATCTTTCGTTATTTATAAACTATTTGTATTTTTAAACCTTCATTGAACATATGGAACACTTGTTTGTCATTTTAATTCCGTTGTAAAGTTCACGGAATCCAACGAGTTTCCAAAACCTACGACTCTGACTCCGAGGGGCGGGGACAACCCCTATATGGGTTGTCCACGATAAACTGCTGAGCATCAGTACTGATTTGGTGAGCGTAGCCCGCTTTGATTGAAAAGCAAGAATCGTTTGGTTTATGCGTTGTAAAGATGGGAAGGAAACTTTTCAAGCTTTCCTATTGTCATTGTTTTCATTTTACGTACTCGAAGTTTGATTTGTTTAATTTCGTACTTAAATTCACGACAGCTATATATGATACATGCGCTGAAATTCTATATGAGTAGTAAAGGTAGGAATTATATAGTGAGTAGATAGGCGGGTATGTCGGTGGTGACCGGATGTTCAAAAAAAGTGGCGTAGTTTAAATTTTTTCGTAAAGTTTTGAGGGAATCCATTTTTGTAACAATTTATGGATCTAAACTTGTTCAGTACGAGATGTTCTGCTCATCTCCTCACCTTCGGCTTAGCTAGCATTGGCTGTATGTTTAGATGGAATTCTGGATAAGCCTTAGTCAGAAAATGGGACAAGGAGAAGCTGACTAGAAGAAAAATTAAATTGAACACTTCCCAGAGACCTGGGGACAAAAACACATCTGATATTAAGAAGAAGTTTGTCTCTCCAATGAACTTAATTTCACCTTTAGGGTGTCGAAATAATGAAGGATAGTGTTCGAGAAAAGAATTTGGAACTCATGTTCAAAGCGACAGGTAGAAAACAATACTGAAAGTTTACGCAATCCATTCGTCGAAAAACGTACAACAAACTGAATTTTAGGAAAAAATTTAATAAATGCTTCCAATCCCATAACGGTTCAATTTAAAATATCAGATGTTAGAATCCAATAATTAATTTGGCATATCACCAATTACGTACGGCAGGCGGTGAATTGCTACATATTCTTACCCGAGCACAAACCTCCTAGAAGCTTGAAATAACCCAAATAAGCTGAGGAAATCAAAATTAAGTTTTAGCAGAATCATCTTAAAAATCATCGTCAACCGGAAGTTCGATGCCTTATACGATCCGGGGATGAGAAGACGAGCCAAGGTGCTACGATAGCGAGAGGTCTACCGCCGTATATATCACCTACCCAAGTGCAGTTTGAGATGTTTGCGACAAATTAAGTGTTAATCGCTAAATTAAATGTCTGAAAATAAGTAATATCCACTAATAACCTAGTATACCCTCACGCTGTAGAACTAGCTGAAGGTAGACCTCATGCTATAATATGATACTTGCTAGAGGTATATAGCGTGATATGCGGTGGTATATGAGGTCTGATAGAACTCATGCTACAGTGCGGTGGGCCCCACACTACAGTGCGCTAGACCCCACACCACAGTACGGTAGACCCCACACCACAGTGCCGTGGACCCCACGCTACAGTGCAGTAGACCCCACGCTACAGTGCGGTAGACCCCACACCACAGTGCGGTAGACCCCACGCTACAGTGCGGTAGACCCAACACCACAGTGCGGTAGACCCCACGCTACAGTGCGGTAGACCCCACACCACAGTGCCGTGGACCCCACGCTACAGTGCAGTAGACCCCACGCTACAGTGCGGTAGACCCCACACCACAGTACGGTAGACCCCACGCTGCAGTGCAGTAGACCCAACACCACAGTGCGGTAGACCCCACGCTACAGTGCGGTAGACCCCACACCACAGTACGGTAGACCCCACACCACAGTACGGTAGACCCACACCACAGTGCAGTAGACCCCACGCTACAGTGCAGTAGACCCCACACCACAGTGCGGTATACCCACACCACAGTGCGGTAGACCCACACCACAGTGCAGTTGACCCCACGCTACAGTGCAGTAGACCCCACACCACAGTGCGGTATACCCACACCACAGTGCGGTAGACCCACACCACAGTGCAGTTGACCCCACGCTACAGTGCAGTAGACCCCACACCACCGCAACACCCAACAGGCGGCGGGACACATCAGGTGGCGGCGGAAGATCAAGGTTGGCGCGATGCGGCGGCCAAACCGCGCAAAAAGAGCAAAGAGGAGTGACGTCACGCTGCTCCCCAGCTGACGCGAGAGTACCGGCCCCTCACTCGGCCCCCTGCCCCCTCCACGGAAGGGAACGGGTGTGTGTGCACGGCGTGTGTGTGTAGTAACACCAGAGCGGAGTAGCAGAACAAAGAACTCTGCGTGCTGTGAAAACTGCTCGCCAAAGCTTCTGTAGTTGCGCTTACTTTCGTACAAGTGTTTTTCATTATTTTTTTTAATTTGGAGCACATGTTAATACTTCTGATTCAATTTTTAGCACGTGGTAATATTTCATATTTAATTTTTTGCAGATATTAATATTTCATATTTAATTTGTAGTACAAAGTTTCGCACGCTTTAAGTACCTATGTGGTGAAATTGTGACTGTATGCCGCCGAGGTCAGACTTTACAGACCGCGCTGTGGGCATGGATTGATTAATGAGATTTCATTTCCAGAACGATAAATTTAATTTAATGAATTAATTTCATCATGAAGGGCGCTCGAAACCTCAATTGATAAAAATATCCGTGCAATTAGACCAATTGAACAAATCAACCATACGAATAGTCAAAAGAATTTCGTTCCATCTCGATAGTCCATTGGACGTCTCTTATATTCTTCCAGTTAAATTTAAACAAGTTTGTCGCGGAGTATTTATTCCATCACTCAACAGTTTCATGTTGCAATTCAATGATGGATTTTGAAGCCCGGTATTTCTATTATACTTTCAATTCTCGATACAGATTTTCCAGTGGGTTCATGTCCGGCCTCATCGCAGGTCATGGTAAAGCTGTTATGATATTTTTCTAAATATATATAAACTCACTGATCTAACCGTATTCCCGGGTTCATTAGAATTTTAGAATGTGTTGTACCTGATGAGCCGACGATTCCTGGCCAAAAATTTAGGCTTTTATGCAGAATATTGCTGGGGTCAACAGATTTTGATCCTCGTTAAATAGCAATGAAATTAGCCGTCCCGCTGGAGCTGGGGAACCCCAAAATATCAGCCGATCACCTCCATGTGCAAATATTAACTATATGGTTTTAGATTAAAAAACTTATCTTTCTTACGAGGAATCTGATATGCATATTTTATTTAAAGAGCTTAATTTTTGTGTCATCTCGGTATTGCATTCTTTCCCAAAAATCACTTTGTTTGTACAACAAGCTTTTGGCGAAATTTAAGACAAAATTTCTTTCATCGCAATTTGTGTTCATTTTAGCCGCGTGAGAGAGGTGGTGCCCAGCTCATGTAGGCAACTTCGATAGTCTTCCATGTCCAGGTGGACTCGCTGTCCTACCTAACTAGTCAATTGAATTTCTTGATGGCATGTTGTACGGTAGCCTTTGAGATAACTTCTGAAATAGTTGTAACAAACTATCAGACTTGTGGAAGTACATAATCATTTGCTTCAAACCAACGTTTGTACCTCGTACACTTATCCCGAAAAATAAACAAAAACCCTGGATTACTGGAGACATCGTGATAAATATAAAGAAACGTCAAGCGTACCTAGCCCTCCTTTACGAAGGGCGAATATCTAGAGAAACATATAACCGATTCAGAAACTATGTAACAAACCAGATAAGAACATCAAAAAAGAGCTACTTTACGCTCAAGTTTACTCAATTCAAAACTGACGTTAAAAAGACTTGGCATCTCCTTAACTCTTGCTGTAAACCGAATAATGCTGATAAAAAGAAAATTGAATATGTTATTCAAGACAATGTAAAATACCATGAGAAGAAAGAAATTGTGTCCTAACAACTTTTTCGTAAACGTAGGGAAAACTATAGCTGATGGTATTCCAAGTGAACCTACTGATCACCTGGAATTTATGGATCATATTCGAGAACACATCTCCTTTTTCTTTACGCCTACAAACTCCTCCGATGTAATTACGTGCATAAACAACATGAAAAATAAATCAAGTGGGTTACAAACGCTTCCAACTAAAGTACTTAAAGTTATTGCTGACATTGTAGCCCCGCTGATATCAAATATTATTAACCAGTCTCTCTTACTAGGCACTTTCCCGAACTCCCTCAAAGTTGCTAGAGTAACCCCTATCTTTAAAAGTGGTGAAAAAACCCTGTGTAAACAATTATTGATCTATCTCCGTACTACCAATTATTAGCAGAGTATTCGAAAAGATTGTGTATAAAAAAGTGTACTCTTATTTTGAACAAAAACCATTTCTTTACGATAAACAATACGGCTTTCGCTGTAAAAAATCAACAACACAGGCTATATTAAATCATTTACAATCCCTCTATTCTAATATAGATGAAGGAAAGCCTGTTTTCTCTGTATTTCTTGACTTTCGAAAAGTATTTGATTGTGTGGACCATAAAATACTACTCTCGAAACTACACTGTTATGGCATTCGAGGGATTGCCCATGATTGGTTCAGATCATACCTAACAAATCGGAAGCAATACGTTGTCATTGACGACGCAAAATCAGACCCACAGACAATTAGCCATGGAGTTCCACAAGGATCTGTTCTTGGGTCTCTCATGTTTCTGATTTTTATCAATGATATTGTAAAATCTTCATCATTCTTCAAATTCATACTTTTTGCCGATGACAGTACGCTTTCTGCGGTCCTTCCGAACCAAAATCTTGCTATGATTGTGGAGAGTATAAATACTGAACTTCACAAGGTTTCATCGTGGCTCAAAGCTAATAAAATAAGCCTTAATATTGATAAAACAAATTATATTACATTCTCATACAAGAAAAATGTATCTCTCCCATGCATTAAAATTGGCGAAGGTGAAATCGAAGAAACCAACTCATGTAAGTTTCTGGGCATCATAATAGATAAACATCTGACCTTCAAAGAGCACATCACTCATTTTAGTTCTAAATTATCAAAATCCATCGGAATCCTAAATAAAGTTAAAAATTTTCTGCTTTGAACAGCTTTACAAATGCTCTACCGAACGCTCATTTCTCCATACTTGCAATACGGAATAGAAGCATGGCACGGAACTGATAGAAATAAAACCAACAAAATTTTTACTCTGCAGAAAAGAGCTGTCAGAGCGGTAAAGAAGTAAAAGAACCTAGAATATAATGCTCACACAAATGATTCTTTCAAAAATTTACAAATACTTAAACTTTCGGATCTCTACAAAATCTCCATCTGTAATTTCATTTACAAAACATTAAGCAATGATGGCGGTAATAGCCTAAGACAATAACTGCGCAAACTGGTCATCACGACCATTTAACCCGAAATAGAAGTAAATTCATGCTTCCTTATTATTCAAAGGCCCAGTCGCAACACAGTATTCTCTTCGTTGAAACCAAAACTTGGAACTCTATACCTGCAGAGATCAGTGAATGTAATTCGTACAAAGTATTCAAAAGACATCTTGAGTCTCACTTCCTATCAGAATACTAGTCGTGTTAGATCACCGAGTCAAAATTTTGCCTCCTACATGTAACTAATGATAATGTCATAATGTAACTTGCCTTGGGTACCATAGCCAATCTTCTGTCTGCTCTTGAATCGTTTTATCAAACATACTGTTAAATATAGCCGATTTGACTTATATTGTAAAATACAGCATAAAATATCGAGTTAATTATCTCAATGATCAGTCTAATGCGAAACTAGGTTAAGTGAACTAGGTTAACCATTTTCGTACACCCTAGAATAACATGATGGTAGGATGCCCTAGAAGTCGCTGAACTTGTTCGGGCCCACAGGTAGCTATACTCAAATTTGACCATTGTACTAGACTTAAGAAAAATTCTACCTCTGTATCACCTGTGGTAAATAAATTGTTTAAATTGTTTAAATTGTTTAAAACGTTGCATGAGCTATTATGCTCAACGAGCGTGCCGTCAAGGCGAGACTGACGATGATCATCAATGCACCAGGTTACGTTTTTTACTATCACTCCCAAGAATATTCTCGCCATTGAATATTCTAAAACTCTTTGCCAATTATATTTTATTGGAACTTTTTTTGATTTCCTGAACTGATACCTTAAAAATAGACATTTATAGTAGCTCTTACGTTCTTTTTAATTCATTTTTGCCCATTCATGGTGAATTTATTCAGATATATCTTGCGTTTTGAATATTGAGTTTTAACCCTGTTCTTCATGCACAATAACATATTACCAATTTAAAATCACACTAGTATTAAAACTCTAAAAATTAACTTATAAATGCTGAACACTTGTGCGGTCATGAATGTTTTCTTCAATAACTGCACTTAGGCAAAGTGTCTGGGACATCCTTACTGTTATACTACCACATATGTTCTGAACTTTTGTGAAGTGTCGAAGCGTCACGTGCCTCAATCCCAGAATGGAAGCAGCAGAGTCTGAAGCGATGTGCGAAGCCTGTAATCTACTAATGAAAGATTCAAATTTTCTTAGCAATCGATTTAAAATCCCCTAACACTTACGGAAGGAAGGACCGCGCGTGTTGAGCGTTTAGTCACCATGTAGAGGCTTCATTTTTTCAAAATAGCGCTAAGAAATACACGTGCTTTTATTTTAAAATAAAGGATCATATGTTCGTCACAATATCAGAGGCAACTACCATCAAATTAGACATGGTTGCATTTTTCTCCACGAAACTCAAATTGAACACAATTTTATCGCAGTAATCATCATATCGTCCTTGTTCGACGACACTTTCGCTGACGAGAGTGACGTACTCAGTTCTGTATATCCACCTAAACTTACTGCAAGCGCAGTAAGTTTATTTAGTAAGTTGTCAGCGCAGTTGCATTATTCCACCAACGCTCTCCGATGCAAATTGTGTGCAACGTGCGAGCTTCATCGTAGAATAAATATGAATTTCTGGCGCTACTGCGTCACCATTTCAGGAAGAAAGTGACGTACGTTGAGCTCATGCGGCTCTCATGGCTTGGTTGTCATGGCAACCTCTGGCGCCCGCCCTTGCTCTTGATTTCTTCACCCCGGCCCTTCACGTCTGCCCGTGATGGGCTCAAGAATTAATCCTTTTGTTAAGTTACTTGCGATCCTTGTATCGTGAAGACCTGCTGGCTTCTGTTCACGACAGTTTATTTATCTCTTGATTTCTGAGGAAAGGACGAAGTGTATGGTAGAACTTGGTCCCGTTTTTTTGTATCACGCTTGTCCCATAGATTAGGTGACGTCTTTAATTGTATGACGTGCTGCGATCGAATAAATGTTTCCAAACAAACTTAAGTAGCACTTTTACAAAATCTGTCAAAGTTTTGCAATGAAGTAGTGAAGAGCGTTAGGTAGCATTTGGTTCATGGGAGCAATTGTGCAGCAATGCGTGAAGAAATCGATGTCTTAAAGATGAGTCACTGCAATGATTTCATGGCAGCGATCTATTCCCATTAAATTTCCTTCTACCCATTTACCGTTCAAAAGAAATCGAGTTAATTTATTTTCACTAAATACTGCTTACTTTCTTCCTCACCAGTGATTGAGCAGGTAGCAGGTACAAGCGAAATCACCAGTGTTGGAGCAGGTAGCAAGTACATGCGTAATCACCAGTGTTGGAGCAGGTGGCAAGTGCGAGCGTAATCGCCAGTGTTGGAGCAGGTAGCAAGTACAAGCGTAACCACCAGTGTTGGAGCAGGTAGCAAGTACAAGCGTAATAACAAGCAGGAGCTGTACACACACAGAGCATTTTCAAAGCATTTCTCATGTAGATTCAGTGTTGCTACAGAACGTGCGCATTTAATGTAAAACCACAGCCCACTCTGTAGATCTTACACCACATTTCTGAAACAGTAGCGATGCCTTCTCTGTAACGCCTCTGCTTTAGGCCAAAGCTGAGATATCTCATTTTGTTTGTGTCCTAATAGGTTTTTTTTATTTATTTTTTTTCTCAATTTACCGCCAAGTGCAATAACGCTAATACGAATAAAAAACTCTGTCAATAAAATAAAAATATCAACATTCAACGGTAAATTTCTACCCAGCACGTCTACCCTCAGCTCGCAGCATGACAACAGCAGGATTGAATATCCACTATCCAGTCATCAATTGGAGGAAGTATACCAGTCATGACGTTGTGTTCAGGTCAGACAATGTTGAACCATTAGCTCAATTTAATTCCCAATATTCTAAAACATGATATGAAATTGTTGCTGTATTTCAATTTGTCTTCACGTTTTGCTGGGTCGCACTAAATTTTGCTACGTTTCGCTAGGTTTCTTCACATTTCGGGGTTTCACGGTGTTTTCCTGTACTTGCTGATTTTCCCTATGTCTCTCTACCTGTTTCGCTCTTTCATGGTGTCTTCATGTATTTTGCTGTGTATGATATTGGCTACTTACGCTTCGCTGCCCCTCAATGTACGTTAATGTACTTCACTGTACCTAGTTATCTGGCTGTGTCTAATGAAGCCTTAGCAAAGAATGTAGCATAAGATGATAAGCCTATATTCTTACGCATCGTACGTTCAACTGAGCTTGGAGTCTCCGTCCGAACCTTCCAGGAAACGACAGTGCAACCCTTCATCGTCATTTGGTTTATAAATATAACACATTAGCTTTAGATGGTGCTCAAGGTCAGGGAACAAATGAATTCCTCAAAAACTATAGCCACAACATTGAAATTTATTTACAACATTCTGTATAATATAGTAGGACTTTACACGTTATGATCAATAAAGAATATGTTCATGATTTCGCTCTTTTCTTCACCGTCGTCGACCGTACAGCACTCGTCTTTCAACGCGATTTAATTATTGAAGAATTTCCGTGTAATTAGAGCTCGTATTTAATGTAACACACTTTAGACGAGCGCAAGAAGTGCGTGACTCTCATCTACGTTATTTCCATATTTATATTTCTTCCGTATTTCTGTTTTTATTCCTATATTTTCCATTTCTATATGTAGTTCGTATTTCTAAATTCATGTTTATTTTTAAACTTATTTCGTTGCGAATTCTACCGACGGTATGTACTTAATTTTGTGACTGCATTGTTCTGTAAAAAATAATTTACCTCCTCATTGCACTTAGTTGTATACAATGAGGTAGAGGAAACAGAGTAAGGTCATTTCTATGGGATAAAATACACCTCCTCCTATTCGGCTAGCCAATAGAAAGGCTTCATTTCAAACAATCTTTATGACGTCACCCAAACGCAATGTCGTTAGCCAATTGTAGAATCAGGTTTGGGGGAAGCAGCGTTACCAGATTCAATATGAGCGCTGCTATTGGTTCGTTGCCGTGACGTCAGCAAAATCACACCGTCACCGAAAAAAGACTGTTTTGAACCTGCCTTGTTTGCTCTACCGTGGTATACAGTGAGGTAGTTAACGCAAGGTTGCTTCAACTTTTTCGTTTTCAGTTTTAGAAATTGTATTCAGAGTAGCTTTTGCTACCATTTGTGTGTGGATGATCTCGCTATTTTTACTTCTGTTCGATGGAGAGTGTTTTTTTAATTTTGCATCACATGTGAGTATCATTGCGTTAGTATTATCTCTTCAGAAATTATCATGACTGTAATAACTTCCATCACGTTAGTGTCATAATGTTAGTTAGTTGATCTGCGCTGGTATTGGTTATCAATTCTGATATTCAATTGTAAAATACTCTTAGACAGAAAAACTTGGAGAAAAGACAACAACTCCATTATTTAGTACATCGGGTTTTAGAGACACTGCAGCGGGAACGAACAATTCAGGGGGAAATTGAGAAAAAGTCTACGGTATTCAGTTATCAAATTTAAGTTAGTCGCTCAACGAAAAGTTGATCGTTACTCAAATACGCCGAAAATTTGCAACATAAAATAAAACCTCTGATTTTTTGTTCTCCAGCCAAGCTCTTAATAAATAATTACAAAGTACATATCAAAAATCAACTAAAAGTGAATTGTGTATGTTTCTTGGACGGTTTTGGGTAGTTCAGAACAGCCACGTCTGTAACGGAGTCTGTAAATAGGAATGTTCTATTTCACACTTTGAACGTCAACATATACACGCAACAATGCAAACTTGGAGTGAGAATTTCAGAAATAAATCTTTTCTGAGCTCTGACTCATGCTTTTCTAATTTGTTTCCCTTCGAGAGTAAAAGATCTCAGAAGCGTTGGCAGTTTTACGCCACTGTATATTTAATTAACACAATTCTAAATCTGCAGCAAAAGAAGACGTCGTTAAAGTCGATGTCACAAGAGTCGTTGAGCCAATACCGCGAGTCGCAAGAGGCGGTTTTTTAATCAATATCGACATTAAAAACAATACACGCTCGCATTTACGTTTACATTTAGAGGACTGCCATTTAAATGAAAGTAGTATTTTGCTGTAAATGATGAGGTTTCTCCGCTGTCTTACCCCCGAGGTCGTGTTATATTAGTTTAGAACGTAAAACTGTAATGAAATGTTTCAATCGAAAACCTTTTATTTTTCACCAAATGATGATTTTGCATAGATCGTCAAGTTGGCATAAAAGAATCTAACTCTGCTCTCCGCCAGCCATTTAACACTTTGAATGCGACGTGCGCCACCGGTGGTACACGGAGGTAATTTTCATAATGCCGCTGACCGGTCAGTAGTCGCAAACTCAACGTTCATAAATATTTAATCAAAGCTAAATGAACGCAAGATCCAGTTCATGTTTGGTATTTCCCAAATAGCTTACTACAATTGACATTAAATTTGAGTTTGGTGTTGAACTTAATATTTAGTAGTCGCAGTCAAAGTGTTAAAAGGCAGCGCAGCGTAAGAACGTACTTCAAGGAAAATTTGACTCTGATAACTTCGACTGTGTCGTACAATTTTTTCTCCATATATGTTCCTAAGAATTGATTTAAGAATTGAGTTGTTCCGAATTGATTTCAACATATCACGCCCACCAACAGAAGTGAGCATCCCTTCGTCAGAGACGAGATATAGGAGAAGATTTCGTGCCTTACAACCAAACCGCGCCGCGAAAGTTTGATCAGCTCCGTACCCCGTTACTGACTTAGTACAAATAAAGGCCAAAACTCGTAAGCGGCTCATTTAAGGCTGCCCTGATGAGTCGCAACAACGTAGAAGAACAACAATAACAAAACCGAGTTGTGAAGCTTTGGTCAACCCCTTCTCGGGACTCCGTTGCTGACTTAGTCCAAACAAAGGACAAACTCGTTCAAGAGCCTCACTTAAGGTTACATTGATGAGCCGAAACAACATGGAACATTCCGTGACCAAAACAAAACTGAAACGTGAAGGTTTGGTCAGCTCCGGACCCCGTTGCTGATTTAGTCCAAATAAAGGAAAAACTCAAAAGAGTGTCACTTGAGGCTGCACTGATGAGTGGCAACAACATAGGAGAACACCGATAACAAAACCAAGTCGTGAAGGTTCGGTCAACCACCTCCTTGAACTTCGTTACTGAGTAAGTCGAAATTAAGGAAAAACTCTAAAGAGTGTCACTTAAGGCTGCACTGATGAGTCGCTTCCCCCAACCAGCGCTGCGGAGGGTGGGGGCGTCACACAGTAATCCCCCTTTAACCTAAACGCCGAGCGCGTGGGCGAAGCCTCCTCAGCGGTCCCTGCCCCTCACACCCATCCGCCCACACGTGTCCTGGCGCGCTGGCCACACGGCCTTACTTTCCTCAACGCATTTCTACATTGCAACAATTCGTTTTTTCTTCTTAGGGCTGGTTGATTAATGTAACTCATTTATAAATTTCGCTTTGTTTCTCCTTAGGGTTAGATAGTTGAAATAAAACGAAAGCGTTGAAATTTACAAATGCGGTGAGGAAAGTAGCAAATCACATTAAACAATGTGATTTGCTACGTTCCTCACCGCATTTGTAAATTTCAACGCTTTCGTTTTTTCTCCCTATGGCTGGTTGTTTAATGTAACGCAATTGTATATTTTGTTTTTTCCTCCGTAGAGACCAAGTTGGTTGTTGAAGAAACAGGGGAAAATTAGGTTCCGTCTTCACTTGATGTTTCTCAGACGGCTTATTTCACTTCCATAATTATTCAAAAGGGTAAATACGATGTTCTTCTTTCTTCTTTCAGAGTGATATTGAGAGATTGTTTCTTCTATTGAAACGTTGCTGTAGTTTATACTTCAAATACATTTCATCACCTTGCTACTCTTTTTGAAGCATCTGTGGCTACTAAGATGCAAATGTTGAACGCGGTCGCTGTCCCTTCTTGCGTGCGGTATGTAATGGAAAATTTAAGATTTATTCTCAGTCAGAACTAACTTTGGCTTGACAAATCAATGAAGCGTGAACAATGTGTTTCATTCCAACTCAAATCAAGTAGTGATCCGCGAGTTATCATCTGCCTTAACTCTGCCAGTTTCCAGACATATAGTTTTAGTAATATTAACTTATACTTTGCAATAAGCCACTGGTGAGATGGCTTACTTGTCTAAATTCATGATTTTATACAGTGTTACTGAAATAATGTTATTTAGAAATATTGTAGATCCCTACCGAGTTTGTAATATACAAACTACCGTTGTACGATAGAATACACTACTAATTCAAAAGCTAGTTTCAGAAGCTCTGATCCAAAATTCCCAGGTACGGCGGTCTGACGGATGAGAAGATCAGAAACTATCAGAAGCCTCAGAAAACCTCAGTCACAGCAGCAAGAATTTTTATTACCTTATACGCAGGAGTGTAGCAGTTAAGATTCTGTACCGTTTGATAATTCAAATGCTCAAAAAGGATTCAAATCCCGCTTGCAGCCTATTCGTGTGGGCAGTTGCTAATTGCCACGTGTGTTCTGGGTGGAGGGTCTCACGGAGCTCTTTGGTCTTGCGTCCAAAATTTCCAAGAGATGGGAAATGTACTGGACTAAAACGCAAGACTCCGCCACTCTAGTCTTTGAAGTGCATGAACCATCAGTTGCATGGAATGCGTGAGGTATCGTAGCGACATCAAGGGACGAGAGTCCTGGCCTCATAATCTGCAAGAAAA
Source organism: Morinoia aosen (assembly GCA_030386875.1). Classification (NCBI taxonomy): domain Eukaryota; kingdom Metazoa; phylum Arthropoda; class Malacostraca; order Amphipoda; family Talitridae; genus Morinoia; species Morinoia aosen. The sequence goes on along the minus strand of CM059567.1, from coordinate 48,755,138 downwards.
TTAGCTTGACTGTTTGAGAAGGAATATAACACGGCAATCTAACACGGAGTAATGACCTAAAGAAGCTTAAAAGCTAGAACTTCATATTTATTTGGTTTTTACTTCGATTAAATACTCGCAAAAAGTTTTTCAAGACAATTTCAACTTACGATGAATCATTTATGATGAAAAAGTGTGTAAATGGAAAGTTTAACCTTTTGATTGTGTTCTGCTTTCTGGGCGTCACTCTCAGTTTACCCAAACTGTTCAGGTATAAGGTCCAGATCAAACTACACCGTGTAAGTGTACTCAAGAATTTGGAAGCAAACCCAGTGTGTCAATATTGACGTGTCTTCGCGCTGCTAGCTCACTCTGCAAATAAAATGCACCTTTGGTGCGAACTTTGTGTTAAACTCATAATGCTGCAGCATGTGAACACATACTGTCGACATACAGTAATTACATTCCACCAATTTTTCCCCAAGTCACCGGGAACACCATTAAATTGAAAATCCAGATATTTTGCATACTTGGTTCCTTTCCACTTCTCCTTAGACGCTACTGCGAATGATATCCCGTGGGTGGAAAATTTCTTCACTGGAACGCAAGATAATTTTTCTTGAGGTCTGACATTTTGCAGGGCTTGTGAGTGGCCCAGCGGACCCGAGCTGCCCACTCGAGGGGAAGGTCACAAAAGCAGCTCCGATTGTCAGGGGCACGGAAGGTCAACATGTGGGAAGGCAGGTAGGTCAGAGGTCATCGGTTTGCGGTCCCACCAAACCTCACTTCGCTCGCCCCAAATTTGCAATGATAACAGACAAAAAGAATTGTGATCGATGGCGATAGCCCACGAAGTTCCATTCTTGATGTGGTTGCTTTCTCTGTAAAGTTTTATGGATGAGTTGATCTCGTCTGTCGTGTTGTGTGTGAAGGTTTGACGGCGTGCACTCTTTACTAGCCTCAAGATGAAGCATGTTTGTGTGAGCGTTACTCACCTCAAAATAAATATAATGAATGAAACATAGTTCTGAAAGCGAATGCATTACAGTTTGTGAGGATTTATTAAGATGTGTGAGTCACACTCACCTCCAAATAATTCTGATGAATCAAACATATTTCTGTGGACATTTTCTATGTACAGTTTGTATGGATTCATTAAGATTCTGCGTTTCATCTATCTGGATAGAAATTGTAAGTCGGCATGGAATTAATGTACTTGACGATTACTTAGGAAATCAGACACATTTGAAAATGAAAGTCATTAAGTGCATGTGAAAGTCATTAAGTGCAAACTGCACCCTGTCGAAAAATAAAAGGCAGTTGTGGATGCCGGTTTTGTGCTTTAGATGCAATCAAATTTTTCATCATAAAGTAGGATAACTCTGATACCAGTGAATTGATTCATTTCGCTCAATCTTTATATTAACCGACTTCGAACTCCTGCAATTCAAATTAAAGTTCAGATACACGATACATTTAACGGACAAAAATTATAACTTTTTCACAGGTTATTTGAAATTAAGTACTGCACATAAAATTGAAATTTAGATAGACAATGCACCTAATGGCCAAAAATGATAATTTTCCATAGGTTATTTTATATTATGAAAATCTGACAACATGATGATTGACTCATCTTTAATTTTTGTGTCAGAAGTTAGGTCTGAGCTGGCAGCAGCCGGAAGTCAAGTAAATTCGAAAGATTTCCGACTGTATCTAAATATCAATTATAAGCGAAGTTTGACCGTCAATGTTGGTGGAACATTAAACATTTGTTGGAACGTGAACGTTGATGGAACTTTAAACATCAGTCGGAGTATGGATGTTGATGGAACTTTAAACATCAATCGGAGTATGGAACTTGATGGAACTTTGGATATCAAGTGGAGTATGGAAGTTGATGGAACTTTGAATATCAAGTGGAGTATGGATGTTGATGGAACTTTGGATATCAAGTGGAGTATGGAAGTTGATGGAACTTTGAATATCAAGTGGAGTATGGAAGTTGATGGAACTTTGGATATCAAGTGGAGTATGGATGTTGATGGAACTTTGAATATCAAGTGGAGTATGGATGTTGATGGAACTTTAAACATCAGTCGGAGTATGGAAGTTGATGGAACTTTGAATATCAGTCGGAGTATGGAAGTTGATGGAACTTTAAACATCAGTCGGAGTATGGAAGTTGATGGAACTTTGAATATCAAGTGGAGTATGGAAGTTGATGGAACTTTGGATATCAAGTGGAGTATGGATGTTGATGGAACTTTGAATATCAAGTGGAGTATGGATGTTGATGGAACTTTAAACATCAGTCGGAGTATGGAAGTTGATGGAACTTTGAATATCAGGTGGAGCATGGATGTTGATGGAACTTTAAACATCAGTCTTAGTATGAATGTTGATTGAACTTTGGATATCAGTCGGAGTAGGAATGTTGATGGAACTTTACAGTAAATATCAGTCGGAGAATAAATGCTGCCGAGGTTGTCAAATACGAGCGCCATTTTCTGATGGGAGCGAAGTGTTCTCAGGAGCTCGCTGAAGTGTGAAAAGCTTTCGTCTTGAAAATTAAACTCGTCCATATAGTCAGAAAATATTCAGGAACGGGTATGGCTTCGATCACGGTTCAAATATTTAAATTAAAGATATCGCTCCCTGTATTGAAGCTTGAAACCATCTCTAGATTCTCAAAATTAGATATTTTACTTAGGAAATTAAGTTATTCTTAATGAACTAGAACAGGTTAGTCATATCAGAGAATTATTACTTAACATAAGATATTCCGTATAATGTAATGAGACGCTAAATCAATTTAACACAATCATTCGTAAAACAGTAAGAAAACACTTTCAGATTTCTTTTTTAAAATTATAAAACAAATCTGAAAACCCATTGTAAAACAAATGAAAAGTAATTCTGGGATTTCAAGCTTTCCTTCTGCACGCACGACTCGAGTGCCACAAAAATATTTCATTTCCCTTCGGGAATGAAATAATATCTCATGCGTGCACTGATGAGATAAAGGCTACTTTCGTTCATCAAAAGTCCCAGAGACCGAGCAGACCGAGAGTAAATATACGCCTTTACAACGCTTTCTTCGCTCGATACCCAGTAGCCCAACTTTCTTTTAAATATCTGTTTGATTTACAATAAGAAGCAAAAAATCGAAATGTCATTGAACAACTGCATGAGGCGCCATCTGCCTGCTAATGCACATGGCATCATTTTTGTGATATTTAGCCGCGTAACACTAGTGGAGATTCGGCTGTCTTCTGGCGTGTTTTTAGATACCAACAAACCGTACTCGTTTAAGCCCAAAATCGGTATTAACACGTATTGCAATATCGAAATGCATAACCAAGTATAAGCAAGGCAATTTTTAATTTAATCAGTAGTAAACTTCCCGAACTCAAGAACAAGACCTAGACGGTTTCAATTTTTGAAAAGGATTCTAGAGAGACATATTGGATGTGCGATCAGAACTACTGCTCGTTCAATGCAATATTAGGAGCTGATTTTCTGCATTCTTATAGTACCGAACGAGTCTCAGAGCCTTGAGATGAATAGAGGACGCTGCAGCTGCAGCGCGTTGCCAGCTTCATCGCCGTCGTAAGATTGTCTAAACATGTCGAGCGCATGAGCTACGGTAACCTCGATGTTTATTTCTTTCTTGTAGTAAGAGAAGACTTCTCGCGTTGGTTACAGAAAGAGCGGTGAATTAGGCTTGACGCGAGCATCGTTCGAAACATGCTTAAATCATTGTTGCTGTGCCTCCAAGTCGCAGCAAGTGATAAGGAAAAGTAGGGTGATGAGTGATAAATTCAGGCTACATGATCTCCTGCGCAGAGAAAGCCAGTCCCAATTAGCGACAGCGGCGAGCGTGCGAGTGAAGCGAGTGTTTTCCGCAGAACGTGCTTTGTTAGTTTGTTTACAAATGAGTTAAATGCATTTTGCTTAGAATTGCGTGCCCTAGGCAAATTGCAACGTTGCTATTGAATTTAATATAATACTTGCCATTTGTCTAGGCAGCTGACAAAATTTTCTTCTTCTGGTGTTCTCCAGGTGTATAGATGCATAAAAATATTTTTTTTTCTCCCTGCTTCTAAAAATGACTTGGGTAGAGAGAAATTGCGTTCTGCTTCATCCTAACCGTTCTGAGCAAGTGGAACTGAAGCTGGGAGTGAGCTTCAGACCTTTTCCGACTTCAGACGAGGCACTCTGTCTCACCAGCTAATGCTGCTTCCACTGCCGCTATTGCTCATTTCCATTACAGATAGCAAAGAAGTGAAGTCGTGGCTACCCAATGTGCCATGCAACGATGAACGTGATGAAGATACTCTGCAGTCACGTCACTCACACTACACGTCAGGCTTTAACACATCCTACTGTGTGCCGAGTTAGCTCATGAATTTTACGTCGAAATTAAGCTAGCTCGAAGTTTTGAAGTTTTGGAGCACCATTTCCCAAGGCTAAAATACACGTGCGAATTCGATGTTCGGGGGCCATTCACCAGGAAAATTAGAACTCTATACTCATTGCAAAATAGGAGTCTCTATAGGGTAGGGAAGCCGAAGAACTCGGCAGCGAAGTGATTTATATATACTTGTACTTCCGCGAATAGAAAATACGTACGTCAGGCAATCTTCATTTGCAGTCGTTCAGGGCCACAGGCCACGTGTGCCTATTTTTCATACGATATCTTCTCCTCCTTGATGCTCTTTAGTTTAGCAGCGACCGCAAACTAAACTTAGAGCATGTGGGGAGGGAGCGTCGGACTCGTGCATATGTAGACGTGGTGAGCAGATGACAGACACGCACAACACGTGCTTCGGTGCAGCACTTGCTTTTGGCATCTAAATATGAGTGCCTTGAGCGCTCGCCCTCACTACATCAGCGCTTCACCAGACTCGGACATCTACGAATCTCATCAGAAATGCGATTATTCTTCAATATATGGGTGCTGCTATAGCGTGAGGTCCACCACACTATAGCATGAGATCTACCTCTAGCTAGTACTATAGCGTGAGGTTAGTTAAGGTCTACCACACTATAGCATGAGATTTACCTTAACTAGCAGAGCATGAGATATTATTATAGCATGAGATTTTGCGCACGGAGATTTACCTCTAGCTAGTGCTGTAGCGAAAGATTAGCTTAGGTGGGGTTATCAGTGGATATTACTTATTTCTATATATTTAACGTCATTGAGGTCAGAAAGTTTCGAATAAAGAAATAAATTAACCGAGAAAATGGAGAGAAGTAGCTTCAGTGACGTGATCGGCATAGGTATTTTATTTTTAGTTCATTAACCTTTAAGGAATTTAGGACCGCGTGAAGCTGTGAGTGGGGGAATAGAAAAAGTCACCGCGAGGTCTTAGATTCCTCAACACCAAGAATACTAAAGGAATGGGCGAGAATGACACACTTCCGATCAAATTTCAGATCCTCACTCTATTACCAAGAATTTCTTCAGCAGATGTGAAGTACAATGATCCAGTAGTTCACTTCCTTACATCATATAAAATAAATATTACATCATATAAAAATGTTCTTTCCACCGCGCGTAATTACCCCACTCTGGCGGATGCCTTCTCTCCTTCACGACTATCGCGTCAGATTATCTCCTTAATCAAAGAAAAGTAGAAATACAGTTTTTTTGGAAATAAACTGTTTTTCTTTTTCTTATCTTCCTAGCCGTCTCCCAATGTCGCGCTTGTGACGTCACCTAAAACCACACTGCTCTTTTATCTCTTCTGAGATTTTTTTTGTCTTCGCTTAATGTAGCAGTAGTTTCTCTTTTATTTTTGTCGTACCTCTAATATCCAGTGGAGGGCTTTTCCCTTGGATTTACTGTCGTATTGCTGCATCGTCTTAACCACTTTTATTTATATGTAGAATTGTTTCCTCATAAAACATTTAAATTTTGATGGTTGAACGCCTCCGCTGTACCGTTCTATCTGGGATTTGGTAGTGAATTTTTCACGAGCATTTGAATGCGACCACAATATCTGAGTGCAGATCGCAGTTTTTGCTCAATTCGGTGTACATTCCAGCCCTTCTCTATACTCCACCAAATGTTGCTGTCTACCTGCCAGCCAGCGCGGCTTCCTACAACTTAGACCTGACTTTACTCATCGAATACATTTCTATGTTTTCTAAGAAACGTGAGATCTTCCCATCGAGCAGATCAGTTCTGCCACTTCTACCTCGTCTCCCTAACGCTTTGATAGCGGCAGGTAAAACCGAAGTCTAGTATTCAACTCACGTTTAACGTCAATTGTAGTAAGCAATCTTGAAAATACCAATCATTAACTGGATCATGTTTTCATTTAGTCTTGAATAAGTATTTTTTTAATTGAGTTTGTGACTACTGGTTGGTCAGCAGTAGTATGAAAACTCCCTCAGTGACAAAATATGGCTCCCGTCGCAGTCGAAATGTTATTATTCTAATATTCCGAAACGTGTGCATTAAATTATGTACATTTTAATATTGGTTCGCCTTTTCATGATATATTATTTAATATTCAAACGAGGTTTTTCGTCTCTAGAGCTCAAGCGAAAACATTCAGGATCAATAGTTTCCGCACCTCAATGTCATTCAAATAGCCATTTGATTTAACACGTTCATTTCGCTTGCGCGATTGTAGCTTAGTTGAAAACCTGACTTTACTCCTCGAATACATTTCCATGTGTTCTCTAATTGTGAAAAGCGTAATAGTCATATTAGATTCTACCTAGTGCGCCAAAATCTATTCTGAAAAAAGTGCAATAATTGAAAAGTTATTCACCTACATCGGCACGTAAATGAACATTTTGCCTAGCGCTACAAATAAGTACTTGTGCCCTAATACGTAGCCAATGGGATAAGGTACCATCACTTCACGATACAGTATTTTCCAGCCCACCGAGCATCATTTATGAAACTTATAGAGCGCAAAACTGCGTTGATTTATGGTAGTCGAGATACGGGATCCACACCGGCGTCTGACGTCATCATTGAGTTGACATCGTTATCTGTGGCTCTCGAAAGTTTATATAATTTATCAGTACAGTACCCAAAGCGTAGCTTTGTACACGATGCAACGTAGCACAGTACATAGTACGTCATCAATCATAGTACGTACGTTATCAATCATAGTACGTGGTACGTTATCATTCATAGTACGTTGTACGTTGAGCTGTCGCTAAATATTTAGAATTCTGGCCGAAATATGGAGAAGGATAATTCATGAACAACACTTCTTTGGAGATTAGAATGAAGCCCTTACATCAGCAAATTTTGACGTATACATATATACAGTATATATACTCGTATTCTGTTTAAAGTATACTAGTGACAAATAAAATAACTTCTACTTTCAGATAAAACCAAGCAGTTTTATTTTCAATCTTTGATGTATTGTGACACTCATTTGCATTAATCTTATTGGTCTGGGCATGCGAAGAAAAACTCTTTGTTAAATTCACGCGTGCGACACCAGTAGTAAGACGAATGGATTTTATGAGCCAGAATTTCATCTCATTTTATGGGCTATTGAACAGAAACTATCTACAAAATAGTCAATCTTGCAACTAAATCTGTGAATTGACTACTCATGAGCTCAATAGACGGCATATCTTTACGTTTGAACTGAACAGTTTTGGTGTTTACATATTTTAGAATGGCCACTTATAAAGGAATTTAAAGATGCTGTACTAATATTGAAAAGACGAATTAGCGAACGAAAGTTTGAGAAGGAAACTATTTGAGTAATACAGTTAGATGGCCTACTATACATATAAGTGTCGCTCGCAAGCTATGACAACTCTTATAATCAAATATATTTAGGCTAAAAATTAAACTTATTTAGGCTAAAAATTAAAATTATTTAGGCTAAACATAAAATATTGAACCCATCATCAAATACTCGTAATTGAATAATTTCGTGACATTTTTGCAGGCGACGAGAGACGCTAGCATTCACTCTTCATGCCGTGTGTTAGAATCAGTTGCCACACGACCGCTTGTGTGCTGCTTAGTCCATTTGATACACTGAAATCTTCGACCTTTATGCGTGTGGACCCATATTTCAAACAATGCTAAAGCGTTCCCTATCTTATTCCTCGAAGTTATCCTCTGGCTTCTCAACACTCGTGCGTCTATGAGTGGTTATCATTGGTTGCATCCGTTTTCATGAGATTCTCAGAGTAACTACATGACTGTGAGTTGCAAGAATCACAAATACAATTGTTCATATTACAAAGGCAATCCAATTGTGTGCATGTCAATTGTATTCTTCTTTCTTCTCTCAGGTCTAAATCTTACGTCCATCATCAAAGCATGCAACTGAGTTGCTGGGCAACAAGTTCTCGCTTTGCGTGGCCTTAAAAGCATTAGTTTTGTTTGCAGTTCTTTGTTTTGAATGCATGTCCATGCAAACGCAGCTTCGTGCGTAGTTCACTTTTGATCTCCGGCCTCAACATGTATTTGGAAGAAGCATTCAGAGTCTGTCGTACGATAGACATTGTTAACTCCCGTGATGGCTTGTCATCAATGTCAAGAGTCTTGCCTAATGCGTTCATTCAAATAGCGATTTTAGATACATGCAAGGAGTTTTGCATTATCATCGATCTCAATGAAAGGAACTTTGTCATCCTTTATTTATTTCTTTTTTTTTACTCGCCAGCGTACTCTACAGTGCAGACAATGAAATGCCTTGGATGTGTTGCATAAAAAAGTCAGAGATTTTGAATTCTTTTGCAAATTTTCAGCCTAAATGGCTAAGAAAATTTGGAATAAATGCCTTAATATATACAAGAAAAGCATTTAATGAATACTCAAAGGAAAAACATAGTAGGGCTTCGCTCTGCGGTTCTGTTTTATTTTTGCCTTTGAAACACTAAGAAGATTTATGTATGACCCAAACGGATGAGTCAAAGTGAAAGTTATCTATCTCGTGACGTATTTTTTCTGCGTTCGAAAGTTATACTTACGTGAAAACTAAAGTAATTCTGTTCGTTATTGACAAGATTCCTAAAAATAAAATTAGCATCACGTTTTAAGATCGTGTTTGGCGAGGTGCAGGAATCAGTTGAAGATTTTAAGAACTCGGAAACCGTACGTTGCAGCATCCGAATGCTTAGAGTCCGTCAAAACTTGGTCTAAATCGGGTGTGTCCAATAGGAGATTCTGCGTACTTCCTTCTGATAAAGGCAAGCTTGTTAAATATAATTATTATTGAAGCTAATCGGATTTTGGCGCAAACTTCCGCTCCAGGTTTTCATTGATGTAATGACGTCCCGGTAGAATCATTTTTCAGTGGACATAATAATACCTTTGACAGAGGACACGATGTCATTTCAGGGCTTGCGAGCGCCTATTTTTACCGTTCAGTGCAGCTTCGATTTTCATCGGGCCTTGAAAAGCAAATAAAGATCGGAAACCATCCGAGTTATACACAAGACCTTTATCGTTTCCATCTCTTTCTTCGACCTCAATTGCTGACAGCCGGAAACGTCAACTTCAGTTGTCAGACGATGCCAAAAAAAGAGTCCCAGAAGATCATTTGAGGCAGGAATAAAAAACCTGCGTCAATGGCCACGTACAAAGGGCAGGCAGCTTCAGAAAGCGGAGAGATTCTTGCAGCTCGAATCGCACGATGGGCTCCAGCACTCGCGTTTTCACGGGACGGTTTTTTACAACTAATGATGGACGCTTCACACGCTGTCGGATGGTGGGAGGCTGCGCGGTGCCTACACCAGCTAACGAGCTGACTTCACGGGCCTCCTTGGCTTCTTTCCTGAATTTCATGAAAACAAAGCCCAACTCTGCGGGAATTTTAAAAAAGCAACGTATATGTACAGTTCATAATGTTACTGCGGATGCTCGATTAATTTGCAAAGTTAGCCAATTCTTCGATTGAAATATTCACAATTTAGAGACGTTTTTAAGATATAACAACGGCATTGAGTTCACGCATTTGTGGAAAAATTGGTTTCCTTATTTTGATACGGGAAGTTTTTTCCTTGTGTTCTATGAGCGGTTCAGAAGAGTTACAAGATCTTGAAATGACTATACTGACGCCTTCCGCAAGAGTTTAATATAGTAAATCAAATTTTTCGTTAGAATTTCTTTCATTTTTATTTGTTTATTCAGTATTTGCTTGTAAAGTGCATATTTTTTAGAGTTTTAATTGAATTCCAAACATAATTTATAACCTTTGCAAAAGCCCGAGCAGTGAGTAGGTAAACATTGATGTTTTGTTATGTTATTTTCATGTCGCCTTGTTTTTCTGTGCAAAAAAATCTTGCAAAATCAAATTATAGTAACAGTTTGCCAGGACTTCCTGCCCGATCACACGACCTCAGCGACTCTGGAAAGCGTAGAGGTGTTCGCAATACGGAAGTTACTGTTTTTTGGATCGTGTTGAGCTGGTAATACCTACATTGGCCAAGAATACAAGTGCTCCAGAATAAATTAAGCAACGCTATCTGATATGGTGAAAAAAATGACCTGATCGATGTCATGGTGAATTGAGTAACATTGAAACGTAAAGCTCATAAAATTATTGCAATTATTGTGCAGAATGTGTACAATGATAAAACCACAAGGTGTTGTACTTGTGAACGATAATATAACGGCAGCTGTCGGGGCGCTGCCTCCAAATGCTAGATGAATACGCGTTAGAGAAACTTTGGATCTCAGCGCAAGTCAGTACTTCAGATTTGGTTAGTATTTCAAATATGGTTCATACATCAGTTATGGTTCGTTCATGAGTTGAACCTGCCCTTCGGTTGTTCCTCGATGAGTAATTTACAGATTTTATACTGTGTGACCAAGTGCGTACGGGTTTTGCGGACGAAAATCTCACTTATGCACACATGCAGTCCACAGCGCTCAGCACCGCAGCTAAGTGAGCATTTTGGAATGTTCACGGATTGGAAGTGAAGTGACCGAGACGAGACGTGCGCGATGCGATCATACTAAAATACATGTTGACGTGATGAGAAAGAAAAGGATATTGCAGCTTCAAGTATACTTGTCCACTTGTGCTGCTGCGTCCCAACAATGTAGCGCCAGAGGCGCTGTAATGAAGTCAAGATGATAGGAAAATTTGAAACCGACGCTCACTCAGAAATCCTTCGTTCAGGACCTCAATAGATGTAAAATATTTCACCAGGTAAGGCGATACGAAGTTGCTGCATTCTCGCAGAAAATGTCAAAGCTTTAACATCACCGATCACTGGAATAATTCTCACATTCCAACATAAACATTAGTTGGAACGCCATGCTTAATTTTATCGGTTAAATTCATGAAGAGTTGCAACGAGCCTCAGTTCTGTTCAAAATGATTTTCTTTGAACATGACCGATCACTAGAATAATTCTTATTCTTCAACAAAACAGCAATTCCATGTGTTATCTGCTCAATGTATCAAAAGTGGCGACGAGCCTCAGGTTGGTTGAAAATGACTAGTTTAGAGTGTAGATGCAGATATAGTGTATATAGTCGGAATAGTGCAGAGCACGTCGATATAACGAGAGCAAGGCCGATTACTAGAATAATTCTTACATTCTTTAACAACAGTAGTAGTAGTCGGTAGTCCGTCGGGTATTTCTTGTTGAGAGTGTAGACGCATTGAGTGTGACTGGTTTTGAGGGAAGTAGACGCACGAAGCGGTGCAGAGTACGTTTATTTAGAGCGTAGACACACGGTACAGAGCACGTTTGTTTTGAGTGCAGCAGACACACCGCACAAAGCGCGCCTGCTTAGAGTGCAGTAGACACACGGTACAAAGCGTGCCTGCTTAAAGTGCAGTAGACACACGGTACAGAGCGCGCCTGCTTAGACTGCAGTAGACACACGGTACAAAGCGCGCCTGCTTAGAGTGCAGTAGACACGCAGTACAGAGCGCGCCTGCTTAGAGTGCAGTAGACACACGGTACAGAGCACGCCTGTTTGGAGTGCAGTAGACACAAGGTACAAAGCGCCTGTTTGGAGTGCAGTAGACACACGGTACAAAGCGCGCCTGTTTTGAGTGCAGTAGACACACGGTAAAAAGCGCTTGTTTGGAGTGCAGTAGACACACGGTACAAAGCGCCTGTTTGGAGTGCAGTAGACACACGGCACAAAGCGCGCCTGTTTGGAGTGCAGAAGACACACGGTACAAAGCGCGCCTGTTTTGAGTGCAGTAGACACACGGTACAAAGCGCCTGTTTGGAGTGCAGTAGACACACGGTAAAAAGCGCCTGTTTGGAGTGCAGTAGACACACGGTACAAAGCGCCTGTTTGGAGTGCAGTAGACACACGGTACAAAGCGCGCCTATTTGGAGTGCAGTAGACACACGGTACAAAGCGCCTGTTTGGAGTGCAGTAGACACACGGTACAAAGCGCCTGTTTTGAGTGCAGTAGACACACGGTACAAAGCGCCTGTTTGGAGTGCAGTAGACACACGGTACAAAGCGCGCCTATTTGGAGTGCAGTAGACACACGGTACAAAGCGCCTGTTTGGAGTGCAGTAGACACACGGTACAAAGCGCCTGTTTTGAGTGCAGTAGACACACGGTACAAAGCGCCTGTTTGGAGTGCAGTAGACACACGGCACAGAGCACGTCAATATAACGGGAGCAAGCCCCGAGCGCGGCTCCATCACACACACCAGGAAGTGAGTGGCGTGCCACCAGCGTTGCCATGGAAGCTAACGCCTCACCCATCAAGTCTCGCGGAAGTGCTTGCATTTGTAAATGAAAACTAATTCTACGATTCAAGGATTTCCGGAATAAATTCAATCTTCCTACTTCAATAACCAGAGCTATAAAGCAGCGCATTTGATCGTTTGATCAACGTAAATATTTATATTCGTTTGATCGTTTGAGCCTTGAGTTTATAAATGAGCTTGCGTCGGAACCGTTTTCAAAGGACCTGGAAATTATTTGAGGTGAATGACCTTCGCTATTTAAAAGCATTTTTTTTTAAAGCATTGCGGATTTTAAATAACTCATCACACACAGCTCTGATAAATATAATGCTGTGTGATAGAGCCACGTGAATGTAGCAGTTTAAACGTTTTATGTAATGCATAGGAATACGTCGATTTTAATATACTGGCATTCTATCCGACTATTCTCGCTCTTTTTTTCTTTCACGCCGATAAAATATGGCATGGAAATATGTTGCTGAGAATGGCACGGACAGCTTCAGAAAACGACACGGCAGCCTACTGACTCTACCAAATTTAACTTCTGTAATTCCTTAAAAGTTCGCTCGAGGAGAAAGGAATTTTTAGCGACTCATTTCATTTTGAGTTAATGCTGAAGTTATACATGAAACCAAAGCTCTCATGCTCCGAGTGGGCGCGTGCGTGCAAATACTCATGAAATTCCGCCGTCGCTTTTCTGGGCATCGCTCTTAACGCGTTAACTGCGGCGAGATGAACAATAATATTCAACATTCAACTCATATTAGAGTTAATTTTAGAGATCTATTAAAAACAGAGATCAATCAATTAGAAATAACGATCATTAAATAGATAATGCCTGCATTTAGTTTTACTAAGTATTTATGATAATTGAGCTGGTGACTTCTGGTCGGTCAGCAGTATTACGAAAATCCCCGCTGTGACCATCGGTGGGTCACGTCGCAGTCAAAGTATTAAGATATTAATATCCGAAACATATAACGTTTTTGATCGTAATTTAGAATTTGAGAGATGGTTTTATTGACACTGCAATGGAAATTTCAAGCATGAAAAGATTCATGCAAGTTGTCAGTTCACAATGTCATGTTCGGGAAATATTTGGCCCTTCATACTGCCTCTCCCTGCCCTGGTGTGTTATTTTCAGTTCAGTTGTGAAAACAATCAGACTTCGTAAAGTTCTCGCTGTGAAAAATCTTGGGAATAACAAAAATTTGATCAGAGTATTGCCGAACGTAGAAACACAAGAGAAACACAAGAGAAAGCCAGGAAAGACTTTCGTGATTTCAGAAATCCAACTGAAATAGTTTTCTGTTGAACAGTTGACGAATAGCGAAACGTTATACGAGTGGAAGTCATTCTAGATGTCAATTTGTTAGTCTAATTTTTTATTCTGAGTTAGGAATTTCACTCGCGTTATTCGAGTTGTAGAGTTCCGTGTACAGACAGTCGCAGACAAGATGCTGTAAAAAAAGAAATGAATTACAATTTATTTCCAATAAAGATAATACAAAAAGCTCATTGTAACATCATCGTAAGAACTGCGATCTGTTTTGGAATGTTTATTAACATTGCAATTCATATTTATGCTCGCAAACAATATCGAAAAAACTTTAATTTGCTTTAAGCCTCTATTTCTGCGTTAAAAATCTCTATGAAACCAGAAAAGCTATCGTAATGATAAAATTGACCTGAATGTCAAACATTATTTCAAAACTACCCACCTCATGTCAAGGTATGTAGCAACAACGCCTCCACTGTAATAAACAACACCCAAATTAGGGACTGCTTATGCAGACAATACTAGTGCATGACGATTGTAAGCTCCCAATCTTCATGTTAGAAGCCCGACGGGGCTACACACCTACACAAAGACCCGCCATTCGCCACAAAAGCGGAACAACTCGCCCTTTACCTGCAGCTCAATACAAGATGAAGTGCATGCATGCTCGGCCACAATGCGTAGGCAGGATACCACCCCACAGCGCCTGCTTTTTGGACACCGCGATAACTTTTGCCTTTGTCACAGCCAGCGATGTCAACTTAGCACGGCTTTTGGTGCGTTCCTAAAATGACTCGCATGGAATGCGTTGCTTTTTTCTGAATCCAAGCAATAAAACTTGATGGGAACTTTATAAGTGGTCTTGTAATTGGGATTTATGATATTGCTGGAAGGTGTGATACAATAATTGGAATGCTATTGATGCATTGCGTGTGTGCTCAACGTTCAACAAAGTCTTTCTAATCATGTCTTATTTCAGCACGAGGCAGCATTACAGCTCTGCTGACTGCTACATTTTGGTGCATTTAGTTTTGTACTGAAAATGGGACTGCGCAGATTTTACGATGTTCGTTACGATGGTACAATAAATGTAAATGGTAAATATAGGTGAAAACGTTCTTTGTTGAGACAAATTCATTTAATTCCTCTTACATGGCATCAATAATCTTTCCACTCGGATTTGTTACGTATTTTAAAAATGTTTCTCAACAAGCAAAGTTCCAAATTGAATCGCAAAAGTGAATTTTTTCCAATAAATAATGAGTTGTTATGCTCGCCACTGCTGCTCTGCAAAAAGGATACTTTATTTATTTCTTAAGGGTGAACAACTGTGAAATATTCCTGACTTCAAGTGACATAATTTCTCGAACTACATTGATGTCATAGGGAATATTGAAATCACCAACTACAGTCCGCTTCCATTAACAGTTACAACCAACTCCTCTTATGGTTCTTAATTTTTTTTGCAAACATTGCCCCGATTTGTTGAAATGAAAGTGCAATCTACATGAGTTTGTCTATGTCATCATGAAATTAAGCATTAAGTATTAATTAAGCATTCGCATTAAGCGAATTTTTTAGGAACGCCTATTTGAATACTCAATTCAAGAGCTTATATTCTAGATACTCAAAAGAATGCCACTTCTGACTGTATTTTTATTTACTTGATGCGAGTACTTTTCTCTTCCAGGGCTGTGTGACGACGCACGGTACCAATTTCAGAATATTTTAGCGTTCACCTTTCAATGAAACCCGTCGATATAATAGGCGAATAATTGAAAACTTTATACGTTCACAGGCTTAGAACAGTGAGCAGCCGATTCTACGGAAAGATATTGCGGAATTCTTTTCGCCTCTTCAAATAATAGACACCGAGGTTGTTGGCTCGCAAGTTTTGTATTCCACAGCAACTCGAGGAGTATTTTTGCGGGATGTTTTACCACAAGGCTTCTCTTTATTCCCGTGTTTGCAGTTGTCCAGTGAAAGACAAAGTCACACGAGAGGTTGTGGTGTCCGTCCAAACACGAGAGGCGAGGCCTGGGCTTGTGAGCCATCCCGCTGCGTCGGTGTGTTTTCCGTCTTTCTGGACAACGCCAGAGCTTTCTACTTTGAATGAACACCTGTGAATAGCCGCTCTTCATCAGTCACTTAAACAAACCGCAGGCTGCTCACTCTGACCAGAACTACTGCTATTGACCGCTCACCCCACACAGCACGATACCTGAAGCGTGTCCACACAAATGAGGTGGTCGGCTTAATATGCTGGAGGGTCGTGTCCACTGTCTTGTCCAGTGGACACCGTTAGGCTACTCACGCGGTACTAATTGGCATTGTAGTAAGTGCCGTCTCAGTCACCGCTGGTGAAAGTCGTGGCAGGAACCGCACGGACAGCGTCTCAATTGTCTGTTTTGAGCGGCGTGGGCGTGAGCAGAAGCGTGGGAGGCAGAGAGCGGCGAGAATGAGGCTGGCTGGAGTTTTGAGTGGGAGGATGAACGTGGGAGGCTCGGAGACGTGAGCAAACTGGAAAGTTGCTTGAAGCAACACTGAGCTTCACGGCTGCGGGGAGATTCCATTTTTGAAATTATCTTGAAACAAATGAGGAGATTAGGACTGCTCGAATATTAAGAGTGTAAAAGTTCTTAGGTAGGCTTAATTAACAATAGAGTTACATCGGTTTTTGAACGCCACCGGAGAGAACATACGTGCAGTTGTTTCTCAGCACTCTTGAGGAGGCGTTTTGTACCATTTATCGCGCGTTTATGTGCTCTTCTCAACACGATGAACAATTACGGTTTTGCTGAGAGGATATTCTCATACAGCGATGAGAACTGCAGTAGAGGGCAGGATCCCAAGCAACCCCCTGCACGGCGCACAATTTACGGTTTGTGAACAAACCAATTACGAAAAGCGCAGTTCTAACTTCAAGGCTTAGCATTCCGTTGCAGCAAAAATATTTCACAAATTGTTTTGAAACTGCGTCGCTCGGTAGAGGTAATATCTGCTTCTGTGATCTGAGGCTTGTGTAGCTGCAGTGTCCAGGGCAGAAAATACTGACGCGAGTCGCTCTATAACAGAGAATCTAATACTCTATTTCTTCGATCTGAGGCTTGTACAACTCCAGTGTCCAGGGAAAAAAATACTGACGCCCTCCTGTAGTCAGTGAGTGAGTATGAGGAGGGATGGACTTCGCTGGAGAATTGGGAGCGTTGAACGAGATTTTTCTTTTCTTCAGATTCTGGGTAAAGTAAATACGTTCACCCTATCACCGAATTTTCAGGGGTTTCCTCCGGAAGAAATCTGAAAATGCCTTCTCTTATCGGATGAGAATGATAAGCTTTAGTTGAAGGTATGGAAAAATTCTGAAGATTTTATTTACGGAATCTACAAAGTTAAATAGCTCACTCCTCGAGGAGGTTATCTCAAGGACAATATAAATATACATTCTTGGTCTGAACCTCCAACTACAGTATGTCCATGATCACAAGTATTTTTGCTTATACCTTGAATCATACCTTATGTGATGATATCCAGTATCGACATCCATGACGGCAGTTCACTCACATCACCACAAAATCAGCGGTTCCATGTGAGCTTACAATGAAGATGCTCAACTGAACCGCATGCAGCGTATTGAACTGGTCAGAAATTTCCAAATTTGGAGAAACTAAAATACTATCTGCCCCCAGATCTCGCCCCATATTTCAGCATTAAATATAGCACATCAGGTACTGTACGTAATCCAGCAATATTTTAGTAGCACATCAGGTTCTTAATCCAGCATATTTTGGCATTAAATATAGCACATCAGGTACGTAATCCAGCATATTTTAGCATTAAATATAGCACATCAGGTACGTAATCCAGCATATTTTAGCATTAAATATAGCACATCAGGTATGTAATCTAGTAGTATTTCTTTGCGTCGATGAAATCCAATCACTTCCATTTCGACAGTTTTCAATGATTTGAGTTGTTCGTGTTACTTTTTTGGTAAGAGAAGATTTAATTTTAGTTAGCAATCCGCATCTCAGAACGTTATGCATTTTAATTTTATTTTTGCGCAATTATTTCGTTTAAGCTCACATTTATTCCACGGTGTTGCGTAATAACTAAAAAAGTGATTAATTTAGCGTTTTATTCGACGTCATTACTTTATTTAGGCCCTAATTTGAATGCCCGTCTAGAGCTAACTTGTACATTTATGAAATTTTTGTTCCGAGTTTTTTTCAAAATTTTAATTGATAATGAGCCGAGGCTCGAAACATTTCCTTAAATTATTTTTAAAGTCCTTCTTTTCAACTACCTTCGTAGCAAACTGCTTTGCAGGAAAGATATTCCTTGACTAGTCTCTAGTTCCAATCTAATTCCAAAGAATTCCATGAACATGGCATTATATTACAATTTAAATTCTTCAAGCAGTTCAGATATAAAATTTACCAAATGAAAAAAGCGCCAAATGTCATACAAATATTTTGAAACTAAGTTAATAGTGAATTACAAATTTTAAATGAAATTCCCCCATTAGAAAATGAAGAAAAACAATTAAATTGTGTCCATGCTATATTAGTGTTCTCATGTACACCTGTAGGTACTTGAACGGAATCACTGTTCCTTAATTTATGATGAGAAAAGAAATCTTAACATATCCAAAAAGATGAAAGGTAAGAAAAAATTTGAAGGTTTTTAATTGGTGCGCATTAACGAGTTATTCTATATTCCCAATTGGTCGATTCTTAGGGAATCTCACGCGCAAGATAAATAGGAGAACCAACGTAAAAATATACATGTTTATTTGTTCCTATTTTGGCAAACGTTTGGGAATGTTAAAATTCCATCTTCAGTGCTGAAAAACATATAACGAGGTCAAAAATATTTTCAAAAAACACAGAAGTTCAAAAAATACGAAAAATAAGTAAAGAAACATCTATAAAAACTTCAATCCTTTTTCTCATTGAACTGCAGTAAAAGCGATCGTTCTCATTGGCTCACCTACGCACCCTTTCACAAGCACATACATTCATACATTTACACATAAGAACCTAACAAACAGACGCGCGCAAATACACTCCACATTCATACACACACAGAAAAATGTCAGTAGGTTGAGGCAATGTTTAGTTTGGCAATGTTTAGTTTTACAGAAATAGTTTTAAAATCGGTTCATTTTTTAGGAGGAAAGAACAACTGGAGGAGTGCCTGTGGAGTGGATGTGATTATTTATATAAGTGTGACTGCTGCATGCAGACCTATGTTGGTAGTACTAAACTACAACAATTTATCAGACACAGCCAACATTCAGGAATTTCCCATAGAACCGGTCGCATACTTTCCTCTCCTTCTCATTCAGCAATCCGAGATCATTGTCGGCAATTTAATCATCCTTTCAGAACAAATAACTTCTCCACTCTATGTACCACCAACAACGAACAGGATCTTCGCATTTTAGAATCTTTATTCATATCTACCCATAGACCTGACTTAAATAAAGACTTGAGTGCTGTCAAACTAAACATTGCCTCAACCTACTGACATTTTTCTGTGTGTGTATAAATGTGGAGTGTATTTGCGCGCGTCTGTTTGTTAGGTTCTTATGTGTAAATGTATGAATGTATGTGCTTGTGAAAGGGTGGGTAGGTGAGCCTATGAAAACGATCGCTTTTACTGCAGTTCAATGAAAAATAGGATTGAAGTTTTTATAGATGTTTCTTTACTTATTTTTCGTATATTTTGAACTTCTGTGTTTTTTGAAAATATTTTTGACCTCGTTATACGTTTTTCAGCACTGAAGATGGAATTTTAACATTCCCAAACGTTTGCCAAAATAGGAACAAATAAACATGTATATTTTTACTTTGGTTCTCTTTTTTATCTTGCGAGTTATTTTATATATATAATTATTCGTTTCCTAATTTTTCTGTACCACCTCTTGGACATTCAAGAAAAGTCTCTAACAGCAGACAACCCGTGCGAAATAATGTAAAACAATTTCTGAAGGCAATGTTAGAACATTCTTGAGTAGACTAATATGTACTTAGATAAAATTTCAGAGGGTATGAAAGTCATTATATTTTATATCCCATTTACGTAGATTAGCGACGATGCAGTGTTATTTCTAGAGGTATTGAAGTAAAATTATTGAGTAAGCTAAAATGTACTTTGATAAAATTGCGTAAGATATGAAATTCAATATATTTTATTTTCCCATTTACCGAGATTAGTGACAATGCCTTACCCAGTCTAACTTCTTCGCCGCGCCATGCATGTTTTCGCCGCCCAAGCGATTTAATTACTTGGGTGGCAAAAAACACGTATGCAGACGGTGGATAAGTTAGACTGGGTTACGAGATCATAGAAAATAAGCCTGTAAAAGGATGAGAAACAGGAGGCAACGCACCAAGTGCACGCGACAAAACCGCAAAAGATTCACTCATACAGGTAATCTCAAAGTAGCCTGATTTATTTTATTCTGTTTCTGAAAGCGATAAATTTCTCAAACTTAACCTGTTCATGAAATAAAATTTCACCATAAAAATGATTTCTCACGTAACAACCCCATAAAGTTGCTATAGATGTCGAGTACGTTTTAAGGTCACATTTTTAGAAGAAAAAAGGTAAATTAGATAATTTTTGAGCGAAGAACGGCGGTGCGGCCACGCAGACAGGTACCGTACATCAGGGGCCTGTATCAGATCATCAGGAAGTATCGCTGCTCATCCGTCTTGTGTATCACTGGCATCGCCTCCACACCAGCCTCCTCCTCCTCCTCTTCTCATAACCTGACCCACGGTATCTCAGGTGCATGGATAGCTGAGCAATATAAATCTTCCTGGTCTTTTAGAAGAGCTTCGTTTCCCCAGGACAATAATAACTACTCAAACTTCAATACAGCAATCAATCAACAGTCTGGTTGTATCGAGTATGAAAAATCAGTAAGGTAGGGTTAACGTTCTTTTTCCCCGTTATTGTGAAATTTCCTTTCACTGTCGTAAGGGATGACGCTCTCAGGATTTTGTCATTTTGTAATGTCCTGGTTCAGAAATCAGAAATATTACGCTTACTTTCTACAGCTTTAATCCAAGTTTCTAAGCAATGACATCTGGTGGTATTGCGGCACAGAAATATAGACAACAGCTGCGAGTGCGAAATAGCCGTATGGGTTTAGAGGGCGATTTAAACGTCTGGAAGATAAGCGATCATGACGCGTTTATGACCGAGCTCTTCATCACTCGACGCTTTTATGAAGCGTCCCTGTCTGGCCGCTCAAGATCTGGAGAGCAGCTGTAGACAGGCGGTATAGCTGGGTGAGGTGCAAGGTGAGCTACTAATTGTTTTGACACAACTCGGGGGCAAAATGTGAGGGTGGCCACTTCTATTCATTTAATCTTGAGAACTAATTGATTAAACTTGAATAGATTTTGACTCGCTGATGTGTATCTTTCAGGACAAGAAGATTTTTTAACTTATAGTCCATTAAATTTTAGTATTATGGTGAGGAAAATAAGCTCTCAAGTCGATTTTTAAAAAACCTGAGTTGTCCGAGACGTCAATGTGCTTGGAACTCCCTATAGGCAAGCATATAGTCAAAGACATTTCTGTTGCCACAGTGAGCGTGCGCATGATGAGACGCCGGTGGTCCAGTCAGCTCGGGTATAGCAAGACATCAATAGTATCGTCAACCAACACAGACGAGAAGACAAAAAATTGCAACAGTGAATGCGAACAAGCCACAGTAAGCTTGCCTGAGAAATTATGGGTCAGAGCGAGAGAAGACTTTCTCCCTCCCAATCAAAAATGAGTGGGCGCACATCTGTTGTTCGATGTTGAAACTGCGCTGATAAACTCTGGTAAGTACAGACTGGAGCACCGATTTGTAAGTGGGTCTCAAAATTCTAGAGCACCGGGAGTCATCAATAAAATGATGCAGCAAAATATGAAGAGGTCAGTAAAAAAGATTGCTCGTGAAGTCGGAGTTAATGTTAATCCACCCTCGCTCAGC
Source organism: Morinoia aosen (assembly GCA_030386875.1). Lineage (NCBI taxonomy): Eukaryota > Metazoa > Arthropoda > Malacostraca > Amphipoda > Talitridae > Morinoia > Morinoia aosen. Next base: position 48,733,203 of record CM059567.1, on the reverse strand, counting down.
AACTAAAAAAAGAGTAAAACTCAAGCCATAACAAGATGTTTTGAATTTATATACTTAGGTGCATGCAAAAAAGGACCGAGTGAAGGGAATTTGTGAACTCTGTTGACGCGGTCAAGTCACAAGTGATCAAGTATAATATCTCAATTAGTTAACATTATATTAGTTAAAAATAATTACTTCAGCAATATAACGTTAATGTTAATCATGTTACAGTTTACTTACTGGGAGCAAATTCTTTGTCGCTATTAGGTATTGCTCGCCATCAGATGAGCTCGTATAGCGTTGAAAATAATGAGAGAAAACACCCAGTTCTTGTAACGCACAAAACGGTAACTCGACTCATGAGGGCCGCATGTATGCAGAGCGTCGCTTGAAACATTTTTATTTGCACTGGAATGAAAGCGCCTAATTTGGTAGACCTTTTCTCAAAAATGTTCATGAAGGTATGCAAATCAAGGCTAAATCTCGTGTAATTGAAGATTAAGAGATAGGAGTGAAAGCTATTGAAAACTCTTCCGAGCTAAAAAGATTGAAGATTGAAAGTCTTCCTTGATTAAACTCATGGAATTAGCGTAGCAACGTCTCGAATATTCTGAAAAACGTTGTATTTTTGCCTATCTGGTAATTTATAATCGTCACATGTTCCAGAATCATCAAGCGTTAAATTACGTGCGTTGCTTACATGAAGGTGTAAATTCGAGTCATTGGTTGAGTGAAGATGGTCAAAGCGTTATTTCTAGAACGTCAAACATTTTTAATTCTATGCGTAATGACATGCCATACTCTTTCGTACTACAGCATAGATATGTTACGCCATGTAACATTACTTTTATAACGACACTAATAATTAACCATTAAATTAGTTGCTGATGTTGCCAACATCATGTCTGTAGCACCGTTGATAGAAATTTTGTTAGAGTATGCTTCCTCATTGCATCCCATACTTCAGGTTCTAGAAAGTAGTCGATTTTAGGAAATTATTCGACTCTTCCACACACTCTCACTGCGCGTCTAACACACCTAACTCTACTTATGCATTTCTTAATGTTGAAAATGTCACATAAATTAAACATTCATATTCTCAATGAACCTGCACCTAAATAAATTGCTGCCTCGAGTTTTCTTGCCCCCAGAAATTATGTTCGACGCTTCCCAATATTCATGACAAATTCGCTATTTAAAAACTGCCCTCCGTTTGCTGGAAGACTTTCCCACAATACTTTTGAAACATAGAGGTAAAATAATTGTAACCCGTAGCTTCTAATCCCCGTAAAACAACGTTAGACCGAGAAGCACCTGTAAACCAACCTGTTGTGACGCCTTCCTTAGTTTAAAACTGTCTGTAATGCGCTTCTTGGTATTGACTGTATTTTGGCTCACACGTATCAAGAAGTAAAGCATCGCTTCTACACATAGTGACTAAAGATAAATTATGGCAATCTCGATTGTATCAAGTAATAGAGTATCGCTCAGACGAATACTAAGTGAGGGTAACTTATAATAATTTTACTCATATCAAGTAGTAAAACATCGCTCGTACAAACAGTGTCTGAGGGTAACTAATAGTAACCTTACATGAATCAAGTAACAGAGCATCGCTCGTAGAAATTGAGACTGAGAAAAACTTATCGTAAACTAACTTGCGTCAGGTAGTGGAGTGTGAACGGTAGAATGCTGCCAACTGCACAGAATAAGAACTCAATTAATTTATTTTTATAAATTTTACAATGACAGAAAGCCAAATAATTTATTGAAGTTTATGCGATAAATAATATTTATGGCCTGAGATAATCAGTTAAACACAGTGTCATTTTATGAATGTGCATTCATTTTTACATAAGTTGATGACAGTTTTAGTTTCAAGAAAAAAAACTTAGATAATTATATTTCATTCGTTACACACTTAACGTACATAATGAATAAAACTTCCGAATAAAAAATATTTCAATTATTTCCTCCTATGTTTCTCGCTTTTTTAATAAGTTACTAATGACCCTCCTGTTCGAACAATTCTAGCATGAATGTCCCTATCGCGGACAGCCGAGCATGACATAAATATGTTAATTCAATAGCCGATTGATTTTCATTTTCAAAATGTTGAAACACGGGCGAACATGATAATTTCATTTTTTTCAATTAAATGGTAGTTTTCGAGTTAAATCATGATGAAATGTGATGATGAAATTGAATTTAGCTCTCTGAAATAATTTCAGAAGTTTCAAGTAATTTCCAATGGGATTTTGTAAGCTAGAGGTGTAAGAGTTATATATGCTGACATACATAATGGCGAAATTTGTACGAGCGATAGCCAATATCACAATTCTCACTGATCAGAGGAAAACTTTGATCTAAAAGCAACATTTTATATTCAAACTTCCAATGTTCAAGCACGATCACATTCACAGAAAGCCCGTCAAATTTATCAGAAAGTACCGAATTCTCTGGTACTCTAACTGATTCATAAAGAAACCCGAACTTCTATTCGAGGCCTCCATGTGGCAGGGGCCATTAAAAGTTAGCGCTGCATTGTTACCCTTGGCCCAGTGTTTCCGTTAATCTAGATCATCAGGCGGTGGATTTGTAGAAGTTTTTGCCCCGGGTCTAGCGATTGATTGACGGCTTTTAATCGCGTGGCAAATTGGAGCAGCGGCCGCGAAGCGGGTACGAGTGCGGCTAGGGCACCTGCTGAGCAGCCCTGGGCATCAATAATGGAGAACGCTACGGCAACAGCACGCATTAAAGTCATGAAAATACCAGCTCATGTAATGTGAGAACAACGCAATGTAAGAAGGTTGAGAATTACTAGTTAGGTCATATCAAAATTATAGATTGAGAAATCAATGCAATGTGATAGTAAATTTGCATCCCTTTGAAAATCAGATATTAATCTGACCGGGGAACAAGAAAACTACGTTGATATCGAAAAAATGTTAATAGATATTAAAGCAATGCAATGTGACAGAAAAGTATGTGCAAAGAGATGAACAAGGAAAGTTGAGTGATATCGAAAAAATTCTAAGTGATATCAAAGCAGTGCGGTGTGATAGCAAAGCAATATCAGGAGATAGTAAATAAATGAAAGGCGATGTCAATGTAATGTAAGATTATCTGAAAACATTGTTCTGTGATATCACAGCAGACTACGATCAAAGGAATGAAATATCAAATGTTATAATTTAGTTCGAGGAGACAGACAGGAAATAATGCAATCAGACAGGCCATTATAATCGTTCATTGAACGTTCGCATCCACACAATGCCTTTGAAATTGTGTCATATTTAACGATTTTTGGCACATTGAGTGTACAAGTAATCGACCCCGGAACAGCTTGTCTGTGTCTGGCTTCGCAACAGGTACAAATCACAGATACTTAGCCATAGATATCAAGTCAGAATTACTAAGTCATCTCTGAGTCAAGTACGTGTAGGTCGCCGTTGACCAGGTCCCAATAGACCAAATCATAGTAAAACAAATTACAGTTGCCTAGCCTCGGTTGCCCAATTCAAAATTGTGAAGGATCAGCTTCACAAGTTAGCATGGGTGTCCTATTACATTCTAGTCAATTTAATCTTAGAAAACTTTACTGAGCTCCGTTGCCCTGAGTAAGGTAATAAAGTTCTCACGAACATTAAGAATATTAGATATGGTTGAACTCATTCTTAAATTAAGAAATCATAACCTCAATTTTCCCTTCCATGGAATAAACTACGACAATTCAAATCATTTCAACAAAGTGCTGAACATTTTTAATTCCTAACGAATTCATCAAAGATAGAAATTCTACAATCTTAATATTTACTGAATGCAACGCAATTAAATGACGATGAACTCACTCTATCATTCATAATATTGCGTATCCATCACCTGTTCAGTATTCTCACAACCACTATAACTAGAGATCAACACGAAACAGAGCAAGGTATAAATATACTATCAAATCCAGGAGTTCACCACGAACGAAAGCTCTCGTCTCTACCTTTTGCGATCCGCAATGTATACCGCAATAAATAGCCAGACGTGACCAATAGACCACGCTCTACTCTGCAGTCCAATCGAAAGCAATCGGGCGAGTTTTCTAAAGAAACTTGCAGGCAACAGGGAAGGTGATCTGCAAGCACTACGCGTCAATGCAGTAACTTACGGCAGATGATCCATATCGGGAAGCTGCATCCTTTTGAATGTCAGATATTAACCAAAGAATGAACAAAAAACGGTAGGGACATATCGGACGGCTCGAATGACTGGCAAGAGGAAGCTCATCATTCTAATAAGGATAGAAGAACGCGAAACTTTTTTCGAGAAAATCTTGCAGCTACGAAAACTGACTATAAATCGCTACATTTCACGCGAAAACTACCGTACCAACTTACAGTACGCGATAAAAACACTGAGTTCGCGGTTGTCTTCCTTATTTGAAGATTCCCACAAGAGGGATCGAGGATGAGACCTGGGAAATAAACAGAGCAAAAGCCGCTCAAAAATGGCATATTTCGTCATCTCATGCATCGGGCCCAAAACTCGTCGGAGCGATGCAGCGAGGCAAAAAAACACCTGCCATGATGTGCGCTCACTGGAAGCCAAATTCCAGAAGGTTTAAAAGGCACGCCTTGGAAGGCGTCTTCGGAACAGACGCTATGTGCAGTGCCTCTCGGCTGCGCAAACTTGCCCGAGGCTGTTCAGTCTGCCGCTTGTGATGGGAATTTTGGGACAAAAGTTCCAGTAGACTCGTAACTTATTATGCGAATTTACGTAATTGAGGAAGACTTCGTGTGGAAGTACATATGTTCGATGCGAACACATGGTGCGAATAAATTTGTGGAATACATCTTGTTGAGATACTCTGTAGCTCTAAGTCAGGGTTGTTTCCAAAAAGTAATATAAGTTAGTAGTAGTCTTTGCCATGCATGTAAATGAAATTTTTAGAATTTAATTTCGATGGGATAACCATTTCTGCTCAACTGGCCAATTAAACGCTGTAATTTGAGAATGCTGCATTATGATTGGGTTTCATATTATAGATGCTAGGGATGAGCTTATTACCGTAGGTGCTGCGATTGTGAGCAGGGCGCTGATTTGCGCGAGCAGGCCAGAAATTCTGGGTAAATCGGCGATTAATAAAACGAAATTTGTGAGGAGTTTGTCCAATGTAAGAATCGTAAGGCGGGAAAAGGCGTAAGGTGAACTGAACAAGTATTTAAGCAAACTGAGAGACGAGAAGTAGAAAGTTTACGCAAAGTAAAGAATTTCTCTCAATTGAGTGACGCAGCCGTTGTTTCGTAGTGCAGCCAGAGTGACGAGTTCGGACGAGGACAAGTACGAGAAAAATAATGAGAAGCGAGCTAAAAAATTTTAGACATCTTTTTGAAACATTCATGAAATAAACACTACTGTAACTAAATAAATCATATTATTGAATTCAATAACGGTCAAATCTTGAAATGTACAATTTTATAACGAATATTGTTATGAATGTGGTTTTACCACATTCATACATTTAATTACCTTCGTATTTCAACAAAATTTAATGACATAATTTAGGGGAATACCTAGACACTGCCGAGAAATTTCTGTAAGATTTCATCTAATAAGAAGTTCATGAGCGTGCTTTAAAAATGGATAAAAAACAAATAATGCCAGGAAATATACACGGCTTATAAATTCTCTGCACCGTTAGACTCATTAATAATTCAATCGAAGTGAATAAATTTTATATTCAGCTAGATGCATTGTTCTTTTTTACCTTTCGTGATTTAAAAACTCGCAACTGCAAGCATTGAAATATAACAAGAAACAGCAAAACAACATCAGAACTCCATCGATCTTTTTTCTTGTGTAGTAACACATATGGGACATCGTCGCGCAACGGCCTCATGGAAGCAACGTATTTACCCCAGCCAGAGTGTCTGAACTCACACTAGCGAAAATTCTTCAGCGACTTTTTTCTTGGATGAAGCTAGTGTTATGATTTTGGAGAGTATTTTCCGAGGCCTTGATTATTTAGGGACTGTGTTGCTAACATGACGACAGAGCAGGAGCGCAACGAAGCTGATAAGAGAAGGATAACGGTCACAGATTATGGTTGGGAGGGTAACCGAGAAATGGTATGAGAAAAATAATAGAACATAAAGATAACAAAAATGGGAAACAATAGGTCATGAGCGTTCGAAATGGAAAAAGCATTCTAAAGGAAGAAGATGGAAAACAGAGAATTGCATGAGAAAAATAACACAAAACAATAACAGAACCGGAATACTGGAGGTTATATGCGTTCCTGTAAAAAATAGGAAGGTTTCAAGAGTTGTAAAACCAGTACCAAACTAAAAACTATCTCTAATAAATATGAAAAAGCCTGTATCTTAGTGCATGTCAGCTGTTGCTCATAACTCTTTTAGGCATCATTGTTTGTCAGTTCGATACTGGCGTGGAGAAATGGATCCTTTGCCATGAGATTGTCTATCAACCAGCGAGGAGAGCGACAGAGCCAACCAAAGATGATCGTAAGAAAAGTGTGGTAGATGTAGCGAGTGTTATCAATGGTGACTTTTAAGAAAATAACTTAACATTCGTGGTAATTTTTACTCAGCCGTGTTTGAAGACACTTTCGTCTCTCTTTAGTCACTTGAAAGGGTGTCACCATTTACCATCATAATTTTTCACGAAACTTTAATTACTTAAGTGCTCTAGGAGGATTTGTTTTGAAAAGCATTGCTTTATTACGTACAGTATTGCTATGAGTTTAGAAAGCACCGAAGCGGTTTATACGTTTTTCGGTAGCCATCAATAAAAACAGGGGAAAGGAGCAGGAGTTGGAATGTTATTTATGAGGTTCTAATTATTGCATCGAATTCTTTTAATAGCTATTATTTTCACAACTTCTTTTATAATCTTTCTTTTATCCCAAATATTATTAAAGAATACTTTCATTCCACCCTTACGTGTCATTTTTATCCGGTCATTTCACCACCCCTGTTGTGAGTATTTTTAGTCCCGCTCAACGGTTGTTGGTGTGGGAATAATCTTCAGGGCCGTGGGAACTCGCGCATTCCAGCCGCGTTTTTTAAGGAGCGCACCAAGAGCCGCCAGCCGCTCTGCCTTGCCACCTCAGTCACCTGCTCCGACGGCGGCGGCAGCAAAGCAGGAATCAGGCAAACTCTTGCTTCAATTTAGCTCCCGATGAGGAATGGTTTACTGTAACGTGTTGCTCGTGATTTTGTACCCGTGGGTACGCCTGTAACTAGTGACTGGTGTTCCCAAGATTAGAAATGTAATTTTGCGCGTAAAAATTGTGGAGTTTGGCTTGTGAAAACGGTGGTATTTGAAAGGGAAAATGTAGAATTCGACGGGCGAAATGTTGGAATTTTTCTGGGGAAAATGATGGATTTGGGCGAGAAAAAAGATGAAATTTAATGGAGTGAAGGGGAAAGTGCGAATACCATCTGGCTGAAATGCCTTCCCTGGTTAATGTTCTTTTAATCTATATAGTTAGAATGAAATTCATTACATAATAGTATAAAAAGTATCGTTCTTTGAGTTCAAGAATGTAAGAAATATTTTACTTCCGCTACTCTATTTCATTATTTCATTTGAATTAAATCAGTTCGTACATAACGAGCACGAGTTACTCGTGATCAAGAAATTTCATCCTACAAGTTAACAAATTTGCTTGGTTTACTTTTTGTAATAATATCAGCAAATGTGTGCAGTTCTCTTTGACAAATTATCTCGAGGTATGTGGGACTCCCCTTAAAAATAAATTTTCGTTCCTTCGAAATATATTTCAGAATAATCTGCAAAAACCTTGTAAAAATTTCACAATGAATGAAAACACTATAAACTTGTTAGATGTATAAATACAGCCGTTATTAAGCGATCCTTGGGCGAGCTCGTATGTCAAGATCATGACAGATGATATTGGTGAATGCAAATAGATAGTCTCGACAATTTTCGATAAAAATAAACTGCTTTGAGAGACTAATATATTAACTGCTTAAAAAATTACCAGCGCATGTGAGCAATTTTACTCTTTACACATCGGTATGAAGATCCAGAGCTTAGAATAATTCTTAACGATATCACATGTACTAAAATCAAATCGAAATTATAAGATTTCATTAGTATTTCAAATTCGTTATCGTAGAAATAATCAAGTTTTTTCATCTTAACAACGACCTTCAACAATTCGTGAAGAGTAAAATCTTCACCTTTAAAACATTTTTCCCTTTCAAACGCTGCATGAACGCTGCGTTGAGACGCGACACCGCACAGTTAAGCTCACCAAAACCTGCAATGTTCCCGCGACAATCATAAAGCTGCTTACCTCTGATACATCAGAACTTGTTCACCGGGCTTCGCCTTTGCGCTACGGAAAATTTCTCCTTTTGCTACGTAACAATTTTTTTAAAAGTTCCAGACCGTTGTTTGGCTTTCTCACGCCCGGACCGCTATTCGGTGGCAGGCAGTCCAGACGCGTTCTGAGGACGCCTGTAGCTTGAGACTTGCCCAGCTTAATCGGGAAATTCGGATTCTGATCAGCGTTGCCAGGTTACCATAGTTCTAAACAAATATCTACGATTTTACCAAATTTGACCAGAAAAAAGTCATGCTGAAATTTGTTCTGATGAGAAAAACAACAATGACTTACAGCAACGCACTCGCTGTACCTCGCGCAGTATTTCTTCTGGCGAATGCGGTATTTATTCGAAGCCGTTAAAATCTTTTTGATTGGATGTCAATGAACGAGTGAGGGATTTTTAGATGGATTCTTATTCAAAAAGGGAATTTTTTTCATGATGGACTGACATGTGTCCATGATATAGCATTCCAGGTTTCATGTCAGAAAAATGAAAACAAGCGATTAAAAATTGCAAATGAAAAAAAAATTAAATGCAAGAGATCTCATAAGTTTAACACAGTTCAACTCGACTACATTTCTCAATTATCGCGCGCTCTGAAGAAAACACTGCATATTATTTACAATATATTAAGCAGCGAGGATATTTGAAATGATGTACTTTTGAAAAACTCCTACAAAATGAATGCTTGATGAAACTCGAGAAATATTTTTCAATCAGCAGCCATTATATCTTTTACTTTAATTGTAATAGCTCCCCAGTCTGATACAGCGGCAGTTATTCGATTGAAGTTGTCTCAGATAATTTATATGTATCACATTCCACAATATCAATAAGAAAGGCTTGAAAACTAATAATCAGCAATTGAAATTTGAAATTTTCAAAACTAATAATCGGCAATTGAAATTTGAAATTTTCAAAACTAATTATCGGCAATTGAAATTTGAAATTTTCAAAACTAATTATTCGGCACTTTAAATTTGAAATTTTCAAAACTAATAATCGGCAATTGAAATTTGAAATTTTCAAAACTAATTATTCGGCAATTTAAATTTGAAATTTTCAACAGCCACGGGGAAAACTAGTTTTTTCAGCGAACAGGAGCCAATGGGTAATAACGATACCTGAAATTTGTCCTTATGCAGTGATTGGCCGCAGTAACTGGTAACAATAATTGGCAAAGTAAGCGGTAACAATAACTTGGAACAATAACAATAACAACTGGTAACACTAACCGGTAACAATAACCTGAAACAAGAACTGATTACAATTACTTGAGGTACTATCCCCTAAGTTTTTTCGAAATTTTTCGAATAGTTTTTTCATTTCTATGTACATTCATCTATTGTTTCATGACGCAAACAGGTAAACATGCACTTGTATCTTGATTTCACATAAGCGAGAGCGTTCAATTCTAAGAAGCCCTTTTTCATTCATTAGATTTATTCCTCCAAACAAAAGCTGCACCTCAGGTATAGTAATGGATTACACGAATATAACAAAATGATAGACGAATTCAGTTCTTCAGCAATACAAGTAGTCAGTAAAACACACCATTTCTTCTGCAAACGGACAGTGATGATGATTTCCCATACTTAGATGCGATTGTAACTAGTGACTGGTGTTCCCATGATTAGAAATATAATTTTACGCGTGAAAATTCTGGAGTTTGGCTTGTGAAAATGATGGAATTTGAACGTTGAACATTGTTGCATGTATTGATGCAAGAGTCTGTGGAGGGTGGTGGTGGAGTGTGGGAGTGGTGGTGGTGGAGTTTGATTAAAATGAATTTTGCCAAAAGAGTTCAATATGACGCGTGTGAGGAATGATAGCGGTGTCAGAGAACTAAGTTAGAGAATAAGAGTTTTTTGTTTTCCTGTACCAACTATTTGGTAAATTTTTTCACAGAAGATGGGATTCAGAAAGTTCAAAGGTGAAGATAACTGTTCTTTACAAGGCATTTGAACAAATTTGTTTCAATAGAAGAAATTTCGTAAATATACTTTAAAAGCCTTTAGAAAGTATGAAAAAAAACTAGAGATATCACATCCCATTTCTTGTCTGTAGTCCTCATATCAAAAGTTTTCCCTATCCCTTAAGTCAACAATGGTACCACGACTGCTTCAACGAGATACGTGGGGACATTTTTAAGTTTTTTCCGACTCGTTACAGTCTTCTCACCGCGAATAAAAACCCAAAGAAGCCATTACCTCCAGACATACCAGCTCTTTGGCGTTCGCTCAACTCTCCCTCCCACTGATGTACTGCTACAATGCGTAAGCTTGCCAAGAGCTTCATGGCGAATAAAAAATACCGAAACGACATTGATCAATATGGGAATCTAGCGACAAAAACCTTATGTTCCTTCCTTCCTGCACATTCCTGCGCTTAAACGGCTCCCATTAGGTCGACGGCTTCAAAAACGCACGTTGGGTTCCCGCGCCCACAATAAAAAAATTGGCCGCGTAATGCCGCCCACTCCGCCCCTGCCTCCTCATCCAAAAGCTGCATTCCAGTTCCGTTGGTGTTTTTAAAAAACATTCCCAGCGATCATGCTAAAAAAGGACCCGGCTGTGGTTGCCACCTGCGCGGTGCCTTCAAAACCGTGCGTTCCCACGCACGGAAACCGCGTGTGAGGGTGTGCTGAGCTGCTGTTTCATCCCGGCAACCCGGGCTGCTGTTTGATCCCGGCAACCCGGAGCTGATAATTCTTTCCGGCAACCTGGAGCTGCTATTTCATTCTGGCAACCCGGAGCTGCTATTTCATTCCGGCAACTCCAAATTTCCAGTTCATTCTGGCAACTCGGAACTGCCGTTCCATTCCCAGAGCTCGCGCAGCTGTTTCGTTCCCGGACTCCTCAGGGGGTTACGACTTTTGTATCTAAGGGAATTAGCGCTCCCAGGGGTAATATGTGAGGTCCCAAGCTATGGGTTAGGTAGGTCTTCCTTTTCTTGAAACAGAATAAGTTTTTTGCTTTGTTGTGGACCGTCTTTTTCGTTTCACTGCTGTCCTGTTTTTCAGCACCTACTACCTTTTCCTTCATATTTTATTCTGTTTCATATACTCCTATCTCAACTTACTGTTTCTATACACCTTATGAATAGATTCCGCGTTTCCTCAACTCCATTTAAATTATACCTTCCTCCTTCCTCTGTTTGAAACGTGTTTGTAGCGGTTTGGGAGGCTTAAACTAACATCTAATCTATTCTAATCTTCATTCCCGGAATATTGGCTACTGTTTTTCCCGAAACACGCGGTCCCATTTCATTCCCGAAACACGCGCTCCCATTTCATTCCCGAAACACGCGCTCCCATTTCATTCCCGAAACACGCGCTCCCATTTCATTCCCGAAACACGCGCTCCCATTTCATTTCCGAAACACGCGCTCCTATTTCATTCCCGAAACACGCGCTCCCATTTCATTCCTGAAACACGCGCTCCCATTTCATTCCTGAAACACACGCTCCCATTTCATTCCCGAAACACGCGCTCCCATTTCATTCCCGAAACACGCGCTCCCATTTCATTTCCGAAACACGCGCTCCCATTTCATTCCCGAAACACGCGCTCCCATTTCATTCCCGAAACACGCGCTCTCGTTTCATTCCCGAAACACGCGCTCCCGTTTCATTCCCGAAACACGCGCTCCCGTTTCATTCCCGAAATACGCGCTCCCGTTTCATTCCCGAAACACGCGCTCCCGTTTCTTTCCAGGAACACGCGCTCCCGTTTCATTCCCGAAACACGCGCTCCCGTTTCTTTCCAGGAACACGCGCTCCCGTTTCTTTCCACGAACACGCGCTCCCATTTCATTCCCGAAACACGCGCTCCCGTTTCGTTCCCGAAACACGCGCTCCTGTTTCTTTCCAGGAACACGCGCTCCCGTTTCATTCCCGAAACACACGCTCCCGTTGCATTCCGGGAACGCACTTATCCTTTCATTCCCGGAACACGCTTTGCGCTCCTTTTCCAAGAACTGTAAGTGCGCAATTCCTACCTTTTGCGATCATTGTTTCTGCCTGTGACGTTCTCTTTAGAATTGGTTTGAGGGTTTAATATAATTTTCGTAAGGTAAAAAATTATTTATCACTTAAATTTACCCGGTTCAATGGTAATGATTGGATACATGTCACTAACTATCTATTGTTCATGAGCTTCATTGCATCCTTTGTTCTGTTTCCCGAGGTGTTGGTTTGAGTGATCTTTTGTTTTATTTTTTGCTAAAACATTACTCGCTTTTCCTAGTGTGTGCGGATACTTCAAAAAGTTCGGTTCAATTTTCAATTTCTATTTCATGGGAGGAAAATCATTCATTTTACTGAAGAAGAATAAACAAACCAAGAGGTAGAAAAAACTACTCCTTCAAACTACTCCAAAGTTCAATGATCCGCCTTCTTAAAGTTGAAGTACAGCAAGAATTCAAACACAAGCTTTATAAACGAGATCATCCGGAAACCAACTTTCCGTGACGCAAACACTTCTATCATAAAGTATAAACAAATCTAAGCTGCAGAGAGATGCGTGGCAACACACGTGGAGCAGAGGGTGCTTTCTTTCACTCTTGGAAAAAATGGATTCTTGTCCACGATTTTTCCCTTCCAATGAGATCGCTCGTTACGATGTGTCTATTACCACGAGGTTTTAAACTCACACTTATGTTGACGACTTCCATGGGAAGAGTTCTTCAACGAAATAAAATTAAAAGTCATTAATTTACAATACAAAAATATAAACGAAAGTCTGACGCTGGCATCTTGAAGGAAGCTGTTTTGGTGTAGACAATTTGGTATAACAGAGAGATTCCCTCCTTTTTGTACAGACGGTTTTTCCCTGTGGTTCATTTCAAATCGATCTTTAACATCAAGTTTTCTTGCAATGATGAAATCTGGAAAACATATTGTCATATATTTTTTAATGACTCAGCCTTAGGCATCATCATTGTAGGTTAGTTCTTAGGAATCACTTCGTAACCACAACAACAAAAGTTTCATCCTCTGTATTTTTATTTCTTTGCAGTTTCGAGAGGAGATATTCTTGTTATATTACTTAGACTTATTCAATAATACTAATTTGTTATCAAAGCTACCAGTGCTAAGTAAATGTCTTCGATTTCATCTGGTTATGTCTGGTATCGGTGGTGAAAATATAGGTGAGTTTTGTTTTCACGGCGTCTCTTTACGATTTTTATACTTTTATACGACGTATTTTATACCTTTATACGACGTCTCTTATGCTAGATGTATGGAAAATGCTTCCACCGTTATATAGAACGCACGAACGGGGTAAATTATTTATTTATTCATTATTTTATTTGTTTATTACTATTTATACCATGCTATTTTTGTTCTTTATCTCTTAATTAATTTATCAACCGTTATATATAGCTCATATAAATGTTGTTTTGTATGTATTTATTTATTTAACTTATTTTCATTTATTTTTTTATCTATTTTATTTGAGTTTTTATTTATTCACTTATTGATCTATTTACACATTCATTTACTAATTATTTACATATTTTGTTGATTTATTCAATTATCGATTTTCTATTCTATTAGTACGTATAAACATCACATATTCACCTTTTAAAATGTAAGCGTGGATCTAGAAACTGAACGAAACCCGTTCATGTTCCTAGATTAATAATATAAAGTTCATGCCCTAATTATAGCAAATTAACACTCTGAGTGCTACTCTGTTGTTTGCATTAATATTGACACTCCTTCACGTTGATTGACAAGCGAAAAATGTCAAGTATACTTACAGTTACAACAGAAGCGAATTTTTCACAGGATTCAGCTACATACACTTCATCAGGAAGATAGTTAGTTTCACTTCTATTTGGTGTCCCTCGCTCGGGGACAGCGCACATATACGCTGCTAGGCTTCAAAGTCATTTAGATGATGAGAAGCAGTCGAAATTAATAGAACTGTGTTGCTATTGTGGGGCAGTCGATTCCATCAATTGATTTACCTGTTTTATCAGACATTTCTTTCGGAGAAACTTTCTCATGACAATTTAAATTTTTTTCTGCACTTGAATGAATGCATTAAAATGCATTCATTCAGCTGCAATGATTGAAAAGTCGGTGTCTTTAGAGTTTGTAAATGATGAAATAATTTTCAACGACTCTATACTTATGACTGGTAACGTGTATTTCATAAATTATAAATTCATAGGGCTTACTTATATTCCAAGTAATTAATTCGATAACTCTAAGTATAGAAATATCCTGACATTCATTAGATTGTCATTACACATACCATCAGCGTTCCCACAACAGTTGTCTTTCACCATTCCCACCAGCGGTACAACCACACGCAAAATATAGTCTCTTAAGAATGTGTAGTCAAACACACTTCAACAAGTGTTCCTTTAAAGTTCACGTTTCCTACTTGGCAACATTGTTTCGTCACCACGTCACCAACCTGTCGTCTCTTTAAAGATCGAATATCTCTTTAAAGCTCAAGTTTTGTGTGTCTTTCAAGGCTGTTGCACACAAGAGTTCCTCAGCACAGACCGTAAAAGAGGCGCCTCTCCCACGGCAGCGAATTTTTTACAGATGATCGGCGATGTCATCGAATTTCCGTTAGCAGGGACACTGCAGTGGAGACCTAGGGACCTGTGGCACAGCCGGCAACCTCCTTGCGGTGCTTCTGCCTCTGTTGGGCGTCATAGGAATCTGTAGAGTGTGCCGTGTTTGTCCGTCCGTCACGCTGAGAACTACGTTAGAATAGATCCGTAGTGCAGATACACTGTTTAACCAAATTGTACCAGTTTACAATTTGATTAAACCCTGTATCTGTGCTACGGTTCAACTAAATTTACCCGGGTACCGAGTAGAATTTGGTGTATCTGTGCTAGACGGTTTAACTAAATTTACACGGGTACCTAGTACAATTTAGTGTATCTATGCTACACGATTTAACTAAATTTACACGGGTACCTAGTACAATTTAGTGTATCTATGCTACACGGTTTAACTAAATTTACACGGGTACCGAGTAAAATTTAGTTAACTAAATTGTACCCAAGTACGGGTGCGCTGCGAGACTGAGTCTGAGTTACGTTTCCCCAGTTTTTGGGAAATCATTTTTCGTGAATGAATTGCAGGGCGCACTTGAAATTAAAATCGTTATTTTTGAAGGCGCTAGTGCAGTTTGTACAAAAGTAACTTAGTGTTGGTGCAAATATGATGAGAGTTCTCAATGTTCTTCTTCAATTTCCACATAGGAAAATAAAATTTCGCTGCTTCGAACTGCGGTCACAATTTATATCAAATGTAGTTGAGCGCTGAAATTCAGTTAAAAGCTCATATACCAATTTAGATTGTCCAATATCATCACTGAATCAATGAACGCTTTGGAATGCTGATGATACTAATAAAAATTTTGAACTCAGAGAGAAATGGTATGTAGTTTTTTCAGTTTCCTAATCTATACCCATATTTTTGTTGGAAATAAAAATTGAAATTCGTAATCACTCGTTCTTAGGGCCCGAGCTAAGAGTTAGGTGGGCCTTCTTTTTGATCAAATAATATTTTTTTTGTTATGTTAAAGGACCCCCTTTTTTCGGTTCACGGCAATCCTTTTATCAGCACTTACTACTTCCTTCTTCAACTTTTATCTTGTTCCATGAACTTCTTTCTCGACTTTCTGTTTTTATGCTTCTCTTGCATAGATTTCGCATTCCCTTATATCTCCATACTAAATGTTGCCTTCCTCTATCCACTCTTCGAAACGTTTTTTTAGCTGTTGGGAGGCTTAAACTAGCATAAAATCTAATTACTCGTTGTTAATGAGTTTTTAGAAATTTTTCACACATTCAATGGGAACAGTAACTGCTAAGTCCTAGATAGTGTAAAAAATGCCTTGTAAACATATAAAAAATTACATTTTTAATCTTATTGACTTTAGCATAGCAAGCCTTAAGAACAAAGCGTCTTTGAAACGTTCTTAAATACAGTTTTCATGTCCTGATAAGTATGGCAGTACGTACTTTGTCGCGTGTCTGTCGTCGATTTGGAAAAATACAAGTACCTTATACATCTCAAAAATTATTTCTTTTCAAGTTAAACCAACTTAATTGTCAGAAAAAATTCGATACTGTTCAAACTTCACCCACGAGTTACTTGCATCACTTTAAAATAAGTAATTTATCGCCCTCGCGCATGAAAAAGTTACTAATTTCTACTGTTTTTTGACTCGTTTTGAACGCTCGAGTCCTGCTCTATCTTATTTCCTTACATCGACCGCATAACATTATGCAGTTTGACGTAAGGAACTGCCCGACTCGTTGATCTAAGAAAAGTGCGTCAAGAATTTTGTAAGATCAAATTCAGGGGAAATGATTTAGTGTATTGGAGCAGCCCGCTTTTGTACCACCTGATGCCTTCATTCCACTGAGAGACATGACGTTTTCTAATGTTCTCAAGGCCTGGAAAATCTCGTGTTAAATTTGTTTGTACATTAACCGAGTAATGCATTTAATATGAAAATACATTAAACGTTTTTTATGCTCTAAAAACGTATTATTGATGACATAAATCCCTCATCTAGATGAATCCTCGCCTACCCGGCTAGTTAATTTTAACACATGGAAAATTGAGTCATTACTCAAAGCGAAGCTTTACGCGAAAGACTGCCTTCTTTAGGAAAGCTGAAGATTGTACACATGCAATGTTCGGGCAGGGGCATCTCCCACCGCTCTGTGCTCTAAGGAGAGGAGCACAAAGGAAAGACCTTTTTAAACGACCGTGTTTGGTTGCACGACGTGTTCACGATGCGCTTGCGCACGCTCGTGAACAGGAAATACATGGAATTACGTCTAATATTAATCATAGCTTCACGTTTCCAATAATTAATGAAAGTCCATAATAAAATATATGTTATTTGATATATGTTTTCGGGCTTTAAAAGGAAAAGCAATTCATTTATTGGCGTTCACAATGCGAACATCCGCTGAACGCGAACAAAGCCCGCGATTCAGGTCTCCGACGACATTCTGTTTAAAAAACTCAAAGGGACTTGGAAAATCCCAAGAAGACCATATCGATAGAGGTTTCTAATAACGGCAGCTGAAGGGCTCTTGCAGACAGGTTTCTTTTTACTCCACACAAAGATGCTTAAAAGAACTCTCATACTATTCGAATCGAGAAAACAGGTGAGCTTCAAGAGGCAGACTCTAGTCTTGCCATCCACTCTGAAGGCTTTTGGATTGGAATTCTTGTCAACACAGATTTCTATGCTTCTTCCAACAACGTCCGTTGCGATGAACGATTAGTATTTCTATTCTCAAGGCTTGTTGAATAACTATATATGTGCAGTAATCGACGAGGAAAATAAATATTCTATGTGCAGACATACTACTAATATTCACCGAAACACCATTCTGGAAAATAAATATTCTATGTAAAGACATACTACTAATATTCACCGAAACACCATTCTGGAAAATAAATATTCTATGTAAAGACATACTACTAATATTCACCGAAACACCATTCTGGAAACAGCTGTTTAAAAAATGATTGAGCAAGCAGCAGAGTTTCAGACAAAACTTCGATTTCACAGAGTGAGATGTCCGAAATAAAACTTATGAGGGGAGACCCTGTCTAGCGCTAAACCTCTCACTTAGATTTAATAATTTATTCACTTTTAACGAGTAACTAATGTGTAAGTAAGAATCAACGATAGAAAAGTATAGAGCATCGATCGTTTTGCTATCATCCTTGTTATGCATGTGGCATCACCTAAGAACACCCTTTAGCTACATGGAACTAAGACTATCAATTATTTTTATAATTGTGTACTATTTTTGGTTTTCCTGTTATCCGTTCTCATGGGTAGGACGTACAGTAACTTCAGGTTCTCGCCTACATCTGTCGGGCGCCGCACGACGCAGTGGAGTGGGAGTGGTCGGCTATGTGATGTCACAAAAGCGTCATCTCATTGCAGCGACCAGCGTATTGAAGTATTGTGTCATCATAAAGGATCCGTAATTTTGGGGCACGGTGTGCAGTGGTCGTGGCCAATAGAAAATATCGAGTTCAGGACAAGGGCAAGCCAGATCACTTGATCTTTTACTAATGAGTTTCGAGGTACGAAACTTCTTTTGGGGCTTACTTATGGACGTAAAAACACATTCGATTTTAGAGTTATAGACTGGATAAAACATTCTCTCAAACTCTCCGTGACGGGATGAAAAGTGTGTTTTTGGATTTATCAAAATTTAAGTCACGCAACAATCGAAAGAAGTGCGTTCTATTTTTCATATACTCAATCACATGAATGCACATACCTCAAACCATAAACATGTTAACGTGCCGAAATCCATGGTCTCCATGCACACGAGAGCGCTATACATACTTCCTACGGAGCACGAATGTTACTATCGACTCTGAAATTCCAGCATTAAATAATGTTCGTGCTGATGACGAGTATCCCGGTGATCAAACGCGGCTTGATTGGCCTCTCACAGATCTCTTGAGCGTCGAGGGCACGCAATGAGAGGAGCCGGGCAGGGACGCCGCATCTGATCAGGACGGTCACCCTTGGCAATGAAATCGAGTTATGGACGCAACGTTGAGGAAATGAGTGTGTGAGTTGAGCGTTCTTTGAAATGCTGTTGCCAGGGAGGAGAATGAGTGTGTGAGTTGAGCGTTCCTTGTAATGCTGTTGCCAGATGGTGGAATGAGTGTGTGAGTTGAGCGTTCCTTGTAATGCTGTTGCCAGGGCGGAGAATGAGTAAAAAAAGCTAGTGCTCAACAGGCATTAAGAAAAATACAGCAGAATGAGAAATTACACGGCTTCTGTATAAGAAACATAACCTCTCTGGAGAGGGTCGTTCAACTTGATTAAAAACTGTTGATTATAAAAGCTGTTGAAACTACTGAAAAAATTTCAACTTTCAAACAATTTTTGACTAATTGAATGCATTAAATTTTGTGAGGGGAAAAAATGCGAAATGCAGTTCGTTAACATAGCCAACACGAAAATAAAATAAACAAAAGTAAAACTTTCCAGCCGGGTGAACTAAATTTATGCAGACATAACATTGTTAGGTTAACATGAAAGCGAAATTCTCTTTGAGCAGTTGCAAAAAGTAAGACTGATACAACTCTACACCAGAGGAAATTTGAAAAACTAAGCTATTGACACACAGCCTGATCAAACCGACGCGTTTTCTCTTATGCTGTAGAGGCAGCTTTGCATGATGGTCAAGAGGCTATTACCGTTCTCGCCTAATCGTTGTACCAATTTTCTCAAGCGTTTTTATATTTTTTTTTCTGCTGAAAGATTTCCACCATTCTGTAACTCCACCAATTGCTGCTGCTCACTAACTTCGATGTCAGCATTCCTGCACCGCAGTCTTTACACCCCACCATCAAATCTCTACTGTCACTACACCAGAATAATTTTACTGTATTATTCTGTCAGAAACAAACCATTAATTTTGAACTCAAAACAGGTTTTGCAAGTTCAAAAACTCAAAAACTTTCTTCAAACTTTTGAACACCGTGATAAACAAATTGAAAATCTACGGAGTTTTCTCACACTGTTTCATCTTGATGGTCCTCCCCTCGCAAGAAAATTTGAGAGTAGCCGAGTTGAGCCTTGCGATTCGGTCTCTCCAAACTTTCAAAAATCTCATGCTCATATGCTCGTATTTTTATTTGTTCATTAACGTAGATTACCGTAATTTTTAGCGCACTCAGTTACACCCACGACAGCACATGAACCTTCGACTGCGGTTCGTGCGAGCTTTATGGAGACCATCCCACTTTTTCAACTTTTTTAGTCCGATTCGTTTGAAAGTTGGCCAGTATATGTATTTTGTAAAAGTAAACCTTTTTTACTCATGTCATTTTTTCGATTTAGGCCTTACTTTTTTTTTTGAGGAAAAATGTGTTTTTGGTATATTTTTATTGAAATTTCAGATTGGGACTCCTCCTTCAGTTTTGATGCTAGAACAAAAACAAAGACAGTTTTAGAACCCTTGGAACATTTCTAACAAACGTGCGTTCAGTTTTTTTCAAATTCAAATTATTTTTTCTATTTTTTCAAAAATTTTCAAAATTTCAAAAATCAGCAACAATTTTTTGGGTTTAGAGCTATATATTTTTTCAAAGAATTCGAATTTGAAAAAAGCCGAACGAGCGTTTGTTAGAAATGTTTCAAGGATTCTAAAACTGTCTTTGGATTTGTTCTAGCATCAAAACTCGAGAACCAGTCCCAGGATGAATGTTGAAAATTCAAAGTGTTGGGTATAAGCAAAAAATAAAATTTTGTGTTGAAGTGTAATATAATGAACAATTGATGTAATTGAATGCAGTTTTAATTTTTATTTCGATACTTTCCATACATAACTTCATATTCAAACTGTGAATTGTGATTTCATAAAAAAAAAAAAATATAAAAATTTTTACTCTTATCAAAAAAAATTTTTTTTCTTTTTTCAGTCTGATTCTTATGAAATTTGACTATGATATGTAACCTTTGAAAATAAACACAATTGATTCCATTCATTTTTTTGATTCAGGCCTTAGATTTTGCAAAAATTTGACATATTGGTTTTTAGGTATTGATATTTCACTAATATTGATATTTCAAACTGGGACTCCTCCTTCAGTTTTGATGCTAGAACAAAAAAAATGCAGTTTTAGAATCCCTGAAACATTTCTAACACACTCACGTTCGGCTTTTTTACCATTTCTTATTTGTTCTCTTTATATATGGGGTCAAAATCAGGAAAAAGTTAAAAAAATTTGGGTGCTTTTCATTGATATCGATATTTCAAAATGGGACTCCTCCTTCAGTTTTGATGCTAGAACAAAAACATATGCAGTTTTAGAATCCTTGGAACATTTCTAACAAACGCTCGTTCGGCTTTTTTCCATTTCCCATTTGTTCTCTTTTTATATGGGGTCAAAATCGGGAAAATTGAAATATTTTGGTCCCTTCACCCCCCCCCCCCCCCCCCCCGGGAGGGGGGGGGGAATTATTGTCGTAGCGCCATAAAATTTTAGGAACGAATAGTCCACCAGCTAAGTGTCCTTCTACAACAAAAACATGCAAAATGACCATGACATCGACAGGATCTGGCAAGGGCCTGGGATGGTCTCCTTATGTAATGTAGAATTTCTTGAGTTGAAATCATGACGTTGTTCGGTGCTGGTAAAGGTTGGCTTTAATTAACAAGTTATAGTAAGTTTGAAGTTTTTAACACGATATACCCACAATTGACTCATCTCATCCCATTATTTTTCAGTGTGTCATGTCACAGTGGCCTCACTTACGATACAAGTTACAAAAACATTTCTCCATCTGTATAAATACGGTTGTATCTCACTGGAAAAACCACTCTATTTAAAAATAACCCAAAAATTATTTTCATTAAATTCCTCCAACTAGAGTAAGCATAAATAAAAAGGAATGAATTTAATCAACAGCATACGACCTGTAAAATTTATTTGCCTGCCGCGCTCTCAACGTAATTGCTTCTGTAATTCATCGAAACCGAAAGTTCAAAATTTGCTCAGGCATTTTATAATCAATACACCGATGTTCAATTAAAAAGTTCAGCGTAATAACAATTTATTAGAGCCTCTCGCGGTGGCGCTTAGGAGATATTTTCCTATGTTAAAAAATAAGCGGCGACGTCAGGCTGGCGTTTAAAAAAAATAACTGCAGAACGCAAAAAATTCTACGGTTGTGTTGCGTCAAATTTCACTTATTGGCTGAGCAGTGGTCCGAGGTGCTGTGGTCCATCGAACATTATATTCTCATACAAATTATTATTACATTGAAGTTAGTTATTACATTGAAGTTATTATGTTCAAATTAAAATCCTACGAAATCTGCATAGCACACGAATATTAAATGCAGTTTGGTACCAGACCTTGTTTCTTATCTGTTTTCAGATTTCTAAATTGTTTTCAGATTTCTTCATATCTTTGTCTGTTTTCACAAGTGGAGAAACGGTGAGGTGCGTCTTGGTGAAATGTATCATTTCTTAATCTGTGCTAAAAATATTATGAATTTTATCACATTTTTATTTTTTGGCTTCAATTGTTTTCTCTTCAAAAATGGGGTGCGCTTTTTACGTTATAGAAATAGTAGCAAAATTGTCTGAGAATAATTTGTATGAGAACATTTCTTCGGTAGGTCACTGTAATTTATTTAAACATTATTAGACGACTAATACCTTAAATAATATGCTGCCTGAATAGTTTACTTTTTGAGCATTTAATTGTTGTTCTAAATGAGGTATTCCATATTATATAAATGCTTGAAAGTTTTTTCTACGCATTTAATTGATGCTCCAACAGAGAAGTTTAAAATTGAAAATTGCTTGAGCAATTTATTTTCTGAACATTTTACTGTGGCTCCTGCGAAGCTGTAAATTTTATATAACTGTATGAATAATTAATTTTCTTTTATGCTTCTTATACCCGCTAAAATTCATAGAAAACGAAGGAGATTGCACCTGCATCGACTTTTAAATTTGCTGCTTATTACGATCTGATACAAAAATGACCGAGGTAGATAGTCTTCCAAAAGCACAGCTACCTAACTACAGAAACATTTTTCAGTGTTATCAATTATGGGATTTAAACGTTAATGATAGATCCTGCTACAAGTTTCAGCTTGCTTGCTCCTTTGGTGCTCGATTGGGTGCTGAGCAAGGCAGGATAAATGCTCAGTCCAATGCTTGTACAGAGTGTCCGCACAAAATGTATCCACTGAACGATATACGTACATATGTGTATATGAGACAGGAACCAAACAACTATTTAATTCTGATGTATGGTTCCAGTATCATATATACATACATCGGTCGGTGGATACAATTTTTTGTGGACACCCTGTATAACATAGACCACGGCCAGAGGAAACAAGGTAGGGTCATTTCTATGGGAGAAAATACACCTCCTCTAGTTCGGCTAGCCAATAGAAAGGCTTTATTTCAAACAAACTTTATGACGCCACCAAAACACCATGTCGTTAGGCCAATTGTGGAGCCAGATTTGGGGGTAGCAGTGCTACCAGATGCAATATGAGCGCTGCAATAGGTTCGTTGCTGTTACGTCAGCAAAACCATACCGTCAACGAAAAAAGACTGGATTGAACCTACCTTGTTACCTCTATTGAGACATTCATACTCCTCGGCAGACAAAATAAATCTGAGGCTTACGTTTTATACTTCGTGACTTGTGTACTGAACATCAATAGATAGAAGGGACAATTGTCTTTTGGCTTCATCAACATTAAGTGGCCCAAGTTTTATACTTCGTGACTTGTGTACTGAACATCAATAGATAGAAGGGACGATTGTCTTTTGGCTTCATCAACATTAAGTGGCCCAAGTTTTATTCTTTGTGACTTGTGTACTGAACATCAATAGATAGAAGGGACAATTGTCTTTTGGCTTCATCAACATTAAGTGGCCCAAGTTTTATTCTTCGTGACTTGTGTACTGAACATCAATAGATAGAAGGGACGATTGTCTTTTGGCTTCATCAACATTGATATTTACGTTGGGAATTTTCCGCGAAGCTGCCTTTGCGAATATTATTTGAACGCGTACAGTGTTATAAATTCCTTTGAACATAATATTGCTTCACGTTCTTAGAATACAATGTCAATGGCTACATTTTTGCAGCTCGTTGGGTTTCGCCTAAAGTTTCACGATGCTGTTCTTTGCGTGAATTGCGAAATTCGCGAATGAAAGTAAAAATTGAATTTGTGAGCCTATTTCTTAATGACTGAGTCGTTTTTTTAGCACTAAGTTCAATAAGAAAAACTCTCTCGAAGTAGACTTAAAATTGATCAATTTCTAAATTGTATTAATAAATCTTATTCAGCGCATTCAACGCAAAACTAATAATTGCTAAAAATGACAGATTTCCAAGGGCGCTCAATCAATTTCAGTAAAATTCTTAACATTTAACGCCGTGCGCATGAAGGTTAAATTTTCCAACCGAAACTGACATGAATGAAGTATACAAACTTTGGGTGCAGTGAGCTAAGGTCACACAACTTGGACAACTTGAAGCACACAGTTGATACTGAACGACTCTACCATTATATTAACTAGAATTACCTTCACTATTATCATATTCACTGTCATTAATTACCTTCACTACCATTACCTTCATTCCCATTAGCTTCACAACCATTACCTTCACTATCATCATATTCACTGTCATTAATTACCTTCACTACCATTACCTTCACTATCATTACCTTCACAACCATTACCTTCACTACCATTACCTTCACTACCATTACCTTCACTACCATTACCTTCACTACCATTACCTTCACTACCATTACCTTCACTACCATTACCTTCACTATCATTACCTTCACTATCATTACCTTCACTACCATTACCTTCACTGCCATTACCTTCACTACCATCACCTTCACTATCATTACCTTCACTGTCATTACCTTCACTACCATTACCTACACTGCCATTATTTTCACTACCATTACCTTCATCATCACTACTTTCACTACCATTACCTTCACTACCATTACCTTCACTGCCATTACCTTCACTATCATTACCTTCACCATCACTACTTTCACTACAACTAGTAAGAATAACTTGAAAATTATTAGTCACCAATTACACTAACATGGATATTCTCTAGCATAAAAATTGAAACTGAAAATTTTCTATTGAAAAAAGAAAAGGAATTGTGCATTGCTGAAACTCAGATCATTTGAGTGACATAAAATCTCAGACCATGCAACCGTTCCGTAATATTTAGACGTATTTTTTAGCGCTAAAATCAAAAATTAACCGTGTAAAGAGCAGGAAAATGATATTTCAATATACGAATCAAATTTCATGATCAAATTAGCACAAAAATGAAACATGTTACTGTCGGCGTTAATGCACGCTATCAGAACAGAAAGTCTAGATTAATATCACAAAGATCAGGCTGCGAGCGTCCCGGAAGTTGGCTCGAAAAAATATTATAATTTTATCTCGACTCGTGAAAGAATATTTTCGCTCTTACTTTCACTTCGGGATTTGCAATTAGACGATTTGACGTTCATTCTAATCGAGGAATTTAAATTCCGAAAGAATTTTCTGCTGAATTTCTGATGAAAATGAATGCTCTTGTATGAGTTGGAAAACATCTTCTATTCTGAGCATTTTATAGTTTGCTTCTTTTCATTGAACGTGAAAAACCGCAGCAAGTTTCTTTACACAAGTTATTGGAAGGAAATGTGAGTGCCAAACTAACCGCAATTCGTTACCACTTTGCTCTTCCCATTTCCTTCTCACATGAAAAAAAATTCACACAAACGCAAACATGAAAATTTCACTTGAATTTAAAACCTCATTCTTCAACTCTCTGTTAAACCTTGAAGTCATGAGTGAAGGTTACATAATTTGACCGTGGGATTTTGCCATGTTCGGTAAATTTGCTATTTGGCTCTTTTCCTCTTTTCCTCCAGCCGCCCTCCAGATGTTCGGCAGCGTCAGGCAGAAGAGATTGGTCCCCTTTAACGGGCACGTCACTCTCACCCAGCCAATCGCAGGCCAGCATTGACGCAGCACCGCTCTAGCGCTTGTTTGTCGCCACACAACCTGTATTATTCTGTTACTAACCAATTTAAACCGTAAATAAGATAGCTAAGCTATGCGCTGCAGAAGAGGTGACGCTCTGTTTAAATTTCAAAACGAAAAATTGCGTTGCAGGGGAAAATATCGGGCTGCCCAGACTCAATGGTGTTATATAATAGCGTTTCTAAGAGATAAACACGCCCATCCTCATCTAAGTTTCCTGAGAAGTCTTTTTCTTTCTTTGATTTCTGCGTGCCGAGCATCTTGAGATGTTGATGACGAGTCATCAATCATGGGTCCTAAAAGAATTCACGTTCATCTCAACGCCGACTGTGGAGCGTATATGAGGTGAAAGCAATAAACATTGTTGTGTTTATAAGATGAAGACGTTGGATAAAGACGAAGCTTTGCGTCAGGTAACAGCAACGTCATAAAAACGTCTACTTTCTTGTGATCATCAACCGACTGTGCAAGAGTGTGAGATGAGACATGCCGAGTAAGATGTCTCCTATACCCAGTCTAACTTTTTCGCCGCCTGCTTGCATGTTTTTACATGCAGGTAAAATACGCATGCAAGCGGCAAAAAATTTGAACTGGGTAGCATGTGCTGTGCTTAAAATTTCTATAAACAGTGATAGTGCTGGCTACGTAGAGAAATAGAATCGACCTCATACTTCGCTTTAACAGTTCAAACTTGAAATCTTTTTGAAAATAGGCTTTAAATTCGGGGTAAATAGCCTCAAAGGAAATTCTGTTATTTTGAACACAAAGAAGGAAACATGTTTTACGCAACTTTCACTCGCAGTCCTAAATTGAATTATTATGTCATTCTGCGTCCTTCTTCAGACATATGGATGTTTTTTCAAGACCTCCATAAATTCGCAAGTCTGTGCAGAACTTCTATGAGCTTCTTCTAAGCAGTCTTGAAAAGATGCCATTATTCAATGGTGAAAGGACTTGGTGCCCGGAATGTCAAATAAGCGCTTAGACCAAGAACAATGTCAAACTTGGGAGAGTTTCAAAACAGCGAGATGACTCATGCAGAATTTCGGTAATGGAGGCTCCTTCCGTGTTCCAGCGCTGACCTCCTTCCAAGGAAACACGCGTACGTTTCTGGCAGGTAACCACGTAGCTACAGCGCTTGTTTTCTTATAAGTACTGGTCCACCTCCCTTAATAAATTTGAAATAAGAAAGAAGGCGAAATGAAAGAAAGGCCGTAAAAAATAAAAACAAATCAATCTCTCGACAGACTATTAATGAAGCTTGTATCACAGTTACGCTCATCAGACACTTTCGGCTGAGTTCGGACGGACAGACAGACAGACGGACGTGGCTCTTATTATAGTATAGATTCGCTCCCTCAGAAATTGAGGGAAAGGAATACTGTCTTACATCCTCACATAATTCTTTCCAACTAAAACCAAATTTTTGCTCGAAATGTTCTTGTCGACTGTGAAAAGTAACTGGAAGTCTACGCGTAAGTTAGCCAAATTACGGTGGCTTGCCATTTCTCATAACAAGAAACTTGAGTGTTATTATAGGTACAAATTTAAACTGGTAGCCACAGCAGAATTTAGAGGAAGGCACTTGAAAAATTACATCTGAACTAGAACACTAAATAACGACGGTGTGCATCATATACACCACTCAACTGTGTTACTGTTGGTAGTTCGAAAAAACTGGTAACTCAAAGCATTGGCATAAAAACAATAATATACTTGAGATGGATGTGTTGAGACACCTCTGAACCAGTACGATGCACTTATCTTGTAGCGCGATATAAAGAAAAGAGCATATAAATAACTATTCAGACGAAAAATATAAATCTGTACATTTAAATATTTTCAGAATGATTATAATAATAACACACTAACTAATGTCAATACCAGCCATCATTTCACTCCCATCTTCACTCCCATCTTTCCTTAAGAACACTTCGATTTCAAAATGTAGCACAATTTCAATTCGGGTGGCAATGTATATTCTATGTACATATAAGTTATACACAGTAGTACTTATAAATTTTGAGAATCAGTTATACATAGGGACGCGCATGTGATACAGATATTCCATATTTAGATATCTATCAGCTGCACCTGCTTTTTTGCTCAAAACTGAAGGGAGAGCATTACCGTCTCACACACTGGCATAATTCCCTCCAACTCAAAGCCAAATTTGTATGTCTCCCTTGCACTCGAAATGCTCTTGTTGAATGTGTGCGGTAGGTGTAAGTCTAGAACTGAGTTTACTGCCCTCGAGGGAATACAACTATTGTGTTAATGGGGATTATGTGAGGTCCCGAGCTAACGGTTAGGTATTACATCTTTTTATTGAAATATGCTAGGTTTTGATTTGTTTCGGACCGCTTATTTTTTGGTTCACTGCTGTCCTGTCTTTATGTACTACTTTCTTCTCCAAATTTTATTTTGCTTCTTAAACTTCTTTCTCTACTAACTGCTTCTGAGCACTTAATGCATCGATCCCGCGTTCCCTTCAAGCCTATGTCAGATGGTGCCTTCCTCCTTCATCTTTTTGGAACGCCTTTGTTGCGGTTAAGGGGTCTTAAACTAACTAACCTAATCTTTCTAAAAAACTGAACTCAGTTACCTCTGAACTTAGCATGATAAGTTAGTTTAAGCCTCCTTAACAGCGAAGAAAGGAAGGTGGAAGGCACCATCTAGAGTGGACTTGAGGAACGCAGAGTCTATGCACAAGTCTGCAAACAGTGAGTTGAAGAAGAAATTCATGAAACTAGATGAAAATGAAAGAATAAAAGCAAGAACGGCTCTAACCGCCTACCCTGAGCTCGTAAGTCGATTTACGAACGAAGACGGCCTTCTGAACTTAAACAAATATTCTCAAATTTCCGTTTCAGAATTATTCATTTCAGAATAAAATTGTACCTTTGGTGATGTTAAATTTTTACTTCATGTATTTTCAATGAGGTTTTGATCCTTTCAAAACTCCACACGTTAACTAAAACCATTTTTTTTCCTGTGGATTTCAACTTAAAACGCAGACGAGAAAACGCGTAATGGCGATCCCAACTTTTTCAGCAGTATCGTTTATGGAAACACTCTTCACCAGCTGGTTTGTGGTAACAGCTGCTGTATTTTACTTTAAAAGTTACAAAACTTTCTAAATGAGCACAAACGCTGAGGAAAAGCACGTGTCTGTGTTCAGTAAATACGAGAATTCCATTATATACATTAAAAACAAACTCCTTGCACACGAGGGGATAAATTCAGTGCAATATTATTTTCACATCATCGGCAGAAAGAATTCTCTCGATTTCTTTTTTTTACTTTTCCTCCGGTTGAAATATTTCATTGTCTCCTATCTCATCAGTACATATAGAAAAGCGCAGCTGTTGCTGAAGCCGAGTAAAGTTCAACCTGCATTGTTTTCCGTGCAGTGACGTCATTCTGTGATAAGGCCGGGCGTGGGTGGCTAGACAAACAAGTGTCTTCCATTCAATGTGCTTTTTCATTCTTTCTAGTGACATTTCCAGTCTTTGGTCACGCTGTCCTACGCCGAACGATGTATTGAATCGGTGACATTATTTATTTGAGAACGAAATGAAAAATTGGACTGGTGTTGAAAATTTGTGTATATTTCTGAGGGACTTCATGATGCATTTACATTCAGGTTTTAAAGTTGAGGTCAAAATTTTGTCTCTCAAAATTTAATTTAGTGAAAAATTTCTAAATGGGGTCACATACTTCTCCTTAATTCCCACCGTGAAATTAATTCCTTAATCCCCTTCCAGTTCCCTTCGTTCCGCACCTCCCCGAACACCACCTGAAAACTTTGTTCCACAGATAAAATTGACTCTAATTCTGAGTAACCTCATGATATTGCAAAACAAATCCATGTGAGGTGAAACAGGAATCCTCCCTACCAGATTACGCTGAAACTATCAAATCCATTCGAAGGCTGAAAATTTTGCATCACTTACGGAATACACACATCTGTGAGTCTCCATTATGGTAAACATTAACATGGAAGCAATTATTCGGAACTGTGAAAAATTCTACCCAGACTCAGTCTGATAATAACGATTTTTTGCCACCTGTTTTGCAGCCGAAGTTTTATTTGTTAACAACTGTACCTAGATGTTTTTTTTTCGTAAGCTCATCCATCGTTGTTGCAAATGCTGTTTATCGTCACATTAGTTTTTGATTCTGGTTCTTGAGTGTTGAAAAAATCCTAGTTTTGAGTGTGTGTGTTAATATATTTATGAATGAATGATCTGGTGGTGTGTCTATAAAATACTGCTGGCAAATAGAAATCAAATTTCAGTGTATGTACATTTTAATCGCTGATAAAACATGTTTGCGTCGAGTAAAGCATGTTGAACTATGTACGTTGACTTGGAAGGGTCACACACTGAGGTATTTCAACGGTCGTCTTCACGAGCTTACTAGCTATCACTTTGCAGTGAAGTAGCCAGGCCAGTGCAGTTTCTGAAATATGATTGTACGCAAGCCCTCTCTAAATTTCTCTGTGTTCGGCCAGCGTGAAAGAAGTTCATGATATTGCACGATTGTCAGAACAGAATTTCTACTGATTCCTAGAAGACATATATAGTTACGGAATGAAATTTATTACATCACTTAAAATATGAACAGATACTAATCTTCATGCAATAAATTCTAACCATGCTATATTTATGGGGAAAACCAAAACGATAACTAGACGCACTGATGAAGATATTTTTACATATGTACTCACCTGTCACGCCCGCACTGTCGCTGTCAGTTGCAGCTGGCAGGGACCTGTGTCAACTGAATACAAAGTATAAAGTTGTCACTCGTCTTGATAAGTTGGTTCGTTGTGAAGCAAATTCTGTCGCCGATATATTTCAGTGAGGGTTGCTTTCATGGAAGTCATGATCTAGCGTTGGCAGCCTCCGAGCGCTATCTTGACAGAGAAGTTGTGCGTCTCTGTAGCGCATTTTGACTCAGAATCACCCATGCCAGAATTCCTTAAACAATTGTGCACAAATTAATCAAAATCCAGTAGCTACCAATTTGCACGTACAAAAAATGCGGATGGATGAAGTTTGCCACTAAACAAAATGCACTCAATTAGACATGTCCCCACTGCTGGAAAAAACGGACACGTGACGTCAGAACACAAGCATAAAAACAAACAAGATGCACTTGATCATAAAATCACTTGACAAAATCGGTGAATCAAATATTACTTTTTCTGCTAGTACGGTATATTTTGAAATTTATTGCGGGCAGCGAACGTTTAAATAGCTGTAAGCATGTGTCATTCAAAATATTTAAATTCGAATAAACTTCACAGAATTTTGGAAAAAAATCTTTTTACGATGACCAAATTGCCGGAAAATAACACCAGTGCATGTTAAAAGACATGCGTGTATTTTAAAATTAAATTAGATAGAGGAGCTAATATATTTTGCGTTTCCTTTGCATTATATATAGTTAAATTTTTAAAACCATTCTCCAAGGAAAGTTTTTTAAGTGTCAAAGGAAATCCCGATTGATATTTTTTGGAAAGCGCAGGAAGATCATTATTTAAACAATTCAGTTATTCTGTCCAAGTAATTCATTGTAAAGAACTCTTAGAAAATTATTACTTTAAATACAATCACTGAAATGACAATATCACCTATAAAATAGATGAAAAATGTATAATTGCTACTGACAAATTTATACACATGTTTCTTGCCTCAGATATTTGAAAATACTATTTTTCCTCGGGTAAAAAACCTTTGTATTTTAGTAGCAGTCAGTGAGACGAATTTTTCCCATCATGAATCAGTTGAAAATTAACTGAAAATATATAAATTATTTTCATTCAAATCCTCCTCATTTCAAGCTACCCAGAGGTGAAGGCATATTTTCTTTCGTATTCATGAAGCACCCTCATTTAACACTCATCGTGTTTCAACACACTTCAAAATTTCCAAGAAGCTTAACCCCTTTTTCATCTTAAACACAACATAGCCACACCAGGATTTCTGAACAAGCTTATCACGTTTAAATAACGGGGTACGACTTACTTCTCGTGATCATTACAAGGTTAAGTCACACCTCCACTGGAGTTGTTCCCGTGAGATCGTGACTCTTTCTCTCGCTTTAGATAAATTCATGCCAGCTGTAATGTTAAATGAATTGCTTAAGCTTTGTTATCATTAGCTTTGCATTTATAAAGTGAGTTTAACCACCATTATTTATCATTTCCTACTTTACACATATAGTTGGCTTGATGTCGTACCTAGCCCTAGTCTTTTCCAAAAGAAAAATGTTCATTTTAACACCACATGTGCACATAGGATCAACACGTAGTCCCAACACCTGTTGCAAAACTGCTCTGCGAGTTAAGCACAAAAGCTTTTAATTCCTTATCTAGAAAATACGGGAAAACTTGCGAAAATATATCCTCTAAGAGATAGTGTTAAGTTTCGCCTTCTGTTCTATCCGGATATTCTAGGTTAGTTAGCAACAGGTCTTTGTTAGTTAGGTTTGTCTATCATGTTCATTGGGGCCTGGCACCTAAAGGGAGCTACTATATATATATGTTAGGTTACCTCAGCTATAGCTAGGCCTTTGGGGACTTCTATCTTTTCTGCCCACATTGGTTCTTTCTGGTTTCATAACATCTTCACACTCTTTTCTAATTTTTTCTTTCTCTTCCTTCTTGCTGTTTCTATGCGCATGGTATCCTCTGTGGGAAAAAACGCTGTGCATAGATTCCACGTTTTCCTTAGTTGATACCTCATAGTCTCTTCTCTTTCCTGTTTGAAAATATCTTTGCTATGAAAAGGGAGCCTTATACTAACGATTATACAATTTATTCGGATATTTCAGGTTACGTGTCATGGCAACCATGAAATCCCAATATTATGTTATGTTTCATGCAGCGTGAGTAATGATTCAAGAAATATTATCATTACTGGTGTGTTACGTTAAGTGCAATGCAAGAAATTCTCGCTCATAATAAATACATTTATTTTGTGAGTACCCGGCACAGTTCAATCGGAAACTCGGAAGTCAGCGTTACCTACACGCCGTTAAAGGGAGAACAGCTTTCTGATGAATGCATATCACTGTAGCAAGTACTGCTTTATGGGCGTCACAGGAGATTTGCCGGGTTTCGTTGGGTTTTGTACTAAAATACGGAGGATGCAAGGTGTTGGTTGTTTAGAGAGGGTTGAGGACAGACCAAGACAAGGGCAGAGGGGGAGGGAAAGCGTCATCGATTGCACGAGGATGAAGGTCGGACGCTGGCAGGCAAGCAAGAAGGGGGGGGGGGGAGTATAGCTTTAAATACGCTGCATGAGACAATCCTAGGAATGGTAGGAATTTTGTCAGCATTATGTTCTTGATGGATCCCGAGCGGCCTTTCAAGAGGATTGAGATATGTTCCGGGTAGTAATAAAGCAACCGAGGAGGTATATTATTGGGTGGGTTACTCTCTGACGGTAACGAACATTCATAACTAACTGGGATCTTTGTCTGGACTTTTTCCACGTTGCAGAACTATTTCTTCACAAGAGTGCCTGTGAATATAATTTGTGATATAAATTTATTTAAATTTTAACTGGATACAGAAAACCACAATAGAATAAATGGATGTTGAATCCTAATCTTGACTGTAAGATTTTAATTAGGTGTTTCTGGCAATAATATTGCGGAGTTGTTATAATTACGATATCTCCAAGCTGATGGTAGTCAATATAAACTTTTTTATGAGTGATATTACATGATAATTGATGAAAGAGAAATCAAGAGAAACATTTGCATGTCTCCAGGAAGGTCTTGGATGAAACTCTCGTCCTGATGACACTGTGTGAGTGTGTCAGAAATGAGCTGCGTTGTATTCGAATTTTGTCCAAAACTATGGTGATGTACTCTGAATCTTAGAAAAAATGGCTATCAACACCTACTAAAAGTTCCTGTTTACATCAGTTCTTATTAGTGAAACTTTTCGCCTCGCAATTTAAATATGCATGAATGAGTTTTGAAACCCCGCCATAAGATTTGCTCGGAAATACTAAGATACATACATAGTGTGGGATGAGGGCCAGTACTACATACTGTGACTACATGAATTCCATTCCATCAGGCAGTGCGTCCAACTCAGTATGGAATGGTTCGTTATTTAACTCGTTGGCTGTGTTTGTGATGTGGCTACGGTTAGGTTGTGAGTAGCCCAAATGAAAAACCGACTTAACTGTTCGAATATATTTCTGTCGTTTCTAAAAAGTGAAAGAGAAATATAATTACACGATAATATTTAACTCTGTACGCTAAAATTTATTTTGAGAAAACGGGTGAAATAATAGAAATGCTACGCATTTATACCGGTACTTAGATGAGCAATATACCAAGTGATACACATCTGTACGTATACGTAACCAACGTGCTGAGCAGTATTATGTAACCAAGCATTCTTAATTGTGGATTCGAATCATTACAAAGTCATACGCTTCACTTCACGAGCAGCGTACGCTGTAGCTCTCGTTGTCAATAATGAAGAAATGGAAAGCGCGGTGTTTAGCAGGGCTTCCCTGACACAGTTCCTTGTCACGACCGCCACGCACGCATCCCCCGGGACTGGCACACCCAACCTGGACTCCTAACACTCATGGTTTGGAACACCGGAGCAGAGGTTCTCAACCAGGGGTAAATTTACCACAAGGGGGTAAAAAATTGTATAATCGGAGGTAAATGATTAAAGTACCTGATAATTTGATAAATAATTCAGTTAATTTTAGTTTTGTAAAATGAGAGAGAAAATTCAGAGAAAGTTTGTGTGTGTTTTGTATGGGAGTAAATGGAGAAATACATAAAACCGAGGGGTCAATGACGGAGGAAAGGTTGCGAATGGCTACACTAGAGATGCTGTAACAACAGATTTGTGTTAGATTTTCATAAGTTCTTAAGTGTGTCAATTGCTATAGTTTGCTGAACGCTGGGATTCTGCGGACTTAACGATGTTCAGTTAGTGTTGCTATTGTTCATCAGTAGCAAGGTGTTCGAATTGAACTTCTCTTCACATGTATAATTCAGCTCTACACGATGCGAACTTTTTAGCCATGAATTTTTGAATATAAATTTGAAAATTACTCCATGAATATATTAATGAATTGCTCATTTAAATTATTCATCATTTAAATAAATTTAAACAATTTATTTACCACAGGTGATACAGAGGTAGAATGTTTCTTAAGTCTCTTACAATTGTCAAATTTGAGTATAGCTACCTGTGGGCCCGAATAAGTTCAGCGACTTCTAGGGCATCCTACCATTAACGTTATTCTAAGGTGTACAATAATGTTTAACCTAATTGACTTAACCTAGTTTCACATTAGACTGATCAATGAAATAATTCAACTTGATATTAGATGCTTCATGTTACAATATAGTTCATATGGAGTAGATTTAACAGTATAATCGATAAACGATGTAAGAACAGACAGAAGATCGGCGATATTAACCATGGCAGTTTACGCAGATTACGCAGATTATCTGTCCACTTAATGATTTCAAATGAGAAAAATTTCACGAAATCGACATTGTGTGCTAACAAAGACATAGAGCTTCAAATGAGTGCGTATAAATGCAACTCTACAACATTTGGAACAGATATGCCTTAGAACCTCAGGACATCAAAACTGTCCAAACTAACTATAACTTCATGACAATCACAAGCTCGTGTTGTGCACGTGGCGATCTTTAAAGGCAACGTGATTTAAACGCTGTAAAGCTCGTATGGGTTGGAAAATGTTGTCTCTGTCCGTGAATAAAAAGCGGTAAATTCATCGTCAACGTGAATGTGACGCGTAGATGCTACAGGCACAACAAAATATAACTTTATTCCATCGTCGCTCAGAGCGAGCATTTTCTCTCATTAGGGAAATTGTACCACACGCGACCGTTTATTACAAACCTTCAAATCTCAGGCTTAATTAGTCCACCAGCTCGTCTATTACCCTTCGCGTACTACGCGTGTTTCAGAGCAGACGATCAAATTGTAGCTCTCCAATGCACACTGCATTGTAGCACCGCAACCTTCTATCTCGTTTGGAGTGAGGTGATGCTTCTTTCTTTAGGTCATAATGCGCCATATTCTGAATACTTAACTGTTATAAGTTGTCCCTACTCAAATGATGACCCGAGGAAACATTGTAGCTCTAAAGAGAGAGAGAGAAAAAAAAAGAGATAGAGAGAAAGAGAGACATAGCTGAGCTTTACTTGGTACTGAGCCGATTTTTTGTATTATTTTTGAACCTACGTTTCCCCACCGAACACACTTTAGATCAACGGATAAGTTGGAACAAGGCTGAACCTCTACTATTGGCTGCACTGCGTAACATGGCTGAGTATATATAAGTGTCTGCAATAGTTTTCGTGAAGTATGTCATAGTGAATAATATGTAGGTAGCAAGGCTGGGCAGTTTTGTTCAAGTTTATTAAGAACTTTCAAAGTTGGTGAGCTATGTGTGTGTGTTTTCATGCAAAAATATTTTTAACCATCGCAAGTTGAAATGAAGTTTTGTCGTAAACTGCAGCGTAAACGGTAAACTCCATCCGGCATGTTAAGGACAGCGCAGAAGTTAAGCTATCATTTAAAGACAAAGCCAGCAAACTAAGATATTTTAGGCACAGACGGCGTACAAGCACAACATTCGAATCACAAACTGGGGTTTTGAAAGCAGAGGAAGCGTGTGCTGGTGCCAGTGGTGCATGATGACGTTGCTAATGGCGGAAGCAAATCCTTCCAGCGAGTTGTGTTGGGAAACGAAAATGTAAGCAGGATAATCTTTCAATTCGTACTCTTATCGTTCCTAACTAGGTGATATTATTAAATGTAACATATCACTGAATGTTGTGTAAAAGTGCCTTGTGATGCACAACGTGTTCGACCAGATAATGTTTTTTTTTAATTGTTACAATAGTTTCTATTGTTTTGAAAATGTAATTGTCTCAGGAACTCTTTCGAGGCCATGTTGATGAGGAAGAATGTTACGGAAATGACTGAGGTTTTGCTTTGAAATGTATAAGACGAGACGAAGAATGTATACATAAGAATATCCAAAAGAGCACGAAATGATGAACCTCCACTTAATTTACAATCATTTAATTCACGGAACAAGTGCATTAAAAAAATTGAGGACTAACAACAGAGATTTTTTTATGCGGAAATGAGGATTTTTAGCTCAAATTACACTCATATTCTAGTGCGCACATTTCACAAGTGAACCTCGCAGGTATTTATTTTCAAACACAAAAATTTTTATATCTCCACAACCACGTTTCATGGCATTTTAGAGCGAGCAAACCAGCAAGAGTTGAAGCTTCAAATAAAAATCTAAACTGAATTCAATACCTTGCAAAATTTGCAAGCTTTATTACTCGACCAAAACGAACTGAAATCATCCTGGCTCCGTACTTTATAGAAATCAAATCGTAGTCCCGTATTTCCAAAGCAGCTCCTCGCAGAAACATATGGACCCAAACTGGTCGAAGGAGTCTGAATTTTTCAACCACATCATTGACAGGGAGAAATTATGCGCTTTTACAGCTGCATATTTAAATCAGCGGTGAAATGACGTCATTTCCTACCATCGGACACAGCGTGAAGTCTCAGACATTCGCACGGAAAATTTAACTACAGCAATTTATTTAGTTAAAACTCTACGTGATTTACAGTTCACATTTCACTACCACAGAAGCGTGCGTCCTGCTTGCAGAGCATTTCCCCGGTCAATTCGACCAAATGAGCTACGCAGGAAGTCGCACGGAACTCAAGGCCAAGGTGCTGAGGGGCTACTAATGCACTTGGTCCATTAATAGGTCAGGGCTAGACTGAGCGGACGAGCGAGAGCCGCACTAACCCTCCCGCACGGGTGCCAGGCAAACACTGCCACTTGCACTCCAGTGCAACGATAGAACAGTGCCACTTCGCAGCGATACAGCTCGAGGTGGCCAGATTGGCCTTTTCGATAAAATTCATAAAACTTGCCAAATAAAAGGAGAACTTGGTAATCCTGACACACCATTTACCGTTGCCGGTAGCGACAACGGTATCATCTACCGGCGCAATTTTTCCCAGCAAGGGCTCTCGATTTGGCACATGATTTCGTATTTAGGAGCCTTTTATTTCAATATACGACGAATAAAGAATGCTTGTAAATAATGATCTATTAAATCCCACGTTTTAAAGCTGGACCTCTTTGATAATTTACTAAAACACGTCATTGAACTTTGCACGTAGAAGTCCTACCAGCTTTTGACAACTCTATTGTGTAGTGATGTTTAATACGCATCCTCATCTTCACTGTAACATTTTTATCAATTGTTCTTAGCCATAATAATTCTGGGAACCTCGTTCGTCGAATTTTCATTTCACTCTGCAAAAAGTGCAACTTTAAATCTGTTATTGCAACAGCGGAACAGATTTTGTTCGCGTCAGACGGTCGGCCAACGCTTGTTTCTCGTG
This sequence comes from Morinoia aosen, assembly GCA_030386875.1. Classification (NCBI taxonomy): domain Eukaryota; kingdom Metazoa; phylum Arthropoda; class Malacostraca; order Amphipoda; family Talitridae; genus Morinoia; species Morinoia aosen. Next base: position 48,694,776 of record CM059567.1, on the reverse strand, counting down.
AAGTAACGTCATTTGACCCAAAGTTGAATTATTACCTTGTTTGCGTATATTTGCTTCAATAGAACCACTGAATTTTATATTTACTTAGAAAAATGTATAAATCATTTAATTTTCTAGGCTCACTTTAATGATAAAGTTGTATGGATAAACTCCCTTTTCCACGTAGTAACAAGATTCACTAGATCATTTGAACTTTACCCACATAGTTGCTTGAACGATCTCGTTCAGCACCGTTTAGAGTTAAGAAATACAATTCATAAGCAAATAGGCAAATAAACGAATATAATAAACAAACACACGTAAACGAAAAATGAATCAACTTTCTTTGGCAAAATAGAAAACAAAATCATTATTAAGTGTCTAGCATACATTTTCATTTTACATATGAGTAAATGACATCATTTTTTAACAGACCACCATGTAAACATCCTGCGAATGAACGTCAATGCACCGTTCTGACGTTTTTGTAACGCGGTCGCTTGAGCATTTTCTTCGACGCTCATTTGCGCTTGTGAGTTGCTCATTTTCGTGGCGGTTCGATTGGCCTTAGACGAATTTCTTCATTTTGATCGCGGTGTTTTACGACTTCGGGGATGATGGTAATGCCTTAAAAAGTTCCCATACAATATGTTATGTTAAACCATCGCATGGATTGATTAAAAAATTCACGTACATGCGAAAGATTCAAGATATTCGATTTTTATTCGAGCGCGGAGTGCTGAGTATCCGTCCGGCTGTGTCATTTGCTTCAATTGCTGTGTATTAGGGGATTGGAATTTAGTGCAGTCATCATCCACAATGTGATACTATATGGTATCCAAGAACGAAGCTATAAGCTGCTAACAGAGAGACTGTTTTGTTTTTCTACTTTGACGTATGAAATTCGCTTTCAAGCCGTCTGAGTGAAAGCTTAACCTCCGTTGCGGAAAAATAAAATTTTGGTCGTACGTAAGGGAATAATAACGTAGAAAGACAGTAGCGTCGATTTGTAAATCGCCAGTCAAGTTTCGTGTTTTCAACACATAGGGAAAGAACGCAATCGCATATGCATGAGTTAGTCTAATTTTCCCTTTTTAGTTTCGATGAAGATCTAACAATTTTGGATGGGATATTACGAAATGAATATTCTTCATCCCAAATCCGGTAAATATTGTCCCTCTGACATTAAAACTGAATATTTTAAATGATAAACTCAGGGACGTAATTAAGAGTAGTTAAACTCCATGAATATTCTTAACTTGACCTCGAAATACAATGACACTGGCTATTTCTTCTCTAAATCTTAAATGACGTATTCAGAACAGTCATCAGATACTGAACATTTGCTATTGGCCATTTAGCAGCGATGTCTTCTATTCTAAGTGTATTCATTTGCTTATATCACTTGAAATGGTATCGGAACACGCAGGTTCGGCAGATTTCGCGATGGCATCCAAAGCCCAGAGGAAAGAATCCGCAAATCGCAGCTATTTTAATGAAACCAAAATGCACGACCGACAAAGAGTGACCTACAACGCTCGAATTTACGTCATCAGTGATGCTTTGCAAGCTACCGAAATCTATCTCCAATCATGATGAACAGGTTTTTTGCAGCCTCAAAGACGATTTTTGTGCAAAAGGCGGCTTTTGAACTTCAGCGGTGACAGAGAAACGCTCAAAGCTAAGGGGATTACACTCTTTTCCGCGGCGTCCCTCTCTCAGTATCGCTCTGACGTCAAGTCAACATTGTGCGTAAGTCACCTGCTGCTGCGCAACCGCCGTCTCCGCCGTTGTTTTCCATTTTACTTTTTCCGGGACGCATTTACTTTTTTCCGGCGAGTTGGAGTCATTTCTTTGAAGCTCGGAAATTGTTGGTTTGCAGTGAATGCATTATAGTGTTGTAGTTTGCTTCGATAATTCGATCTATTAGATTTCTTTTTGTTGAATAAGTAATGTGAGTGGAATGTAGTAATGAATATAATAGTTGACATGTGTTATTTTTAGGGAGGTGTTGAAATAGGTCGAAGCAAAGTAAGTGGCACAAAAATATATTTTTTAGCTTTAGAAAAAAGTGTTTAATTTCAACCGCTGAGAAACTAATTGCGTATCGTTGATAAAAGCGTTTAAATAAGAACAAATGTAATTGAAAAGCCGAACTCTGGTATATGATTTGACAACTTAGGAACAATACCCCAACCAAAAAAAAACTACCATGAGCTAGAAAACAAAGTTAGCTAATTTTGCTACTCCGCGCAAAATTAGCCTTGGAGAAATAGGCGAGGAAAAAAGATGCTGGGACGAAATGTTGGTAGGGAGGAAGTAGTTAAGGAAGCCGAGCTGGGGAAGGAAGAGGCCGGGGGGGCGCAGCCATGACCTTCGCCGGAAGAGATCGATTGTCCCACCTGAGCGCCTCGCTCCGATCACCCCGCTCGCTCCCACCCATGACCGCGCCAGAGAGAGTCTCTCTCTTCCATGCGTGCGTGTTACTTACCCCACTAGGCTGAGTTGAGTTTTTTCAAAATTGAAAATTTGAAGTGTTTGAGTTCTTATAACTAAGTCAAATATCATCTGAGGGAAAGTTGACAATTCCTCAACCTTCTGCTCCCACCCATGACCGCGCATGAGACTCTTCCATGCGTGCATATTACTTACTCCACTATGCAGAGCTGAGGTTTTTCAGTATCAAAAATTTTGAGTATCTGAGTTATTTCAACCAAGTCAAACGTCAACTAAGAGAAACGGAAGTCGATGATTTTTCAACCTTCTGTTGACAAACGCAGTCCTGGCTCTCTTTTCGAGCTCTTCGCTAGAACCACGGTCGATCTCTCCAGTCTGTGCAGTGTGCGCTCGTCAATGTTACATCATCGCACACGCGCTAAAAATGGCTGCAAGAATTACTCGTGCGCTGTCAAAACACTGAGAGGTGACGATAATCAGCAGCCCAGTGTAATATTATTGCAAACCAATCTTTCCCATGCACCCTCATATTTGATGATTGTAGGTATCTCCACGCCTGAGTATTTCCTCATCAGGGACAGGAATGAATGTTTTAGAAATTGATTTGTTCATGCATCCTCAACACTCTAACTCACACATAAATAAAATGCTCAAGCCAAGTAGAGTAGATTTATTGTGGGTAGTAGTTCAGGGGTATCTAATCCTGGTGTGAATGCATAAAATAGGCCCAAGCACTCACAAAAGCATGAGAGAATCGAAGGTAACTAGAACTCACAGTTTTGAAAATGAACATGAAAGTTTTCTCTCTGAGTATGACTTTTTTCAGAGAAAAATTACGAACAATAATTGCTACATGTTATGTTTCATAGACATATATACCCCTCAGGGGGATACAACTATTGTATCTATGGGAATTAGCGCTCCCAGGGGAACCATGTGTGGGCCCGAGCTAAAGGTTAGGTAGGCTTCCTTTTTGTTGTAATAAAATATGTTTTTGTTTTGTTACGGACCATCTTTTTTCGGTTCACTGCTGTCCTGTGTTTCAACACCTACTACTTTCTTCTTCAACTTTTTTCTTGCTTCATGAACTTCTTTCCTAGCTTACTGTTTCTGTGCACCTTGTGCATAGATTCCACGTTCCCCTCTCTTGGAACTTTCCTCTCTTGCCTTCCTTTTTCCTCTCTTGGAACATCTTTGTCGTGGTTAAAGGGAGGCCAAAACTTTCTTATATAATAATAATAATAATAATAATTCATAGAAATATACTGTAAGTCATTGGACCTTATAGTTGAGGTTTGTTGGCATGTTTAACCGATGATTCGCTTAGTTCGAAGATAAGCAACATAAATACCTTTCAATAGTTCGAAGATCAGTAACAAATATATCCTTCAATAGTTCGAAGATCAGCAACAAATATATCCTTCAATAGATCGAAGATCAGCAACAAAAATATCCTTCAATAGATCGAAGATCAGCAACAAAAATATCCTTCAATAGTTCGACTAGCACGGTACTTGTGGCTTAAATTAATGACACGCGCTGTCAATAAGTACATATATTAATATGTGTGTGTACGTATATAGGTATATATATATATATCTACATAAATAGATATTCATGTTTCTATTTCATTTCTTTACACAAAAACCATCCGGTTAATAAATTTTATTGCACTAGCGAAATGATTCAAAAATAGATCTCCCACTTACACCAGAGGACGTCTCTGTGAATCGGATAAATGACAAATACAATTAATGAAATTAATCGTAATTTGAGCGTATGAATCGTGGTAAAATTATCTTTCTGTCCGTATGTTGTACAAGCAAATTTTGATGTTGAGTATATGTTTGTTTGCGCATTTCTGCCAAAATTTTGTAGATATTTGTCAATCATGAGTGGTAACTGGCCTACACTGTATCTCCATTTTATCCCATGTACCCATGTCCGCATGATGTTGCAGAGAATATCGAGAAGATATGATATATGATATATGTTGAAGATATATTTTTTTTTTTTTGTTGTTCCTCAGCGGTAACTTGAGTTTTCTTAAAATTTCCTTTAGGAAATTAAAAAACCATTCCATTTATACGTTTTTCGAAGTCCTTTTCTATTCCTTATCTTTCCTCAGGTTATTTCTTACGATTCATCAGAGCTTGGGCTGTCATTTTAAATATTGAAAGAGTAAGATTATTTTTCATGTCTATTAGCATTTTTCTTATAATCGTTTTCAATACGTATATATATGAATATGTGTGTTGGTGTGTGCGTGAGTATGTACGTGTGCGCACGCAAACATAAATGTTTATGTATCAGTGTAAAGATGCACACGTTTCGCACACATATATGCGCACATGTACATATATCGGTTTCTATTTCTACTTTTTGCATAAAAAGGAAAACCTCAAGACACATTACATTTTACCTAAAGCTCTGCGATCAGTTAACACTGCACCAAATTTCAGAAATAAACAAATTGATTGCGCTTGCTTTATGATTTATAAATCGATCTATCACGACCCCGAAGGGCATTTCTGTGAACAGAAGAAATTAAAAAGTATAAACAGACAAAGGAAATAAAGCACTCGTGCAAAAATTATCTCTATATTTGTATGCCGAACAAGCCATGCATTTCAATTTTGAGTGTAAGTTTGTTTACGCATTCCTAGATGTGCGTGCTGTGTTGCGCGATGTTCTTTACAAATTATTTCGAGACTATCTTTTTCTCAATACTTGATTGTCATTTACGGTGTTGTTTCAATCTAGTACGGTGTAGCGTTTTTTTGTATTTTTCCTACTTCGATGATCTTATAAATAATTCGAAAAATACTAAAGAATTCTTCGAAACTGCCAAGTTCTTAGTTGAAATTATCGAAGTAGGAAAAAGGCAAGAAGCGCTGTACCGGAATCTCTTGGAATATAAAATATCCAAGAGATAATATTTCTCATTTCTCATTCAACTACCCTTGACAGAGTTAAACTATTAGCACGACCCGTATGGTTTGTCTATTAGTACGCCTCGTATATTTTTTCTATTAATATGCCTCGTATGGTCTATCTATCTGTACACCTATGATAGTATTGTCTAATATTACATCTCGTATAGTTTGTCTATTATTATGCCTCGTACGGCTTATCTATTTGTACACCTCGTATGGTTTGTCAATTAGTATTCCTCGTATGGAACTTTGTTAGACTATTAGCACACCACGTGTGGTTTGTCTATTATAGTACGCCTCGTATATTATGTCTATTAATATGCCTCGTATGGTCTATCTATTTGTACACCTCTGATAGTTTATCTATTAGCACACCTCATATAGTTTGTCGATTATTATGCCTCGTATGGCTTATCTATTTTTACACCTCGGATGGTTTGTCAATTAATACTCCTCGTATGGATCTTTTGTTTTAGGACGTCTTATATTAAGGAACTTTTAAAAGCCAATATGTTGGCATATGTATCTCATGTGACAACTTGGAAATAAACGGTTTTTGTTTTTAAAAAAAAAATGAAACGCGAGCAGTGCCCAACGGCATGCCATATTGCCAGAAGCCCAGTTACTTTGCAACTATAACTTCAATATTTTTATTTTCATGTTTCCATAAGGTAATCCATTGGTCAATTGTGCCATCCGAAGGCCTCTATTCCCTCTGTCATCGTTGTGATGCTTTTCCTACCTTCTGCTACAGTTAAAAACCTTCAACAAAGGTTGTGAAATTTAATTGTATAACTATTGTTTTACTTGTTTATACTAAGACGTATTTTACGCCTGTAATTGAAAAGCTACTTCCAAATAAAATATCTGACTTCGCTTTTTTTTGTTGCTATTATTGAGCATTGGCAAAGAGCTTAGGCGATATTTAGAAACAAATTAAACCGCTCAATCCGCAAGCCATGTTTAATATGACGCGTTGCGTGATAAGTAAGAAAAAAAAAGAAAAGGAAAAAGAAAGAAACATTCTGTTGTGCTTTTCTGTCAGTCACTTTTTGTTTCGACATTTTACACGGTATTACGATACCGATGTGTAATTATCAACTAATAATAATAATAATGAAGGCATCTACGGATGCTTTATTTCCAATCAAGCCTGGTACATATCACCTTGTGCATTGGATTTTCAAATGCCTTATAACTAACGCCAGGACGCCATGACGCTTTCCCCCCGGTCAAGACCGGTACCCATTTCAGACACCTGGGTAGAGTGGGGTATTGTGCTTGGAATTTTTCTCCTATACCCAACAGAGAAAATCGCCACCGCCAGCACCGAGATTCGATCCCGGGTCTGCCGCACGGCGGCAGAACCTTCTAGCCACATGGCTATGGCGAGCACCACATGGCTATGGCGAGCACAACTAAGCTATTGAAAAATCAGTGTTGAGCATTGCATGTTTTAACTCTATTGGAAATAAACTGTTTTTACTTTCTTTCTTTCTTTCTTTCTTTCGGTATAGCGTTTTTTGTCTTTTCTTATTTTGATTCAACTAATAATTCAGGAATTCTGTGGAATTCTCTAGTAGTATTTAAATCATTTAAAAGTTGTCAGCCATCTCTTGAAATATAAAACATCCAAGAGATGATATTTTTGATTTAATAGCCCTTGACAGGGTTAATCTAATAACGCGCCTCGTGCGGTTTATCTATTTGTACACCTCGGATAGTTTGTCTATAAGTATACCTCGTATGGTAAGTTTATTGGTACACCTTGTATGATTTGCCTATTAGTATACGACGTGTGGTTTGTTCATCAGTACGCCTCGTATGGCGCGTTTGTTTAAGGACGTCTTATGTTGAGAAATTTTTAAAAGCCAATATGTTTTAATGTATCTCATGTGCCGACTTTTTTGGAAATAAACGGTTTTTATTTTGGCATTCTTTTTTTCTTTTCAGCCCCTTAATGCGTTCCCGGTGTTTCTTTCTGTTCGGAAAAGATTTAAAGTTAGGCACTACTCTGCACCCGATCCATGTAGCATACAGCTACATAAGCGTAAAAATTAGAAATTCGCTATTCATACTTAAATAAATTAATTAGTAGCATTAAAAATATTACTCTAATTTATTATTAATTATTTTCTACTTCTAATTCACCATCATCGAAGTTTTTGTGTAAATGCATGAAACAATAAAAATAACACTTGACATTTTTCGAGAGAGAAGCCCTCTGGTGGCAACACTGCGCACTTGCGCGTCTCTTCTTTCAAAGCCATTTTGACTTATGGCGCCCGACTAGCAGTGTTACAAGCAAATTCTCGTGAGTTCAAATGTGTTAGAAAATATTCGTGTTCCTTTGCTTCGTGTCAGTGAGTATAAATAAGTGACAAGTGCAGTGTACTAAGTTGCGTAGTTATGCTTGAGAATATGGATGTAGCATGCTCCTCATTCAGAGTTTTGTTTTGTTCTCAACATGATTTAGCGTAAAATTTGCGTCAGATGTGTCATGATTTTATTTTATTTCGTGTCATGAATTTTATAATCAAAGCATAATCATGCTCTTTCTTTTCTCTTTTCGATAATCTACTAATCTATGTTAATCTCTGTTTGGAACGGACGCGGCAAAATTTTGCCGGCGTTCGTTGCCGATAGCGCTTTGTTTAACGGCGGAACCTCATACCGTCGCCTCTCGTCTCTACCCTGTGACTATAAATACCATAAGCATGTGTTCTAATAGTATTTTCTCCTATTTTTTTTACAAATCACTTCTAGCAGTTTTCTTTCTTAAACTTGTTTAAACGCAAAATAATCATTAAAGATGTCTTCTTAAATAGCTTTTAATAAATTACGAAGTTATTCATGTCTACTTGCTAAAGTTTGGAACTTCATTCCTAATTCATATATTGACGCAACCTCACTTAATTCGACATCAATCATCTCAATAAAATTAATGTACTTCATCGCATTCGTGTGACAAACACCCATCACTATCTGCCTATCGTAAGTGTGTGCAAATGGCCGGCGACTCGGGCTGAGACCGACGCGTTAAGTCGCCGGTTAAACCGCCACACGGAATCTTCATGCTCTCGTGTTTTCTTTCTTCGCGTACTTTCCGCCTGTGAAATCAACGCCTAGTCTTCTTCCCCTGTTTCTATTATCATTAGGGATATATATTATTCCCTAATTTCTTTATTATTGAAAATCGAGATACCAGGATTTTACTAGGATTTTTATCCATGAACTTAGGATTTTTTATGTGTTTTTTTTACGGCTTGCCAAAGTGCTGTCACTTGATATTTTACGAGATTCGGTAGTTCTCGTGTTTACTTGCCCGTAGTCTCTGTGAGGAATCACGATCCTTATTACCGAAAATTCCTAGCCTAACACTCGGAATTTAAAGCCGAGGCATTAGTGATCAAACAATTTATTTCTTGATTAAAAATCTGTCAACATAAAATCTGTCCTATCTCATTTGAGTTTGCTAGAGTGGGATTCATAAATTAGCTTGAGTAAAACCGTAGGAGTTTCTCGGATTTCTCCGTGTGGGACGATTTGTCATTATTATGTTGGATATTCAGTAGTGCCATGTCTTGATGTCTCTCCTGAATCGCGTAACCCAGCATCCTTGGACTCCTGTGCAGGACCTCTACATCATCGCCATACACAAAATCTTCACAATCAAATCTCCCTGGGTTTTCCTGGGTTTTGTTTTTGGTTTTCTCCGAGTGCCATGTTAAATGCTACGTTGCTTACCTGAGTAATGCTAGAACTTGCTCACTACTTACCTTATTATTGAGTCCGCCATTTGGCATTACATTGGGAAAGGCCAGCTAATCTACCTGAGCCTCAAATCTTGAGCTACTCCATTTACTCAAGCCCGATTGTCCTGCTAGACATTCGGAAAGCAGACCTCATAACGTGACCACATTACGTCACTGTTTTAGAACTCCTTCAAAGTTTTTTTTTTCCAAATTCAACTTACTCACCACACACACTCCATCGCGTGCCGGCCTTCGTCAGCTCCAGCCTGGTCCTCCGGCACGGATTGCCACCTCAGCAAGCTCTCCGAGATCAAGATCAAGACAAGCCGGTTTTCCTGACAAGCCAGTGTCCTGGCTTACTTTTCCCAAAATAAACACCACCACCGGAAACTAAGCTGAGTTATCCAAAAACGCTTTCATTACCCCTCTCATTAATTTCCCATAGAACTATCGAGAAAATCGTTCGAGTTGCAGCCGTCAATAATCAATAATCAAAATTGCCTTCAAAATACCAACGGCTCGACCCCCGACACTGGTGCATCGGCCGCTATTTTAAAAATAAAAGAAAGACCTAAACTCGAAGTGTTCTGGGAGATTGTGAGAGGATAATGTTGGCGTATCATTGTAGTGATAAGTCTTCCCATGTCGTAGAATTTGAGAAATTTCCTGTGAGTTTGTCCGTGCTAATGAATTTTCTCTGAGCAGCTTAAAATTTTTATCTTTCTTTCATGCTGTTTCCTGTCTTTGTTTGTTTTTGTGCCTCAGTAGGTAGAAAAATATTTTTCTACTATTTCCCTGCTGTGCATTTATTCCTGACCACCGTAAAATTCTCGTCCCATTTTCTCTCTTTCCGTTTTCTTCAACGTTATTGATTGATTGAGTAGGTAGAAAAAAAATTTTTCTCCCACCTGCTTAATTTTGTGCCTACGCAAATTGCCGCATACCGCATAATAATAATTTTTTTTTCTCTTCGTTTCCAATTTCATATTTCCTATCTTCTGTTTCACTAAATTTGAATGATTGAGTAGGTAAAGAAGTAACGCAAATCCTTGTCACTAAATCCCAAGTCTTAGGCACTGATATCATTAATTGCGCATTCCCCAAAAAGAGATTGCTAGCATGCCTGACTCCGATAATGAAGATCGAGCACACACAAATCCCATTAGGCTCCCTCCTTTCATTCCAGGGGACGCTCACACCTGGTTCAACCAGGTGGAAGCTGTGTTTAGGTATAATAGGATAAATCAGGACATAGACAAGTTCTATGCCCTCGTTAGCGCTGCGCCCACAAAACTCCTTAATGATTCCAATGAGCTTTTAGAAAACCCTCCAGACCGCGATCCTTACGGTATCTTAAAAAGAAAAATTTTGGCAAGGCTTCAGATGTCAGATGCGGACAAATTCCGCAGTTTGGTAGATGCCTCAGCAATTCCACCTGTCTCTGCTTCTTTCTCTCCCTCTTCGCTCGTGAAAGAACTTCGGAAACTCGCTACTGGTGTTGCCGTAGCTGAGGGGTTTCTGAAGGAAGTTTTCATGACGAAGCTCGCACCTAATGTGCGTCCTTTCCTCTCACTAGCAGGGCCCGAGCAAACTCTAGAGAAATTAGCGGAGTCCGCTGAGACTGTGATTAGAAATATCAATTTGCCACGAGAACCACAAGTTGCTTCCTTGAATGTAGCAGCTACAACTTTTAGCCCGTCAAATACGGCGCCTAGTCAATCCTCAGCCACAATAGATAAGCTGCAGCAGGACATCGTTGAAATAAAGCAAGCTCTCCAAAATTTTCAAATAAGTCAGAGTCAAAGTGTGGCGCACATTCAGCAAGGCCCAGGGAGATTCCAAAGCCACCAAAATGCCTACGATTATCCTTATGACTATCCCTCCAACTATCACTATCCTCCTCCTCCTCCTCAACGCTTTGATAGAGGTAGATCCTATGATAGGTCAAATAATCAAAACCCCCGTTTTCGGTCACGCTCTCGTGATGCCAGCAGCAATTTATGCTGGTATCACCAGAAATTTGGTGACCAAGCTCGTAAATGCGCCTCACGCTTTTGCCCGCGTTATACCGAACAAATGACTTCGGGAAACGCCACCAGCAACGCACAGTAGCGAGTACTGCGTTGCCTCATTCCCAGACTACTCGCCTCTTGACAATCCTCGATCCCGTTACCAAATACCGATTCTTAATCGACACTGGATCCAGTGTATCCATAATCCCTGCCACGGTGAAAGTCAAAAATCAGCCATTAGTGGCTACATTACGCGCCGCAAACGGCACGCCAATACCTTGTTACGGTGAACGAGCCTTAGAGTGCAGTCTGGGATTGAGGCGATCTTTCCTTTTCACCTTCTTAATCGCGGAAGTCCAAGAGCCTATCATTGGCGCGGACTTTCTCGAAAAATTTGGAATTGTTGTAGATGTGAAAAACAGATGTATTAGGGACGAGGAGACACAGATCTCAATTCCCGCTGGTAGCATAACTAAAGAAAATGTCTTGCATTCCTTTTCTATTGCTTTCAACGAGGAGTGCATGTTCGCACAAATCCTCAAAAATTTTCCCGCATTAACAAACCCTAACTTAGTTTCCACTGAAATGCAAACCTGCACGAAACACTTCATAGAGACGCAAGGACCGCCTGTCTTCTCCCGTGCTAGGAGATTGCCGCCTGATCGATTGGCGTTAGCCAAGAAAGAGTTCGCGCGCATGCAGGAGTGTGGCATCATCCGCACCTCCAAAAGTCCTTGGGCTAGTCCTCTTTTGCTGGTACCCAAGGCTAACGGTGAATTCAGACCGTGCGGGGATTTCCGCAGGTTGAATGCCGTTACTTTACCTGATCGCTATCCTATTCCTTACCTGCACGATTTCAGTGCAAATTTGGAAGGAGCTCAAATTTTCTCTAAGATTGACCTGCAGTCCGCCTTTCATCAAATCCCTCTTGATGAGTCCGCTATCCCCAAGACCGCTGTCATCACTCCATTTGGTCTCTTTGAATTTCTAAAAATGCCATATGGTCTCCGGAACGCACCTCAAACGTTCCAGAGACACATGGCTGAAATCTTCTCTGATCTCTCTTTCGCTTTTGTCTACTTAGACGATATCCTTGTGGCGTCCACAACCCCGGAGTTGCACAAAGACCATCTTAGGGTCGTTTTTCAAAGATTGTCCGACAATGGACTCCTCGTAAATCCTGAGAAATGTGAGTTCGGAAAGTCATATCTGATTTATCTAGGTCATGAAATCTCTAGCCTAGGTCTAAAACCTTTGCCTTCCAAAGTAGAAGTGATCAGAAACTTTCCTCTTCCACAGACCCAGAAGGAACTAAGAAGGTTCCTAGGTTCTGTTAACTTCTACCATCGTTTCATACGCAATTGTGCTCAAACTTTAGCGCCCTTGTCCGACCTCCTCGAAAAGAAACGTAAAGGCAAATCTATTGAGGTAAAATGGACAGAAGAAGCGCGCAAAGCTTTTGAAACTATAAAACACAAGTTAGCATCCGCGACGGAACTATCTTACCCTATTGCTAATGCTGATTTCAGCCTCGTTGTTGACGCATCCAGTACCGCCGTAGGTGCTGTGTTGCAACAACAAGTAGGTACTAATATCTCTCCTCTTGCTTTCTTTTCCAAAAAGTTGTCGCCCACTGAGCGTGCTTATAGCGCGTTCGGTAGGGAACTTCTTGCTATCTACCTATCTGTGAGACACTTTCGCTATGCTCTAGAGGCAAGGGAGTTTGTGATCTACACAGATCACAAACCTCTGACCTCGGCGATCAAGATGCCTTCTGAGCGGCATTCGCCTAGAGAAGCTCGACACCTTTCCTTTATAAGTCAGTTCTCAACTGACATCCGTTACATTAACCCTTTCGGTACTGACGGCTACTCCAGTGCCAAGTTGGCTAGTGCTTCCAGTTTAGGGCATCTAACCTAGTTTTAAAGTAATTCAACTAGTGAGGGAATATTTTGGAGTAATAACAAAATTAGGGAAATTACAAACATTCCTTAAACTAGTTTTTAAACAATTCCAGAAACCTGCACGCGTAAATTACCATAGGTTACCATAGGCCCCTGTAATTACCATAGGACCCTGTAGCACGCGTAAGTTCATGCTACAGGACCCGAGCAACATATTCAATACCCTTTCCATTTAACTTGAGCAAGTTTTTTCTGAACTTTGTTGATTTTTGGTAAATTCGGGCAAAAACGTATAAATAGTTTCTTCGTAAATACGAAAACTTTATTATCAACATCAAAAATTTCCGTCGCCAAGCATCGAGCTTCAAAGATTCAAAAAATTTCAAAATTAAAATAATGAAGAAGGCACTTACTTAAGCTAAAAGCACCACACTAGGACAATTTCACTGACAATTAAGGGTAATGACAACTTTTTCCCCAGGAAGTTTTTACCCAAACAATTTGAATTATCGTACCGAAAGGGTTAAGGGACTAGACAATACCGTAGCCGATTGCCTCTCCAGAATTAATTCTGTCCAAACCAGTGGCGAAATCACCTTCGGCAACATTTGTAATGCTCAAAAGGAGGATCCTGAACTTCAGGACCTTCTCAAATCTTCTAACCCTTCCCTTCCAAAACTAACCTTGGTTGACGGCGTGTATCGTGATGCCGAGCGACCTTCTCGTTTGTATCTTCCTGCGACTCTCCGCAGAGTAGCTGTCCTCCACTACCATTCCCTCAGTCACCCTGGTATTAACCGTACATTGCGTTTGATTTCTGATCGTTACGTCTGGCCAGCGATGCGTAAGGAGGTCAAGCAAATTGTGCAAAATTGCCATGCGTGTCAGAGTAGTAAGGTGGTGAAACATAATCGTGCAGCGCTGCAGAGTTGCGCATTCACAGGTCAAAAGTTTGACTCTGTCCACCTAGACCTAGTGGGCCCCTTGCCCGTATCGCGCGGTTATTCTTATTTGTTGACCATCATCGATAGGTTCACGCGTTGGGTTGAGGCTGTCCCTCTTCCTGATACACAAACTGAGACTGTAGCTCGCGCCTTCATGTCCAACTGGATAGCTAGATTTGGGGTTCCCGTACAAGTCACACATGACCGGGGATCACAATTTACCTCCAAATTTTGGAGTGAGCTCAGTACCGCTTTAGGGTGTGCTAACACCTCTACTACAGCTTACCATCCGCAGTCAAATGGACTTATTGAGAGAGTCCACAGAGACCTCAAGTCTGCCTTGCGCTGCCTTAATTGCGGTCACGATTGGACTGATAGACTTCCAGTAGTATTGCTCAGCATTAGGAATCTCTTCCGGCAAGATCAGCAGTGCACAGCGGCGGAGATGTTGTACGGGAAGACACTTCGTCTCCCCGGCGACATTGTTGACCCAAAACCTTTGCCTGAATTTTCATCCGCTGACCGTTCCGCTTACGTAACCTGCCTGAGGGATTGCATGCGCCAGATCAAGTATGTGGCTCCGCGGATGCCGCAGACTGAGGACAAGCTAGATCCTGCCCTGCAAGACTGCACACATGTGTATGTCCGAAATGATGCTATAAAACCTACACTCACGCGCCCTTATGATGGCCCATTCAAAGTACTTAAACGCAAGCAAAAATATTTCATCCTCGACAGATTCGGCTCGAGCGACCCTGTGAGCATAGACAGATTAAAAGTCGCATACACTTCTGATCATAGTGTAACTTATAACTCATCATCTTCTCCGCAGATTTCTCCTTCCACTGAGACTCGATCATATCTACCATCTCAGCTTCCTCAGTTGGCTGCCTTGTTGCCTAGTCAACTTGAGTGTAACCCTTTCTATGTGCCTGTACATTCAAACCCTATCTCTAACCCTGTCGTAGATTCTAACTCTAGTCCTCTTACTGACACAGCGACAAGTCTGGGGAGACCAGACGAGCCCGCTGCAGTAACTCCTGTTCCTAGGACTCTTGCCGATCTAAACTTGCAGACCCGTTTGGTGAAACTTCCCCGCTCAGTATCATTTGCCAATTGCCGAACTCGGCAGGGTCGTGTAGTTCGCCCTCCTTCCCGCTACAGATGATTGCAGCGGGTGGACCTTTCGGTCTGCGCCTTGGGGGGTAATGTAGCATACAGCTACATAAGCGTAAAAATTAGAAATTCGCTATTCATACTTAAATAAATTAATTAGTAGCATTAAAAATATTACTCTAATTTATTATTAATTATTTTCTACTTCTAATTCACCATCATCGAAGTTTTTGTGTAAATGCATGAAACAATAAAAATAACACTTGACATTTTTCGAGAGAGAAGCCCTCTGGTGGCAACACTGCGCACTTGCGCGTCTCTTCTTTCAAAGCCATTTTGACTTATGGCGCCCGACTAGCAGTGTTACAAGCAAATTCTCGTGAGTTCAAATGTGTTAGAAAATATTCGTGTTCCTTTGCTTCGTGTCAGTGAGTATAAATAAGTGACAAGTGCAGTGTACTAAGTTGCGTAGTTATGCTTGAGAATATGGATGTAGCATGCTCCTCATTCAGAGTTTTGTTTTGTTCTCAACATGATTTAGCGTAAAATTTGCGTCAGATGTGTCATGATTTTATTTTATTTCGTGTCATGAATTTTATAATCAAAGCATAATCATGCTCTTTCTTTTCTCTTTTCGATAATCTACTAATCTATGTTAATCTCTGTTTGGAACGGACGCGGCAAAATTTTGCCGGCGTTCGTTGCCGATAGCGCTTTGTTTAACGGCGGAACCTCATACCGTCGCCTCTCGTCTCTACCCTGTGACTATAAATACCATAAGCATGTGTTCTAATAGTATTTTCTCCTATTTTTTTTACAAATCACTTCTAGCAGTTTTCTTTCTTAAACTTGTTTAAACGCAAAATAATCATTAAAGATGTCTTCTTAAATAGCTTTTAATAAATTACGAAGTTATTCATGTCTACTTGCTAAAGTTTGGAACTTCATTCCTAATTCATATATTGACGCAACCTCACTTAATTCGACATCAATCATCTCAATAAAATTAATGTACTTCATCGCATTCGTGTGACAAACACCCATCACTATCTGCCTATCGTAAGTGTGTGCAAATGGCCGGCGACTCGGGCTGAGACCGACGCGTTAAGTCGCCGGTTAAACCGCCACACGGAATCTTCATGCTCTCGTGTTTTCTTTCTTCGCGTACTTTCCGCCGGTGAAATCAACGCCTAGTCTTCTTCCCCTGTTTCTATTATCATTAGGGATATATATTATTCCCTAATTTCTTTATTATTGAAAATCGAGATACCAGGATTTTACTAGGATTTTTATCCATGAACTTAGGATTTTTTATGTGTTTTTTTTACGGCTTGCCAAAGTGCTGTCACTTGATATTTTACGAGATTCGGTAGTTCTCGTGTTTACTTGCCCGTAGTCTCTGTGAGGAATCACGATCCTTATTACCGAAAATTCCTAGCCTAACACTCGGAATTTAAAGCCGAGGCATTAGTGATCAAACAATTTATTTCTTGATTAAAAATCTGTCAACATAAAATCTGTCCTATCTCATTTGAGTTTGCTAGAGTGGGATTCATAAATTAGCTTGAGTAAAACCGTAGGAGTTTCTCGGATTTCTCCGTGTGGGACGATTTGTCATTATTATGTTGGATATTCAGTAGTGCCATGTCTTGATGTCTCTCCTGAATCGCGTAACCCAGCATCCTTGGACTCCTGTGCAGGACCTCTACATCATCGCCATACACAAAATCTTCACAATCAAATCTCCCTGGGTTTTCCTGGGTTTTGTTTTTGGTTTTCTCCGAGTGCCATGTTAAATGCTACGTTGCTTACCTGAGTAATGCTAGAACTTGCTCACTACTTACCTTATTATTGAGTCCGCCATTTGGCATTACATTGGGAAAGGCCAGCTAATCTACCTGAGCCTCAAATCTTGAGCTACTCCATTTACTCAAGCCCGATTGTCCTGCTAGACATTCGGAAAGCAGACCTCATAACGTGACCACATTACGTCACTGTTTTAGAACTCCTTCAAAGTTTTTTTTTTCCAAATTCAACTTACTCACCACACACACTCCATCGCGTGCCGGCCTTCGTCAGCTCCAGCCTGGTCCTCCGGCACGGATTGCCACCTCAGCAAGCTCTCCGAGATCAAGATCAAGACAAGCCGGTTTTCCTGACAAGCCAGTGTCCTGGCTTACTTTTCCCAAAATAAACACCACCACCGGAAACTAAGCTGAGTTATCCAAAAACGCTTTCATTACCCCTCTCATTAATTTCCCATAGAACTATCGAGAAAATCGTTCGAGTTGCAGCCGTCAATAATCAATAATCAAAATTGCCTTCAAAATACCAACGGCTCGACCCCCGACATCCATGGGCTTGCAATGAGTACTGGCTCGATCAGAAGTAATATTTAAAGCGTCTTGGCATTAATTTAGTATTCATTTAAAAATCCCTTTGTAAAAATCCCTACGACATACTTTTTCTTGTGATCACATATAGAACTCAAATTTGAAAAAGTAAGGACCTTTGACTGCTGCGACCTTTGTTACGGCCTACGGCTCCATTTGATATACTATTGTATAGCAGGATGGCTTCTCTAATTTTCCTGTTTGTGAACCAAACTAGTTGAAGGGTAACACATATAGTTTATACTAAGTCATTCAGTGCAAACTTAAAGATGAAGACATTATAGGAAGTCAGTTTGCTATAGGCGAGCTCCTATGCGTTGTAGGCCATCGAATCCGTTCCGTGTGCCTGACCTGTGTGACTGACTTCTCGAAGTCAGTGTGTCAGTATTCTACACTTGCACTAAAAATTCTTCCCTGCATTAACGAAATTTATTTTAAAACAATTTATTTACCACAGGTGATACAGAGGTAAAATATTTCTCAAGTCTAGAACAATGGTCAAATTAGAGTATAGCTACCTGTGGGCCCGAACAAGTTCAGCGACTTCTAGTGCATCCTACCATCACGTTATTCTAAGGCGTACAATAATGTTTAACCTAATTCACTTGAACTAGTTTTGAATTAGACTGATCAATGAGATAATTAACTCGATATCTGATGCTGTATTTCACAGTATAGGTCCAATCGGCTATATTTAACAGCATATTTGATAAACGATTTAAGAGCAGTTAGAAGATCGGCGATGTTACTCATGGCAAGTTACATTATTAGGACCAAACATGTCGGAGGCAAGATTTGACTTGGTGATCTTACACGACGACATAGTATTCTGTTAGGAAGTGAGAATCCTAATCGCCTTCATGATTCATCATCCAACTATGCAGCACGTACATAGATGTCAGGCTATTGTCAAAGATGTCGACTAATGCCTATGTAATTTAACCGGAGGGAAAATAATTCTCCTCGCATAACTAAACTCGCGTATCACAGATACTTGAGAAACATATTTCCGTCGCAAACTTCAAAATTTCGACAGCTTGAATTTAAATTCGGCTCAACTTTCGAAACCTGTTGTTTTACCAGAGCGAAAAAATCCTTGCTCGATTTCGTTTCGGCTCAAATTTTCGGCGCTTGAAATACAGCTTGAAACATCTTTAAAGCTCTACCAGATATAACTCCAAGAACTGCCGAAAAATATTCGCATCTGAAAAAACTGTGGGCAAGCCCCAACTTAAATAAATTAGGTCAGCAGAACCTGACTTTTAATTATCCCTGAAAACATCAGGAATATCCCTCCGGGATAAAAAGCCTCTGAAATTACGGCCCTCAGAATCCTTTAAATAGGGACAACAGTCAAAGGTGGCTCCCAAGAAGGAACAGCCTAAATAATCCGCAATCGAGCCGAACAAGATTTGCCAACCTAAAGAACCAGTTGAAGAATAATGGGAGGACATTGGTGGAATGATTGAGCAGGTTACAGATGATGAACCCGTAAATTTCCTGATTGATGAACGTGAACTGCAAATGGAAGACGAAATCACGGTAAATGTTGAGGACTTGACCATAATCGATTTTCCACTTTTTGATCAACTAAGAGTGTTGATGAGACCAAAATAAACAAGTTTTCTTCAGTGCACTTTCCGGCGGAAATGAGTATTTTAAAAGTTATGGCGTTAAATGAGTTACCGGAACTCCATTGTGCATCACCCTATTACAAACGTAAAGAGGTTGGGTCGTGAGGGGTAGCCACAGTTCTTTTAGTTTTATAATTTTCACTAAAAGAACTGTTGCTACCCCTCACGACCCAACCTCTTTACGTTTGTAATAGGGGGTTTGCTCTTCGTCGGCTTGGTTGGCGCTCGGGAACGCCTGTTTACTTCCACGTCGGACCGCGCGGTATATCTTTCCCCGCCTCAAACACTGGAGTTACGGTAACTCATTTAATGCCATAACTTTTAAAATACTTATTTCCGCCGGAAAGTGCATTGAAGAAAACTTGTTTATTTTGGTCTCATCAACCATCTTTATTGATCAAAGAGTGGAAAATCGATTATGGTCAAGTCCTCAACATTTACCGAAATCACTTGTGAAGAGATTGTAAGTTTTTTGAAGAAATTGATAGGATGGAAAGGCATGTGGCCCTGATAATATCCCATATGAGTTCTATAAATGTGGAGGAGAGCGTGTAGTCAGTATTTTAAAATGTTTATTTGATGAGATAAGGAAGAGTGAAAGAGTACCGGATGACTGGAACAATTGTAATGTAGTTCTGTTGCATAAGGGTGGACATAAGAGTACGAAAGAACTTGAAAATTACAGACCAATTGCACTGGCTGACACTGAATGTAAGATCTTTTGTGGTATTTTGAATGAGAGAATGAAAAATTTAGTTGAGGAATTAGGAGTCCTAGGTAAAGAACAGAATGGTTTTAGGCAAGATAGATGTAGGGAGGATAATTTGTTTGTAGTGAGTGAAATAATTGAGCAAATGAGGAAGGATGATAAGAATGTATATTTAGCATTCCTGGATATTGAAAAGGCGTATGACAGAGTGGATTGGGTTAGGCTCTTTGAAGTTTTGAGAAAAGTTGGGTTTAGCAGAAAAATAGTAAAAATTGTACAAAGTCTGTATGAGAACACAAGCGCTATATACAGGTTAGGAAATTTGGAAACGGGGCAAGTGAGGAGTGTTAGAGGAGTGAGACAGGGCTGTACTCTGTCTCCCCTGTTGTTTGGATTGTACACAGAAGAATTAGCAGTTCGACTGAGAAGGAGGTGCTTAGGACTGAATGTTGGTAATGAGAGACTGAGCTGTTTGTTGTATGCTGATGATGTGGTTGTGGTTAGTGAATGTGGACATTGACATTGTGAATAGATATGGTACAGATTTCAAGATGAACTTTGATGCTGACAAAAGGAAGGTTATGGTTATAAATAGTGATGAGACTGATAGAGACAGACTGTGAAATATTGAAGAAATCAGAATAGGTAGAACAAAATAATACAAATATCTAGGTTGTATGATAAGTGAAGATAGATGCACTAGAACTAAGGGCTAGAAAGTGGCAAAAGCTATGCAGTAGAGTGGACAGTTAAGTAGTGTTGGCAGATACAGAGCAAACAAGTATGAATGTGTGAGAGGAATGTGGAAGTATGTTGCTGTACCTAGTGTCATGTATGGTATGAGTGGTCTTGCCTGGAATGGAAGTGATCTTAAAAAGCTGGATGTAATACAAAATTAGGTAGGACGGTTAGCATTGGGTGCTCCGAAATGGATAGCTACAGAAGCCATTAGAGGTGACCTAGGGTGGAGCTTATTTTCAGAAAGAATGATGAAAATGGTGCTGAATTATAAGGTGAGAATTGAAAGAATGCAGAATAGCAGATGGGTAAAACAAATTTTTGAATGAAATCTGAGTGTAAGCTATTGGGAGAAAGTGTGTTAAGGTCATGCAAGAAAACTTAGTATGCAAAAAATTATTCATGTTAGAATTGGGAGACCTGTGGATGACTGAAGTTTAATAAATGCTGGAGGTGTAACTAGAGCCTGAGTGGGACTGCAAGAGGTGGAAGAAAGAGATTGAGAGGCAAATAAAAGAGTATAGATTGAATAAGTGGAAGCTTAGCATGATGCGGAAGCCTACACTTAACTGGTATATGAAGAAGGAAGCACCTAAGTTTGAGATGTTCTATGATGGTAGTTTTGGAAGTCAACTCTTGTTTGCTGTCAGATGCAAGTCATTGAGTGTGAACAGACGTACATGGAGGTGGAATGAGAATAATAACAGATTATGTCTGCAGTGTAATAGTGGATTGGAGGAAACTATTGAGCATTTTATACTGGGATGTAGTAAGTATGAGCAAGAGAGAGAAAGTTTCATGAATGTGGTGTTTGAGAGCAGTATGGAGAGAATGAAGGGTATGCCAGATGTGCTGAAGATGATTGTGGTATAAGCTGTCTTGCTGGATTGGACCAGGAGACTAATTTGAGTATCATTGAAGCTATGAGAATGTTTCTTGTGCGTGCCTGGAGTAAGAGACAGTGACTGGAATGAGCCAGTCAGGTAGAGTGGGCAGTAATGACCCAATATGCCTGGGGATGGTGTTTTGACACACTGGTTATCCCAGTGATGCTGTCCAATGGCAGCTTGTGACAAGGATCGGTAGATCCTGAGTAGTTAGGTGGACAAGTCTGGTAACAGGCGCTGAACTCTGTGTGAAAATTGTGGAGGGAATTGTAGGCCGTTAAAAAGGCCCCGACGCTGTCAACCTCAAGTTCAAGGTATTTAATCTTGGTATGATTGCACAGAGTAGACCCAAGCACTTGCAAAAGCATGATTAGTATTAGGGTAAATGGAAATCACTACAGCCCTTCACACTGATTAGAAACTTTAAGAACTGTTTTCGGTTATTTAATTAAATTTGGTCAGTCGTGGTGTGTATTAATATTTCTATTTGTCTCTCAGTTCTAACACGAATAATCATTTTTGCTAGATTAAAACCTTGCTAACGGGTTTCTTACAAGGTTGAACGATTTATTGGAATCAAAAAGTGGAATGCGGTACTAAAAGTATTTAGCCTTCCGCCAGATTGCAATTGGCAATGAATGGCATGTTCAAGATCTTATTTGAAAACCTAACTGCCATTGGGTCATACCTTGGATAGACTCTTAACTCAATGAATTTTACAAGGCAGACGCGACGACACACTGGCAAAGTGGCATTTGGCCGTTTGCTCTCCATCTGTACCTACGAGAGTCTGAGAACCTACTAATCCTTGAAAGGATTATAAATTCATCCTTTGAAAGGAAATCACCAAGGAACAGCAAATGTAAAAATAGCTTTGTTAACAAGTGTGGGATGAAAATTGAAACTTGAGTAGAATCTTGAAGAAAACTTAGAAAAAATACGGTCAATGTTGGGTTTAATGCAATCACAGAAATTAATAATTCTGTTGCTATGAACCACTAGAGCTTCCTAGTGATTCATTCTGCTCGCTGACGCGTTATTTTAGAATTATTCAACTTTGAACTTGGCTTTTGCGTGCCAAGGCAGCGGGCGCACCAAGCGGAATTGAATTAATAACAGAAGCTAATTAAATTAATAACGGAAGCTAATTAAATTAATAACGGAAGCTAACCACCTATTACAAACGTAAAGAGGTTGGGTTGTGAGAGGAAGCCACAGTTCTTCTAGTGAAAATTATAAATAAAGGTTCAAAGCAATCCATTAACCCCTTCCTCGGCAGAAATGAGTATACTCGTTTGCACAAAATGTTATTTTTTCAGTCATTGACGAGTATACTTGTCTAAAACTTTACTTTCAAAAACTAGCTACATACGGATATACTTGTCAATTTTAAGCCTTTGTAAGCCATTCTACGTGTGAAGCGTGCATTCTCGTCAAAATAAAAAATTAATCTGAAAAAGAAAAGTTTATGAAAAAATTGTTAGGGAAGGAAGGGGTTAAGGTCACGTCAATAATTGTGTTTACATCTGCCCAAAGATGGCGCCACCTGATACGGGTGGCGCCATCTTTGAGCTGACTGTAAAGGCGACGACGTAATAATGACGACTGAAAAAAACGTAAAAAGCACCAAGTATGAGAAATAGTACGTTACCTTTTGTGTGTTATTGACTGATAACAATATTTCTTATTATTCATTAACAATTTCTATCATTCTTTCATTTCTACAAAGTTCTGGCAAAAACTTTAACACCTCATGATCCGAAGTTTGCCTTTCCCGACCCAACCTGGTCGTACTCTGTGTTGCACATTTTGCGCGGAAAAGCGATTTCACCCATAACTTTAAAGCTGAATAATTCAAAAATAACGCATCAGCGAGCAGAATGTCATTCATGTAAAACGTTCTTAAATGGGTTCCTTTAGTGATTCTCAGGAATAAAATTCCCATTTCCTTTGATCACATCACGCTTCACATTGACCGAGGCTGGGTCGTGAGGGGGAGCCACAGTTCTCGTGAAAATTATAAATAAAGCTTCTAACCCACCCATTAGGGTGACGACCGCAATCTTGTTTATATCAGCTCCAAGATGGCGACCACCATGGGCGCCGCCATGTTGGAGCCGATATAAACAAGATTGCGGTCGTCACCCTAATGGGTGGGTTAGAAGCTTTATTTATAATTTTCACTAGAAGAACTGTGGCTCCCCCTCACGACCCAACCTTTACGTTGGTAATAGGGGGTTAGCTTCCGTTATTAATTAAATTCCGTTTCGCACGCTCGCTTCCTTTGGCGCGCGAAGGCCAACTTCAAAGTTCAATAATTCTAAAATAACGCATCAGCGAGCAGAATGTCATTCATGTAAAACATTCTTAAATGGGTTCCTTTAGTGATTGTTTGGAATAAAATTAATAATTTCCCTGATTGCATTAAACCCAACATTGACCAGAACAGTCATACTTTCAAATGTGTTAAAAGCGCACCAAGCGGAATTTAATTAATACGGATGCTAACCTCCTATTACAAACGTTAACAGGTTGGGTCGTGAGGGGGAGCTACATTTCTTCTAGTGAAAATTATAAATAAAGGTTCAGTCCCACCCTTTAGGGTTACGTCTGCAGGTGTGTTTACATCAGGTCCAAGATGGCTGCAACCATACCGGGTAACCGCCATCTTGGAGTGGATGTCAACACAATTGTTGACGTTGATCTAATGGGTGGGTTTGAACCTTTATTTATAATTTTCACTAGAAGAAATGTGGCTCCCCCTCATGACCCAACCTGTTTACGTTTGTAACAGGGTGTTAGCTTCCGTTATTAATTAAATTCTGGTTGGTGCGCTCGTTTCCTTTGATGCGCGAAAGCCAACTTCAAAGTTCAATAATTCAAAAATGATGCATAAACGAGCAGAATGTCATTCATGTAAATGTTCTTAAATGGGTTCCTTTAGTGATTCTTTGGAATAAAATTCTTAATTTTGGTGGATCACCTAAAATACATATTGACCCATGTCTCTAATTACCATGATATATCTAAAAAAATTAAAATTATTGTGCTAAATTCAATAATGACCATATATATTTGTTGTTGTAAGTTACCGGTATACTGTATATTAAAGGGAATATTTGTGATATTATTTTAAAATATTGTGATATGATTTTAAAAAATTGTGATATGATTTCAAAAAATTGTGATATATCAATATCACATTTCCACTTTTATTTAAGTTTTATATATATATATATATATATATATATATATATTACGTATATACGGTAACGTATATATATATATATATATATATATATATATATATATATATATATATATATATATATATATATACTGTCTAAAACTGATGGGGTGTTTTTTAAGAGTAGAGCCTTGATGGCTAATGCATATCAATAGTAAAATGAAGTTTGATTGATACATTCTTATGTTTTGAAAATTGGATGTAGATTTTAGAATTCCATTTGACCATGTTCTTTGCCTAATTTTAAAACATAACTTTCAATATGTATGTGCCCTATAATTATATTTCTTTTTTATATAGAGCCTATGAGTATATTTTATTATTTTCATTTGAATATTGTCAAAGTTCCTCTCTGGGAGGGAGGTACAACATTATCAAATTGCATTTTCCATACATAGGTGATCTGATATGGGAATACCTTGTGCAAAGATTTTGTATCCTCTAAACTCCATATTAAATGGTGTTTTTATTCTTCCTCTTACAACATAAGTAAAGGGGGCTATAACTAACTATAATTAATTGTGGGATTTCATGTAACGCAGCACCTTTGCTGGTACGTCATACCTGCTAAATCTTGTGGTATGTAAATTTTTTTTCTGGGTCCCATACTTCTGGAGTTATGAACATTTTTATGTTAAATAATCAGTATTTACAGTTTACAGTTTATTTTTTGTATAGGCTGTTTTCAATCATTTTCATTGCTTAGAAAGAGTTTTACATGCATAGAGCTTCTCCTCCTGAATACAATGATGGTATTATTTTGCCGAAGAGTAAATCTTCGGATTTTGGACCCTCATTTTTTAAAAAATAATGTAACGATGGCGACCTTCTAAGAGCCAAAGTGGGTGCCGGCATGCCTCGGCTGCACTGCTGGCGTTCTAAAAGGTAGCACAGTGCCGGTAGCCATACTCCTCACTCGTGTCCTTCAGAGGCCAGACTGAGCGGAAGAATTCATACAGATTTGAACATCTTACTTCTCCTCCCTTGTCCCTCCCATATTATTTTACCGTCCACCAACGGATAGCACTCAACGAGACACTTCAAACCATATTTGGCAACCCTAGATTTACTGATGTGTTACATGTACTAGCTTTGCTGACCTTAGAGAACAGGACATGGCAATGGGGTAAGAATGTTAAGCACAGTTTTGTTTCCTAGTTTATAAATGCCTTCTCATTTAAAAAACACAGCACCAAATTATCATATTTATTATTAGTTGGAAGATTCTTAATCAAAACTTCTCTTTCTGTGTTTATTTACTTCTTTGAGGAACTTAACTACTGTATCAATGACAATTAGTGCTCTTAGGGGGAAAATGAGAGGTCCTGAGCTGAAAGTTAGGCAGGCTTTCTTATTGTAAAAATAGGAGTTTTTTGTTTTGCTTAGGATTTTTTTTAATTCACCCTGTTCCATTTTTCAGTACTTATTACTTGCTGCTTCAACTTTTATCTTGTTTCATATTTGCTTTTTAAGGGAAGCATTTTCCGGGGGTTTTTGGGGGCATCTGAGTCCAAAGGTCGATTCTCCCGATTTTGTTTTTATTGCTTTAAATGAGTTAGAGACATGTCCCCGAATGTCTGTAAAAATATCAGGAACCTACCCCAGAGCTAACGTCCCTCCCGGGGGGGTTAGGGCATCCCTCTTACGGACCTTTTTTTTCATTTTTGAACCTAAAGCAATGAAATTTGGTATACTGATAGGAAATGCAATTTTGAATCATTTATCATCAATGACAAAATGCGATTTTCTTGAAAAGAAAACGGGAAATCATAGAAAACGACATTTTTGGGGGGGTTTTCTAAATGCTTCTCCTCCTACAGTTTTTGAGCTACAGTAATGATTTTGGTATCATTGAATGCAGAATAACGTGGACAAAAAAAAAAAAATCTGAAATTTTCAATTTTTTCCATTTCATTTTTTTATATATTTCATCATTCATATTCCTCATCCCCATCCGAATATTTTTTTTATTATTGAATTTAGAGCAATGAAATTTGGTATACTGATAGGAAATACAATTTAGAATCATTTATCATTTATGACAAAATGCGATTTTCTTGAAAAGAAAATGGGAAATCATAGAAAACGACATTTGGGGGGGGGGTTTCTAAATGCTTTTTCTCTGATAGTTTTTGAGCTACAGTAATGATTTTGGTATCATTGGATGCAGAATAACGTGGACATTCCAAAAACTTGAATGTTTTTCCTCAAATTTCCAATATAAAAATTTAAAAAATTAAAAAGAAAAAAAATCAAAATATTCTCAAGAAAATTCAAATTTATGACGTCATAACTTTGAAACAAGAATGAATTTTGAAAAACTTCTCAATACATTGTAAAGCCCTTGTTTTTCTGCATCCAATGATACCAAAATCATTACTGTAGCTCAAAAAATGTAGGAGGAGAAGCATTTTGTTTCTTAAAAATAGGTTTTATAAAAAATTATATTTATACATATATTATTTGCTAAGGCTTTTTAATTTACAAAGCTAGAGCAATGCGGTTTGTTGCATTTGAAAGTGAAATGTGTGTTCTACCTATAATACGGGGCGATTTTCCAAATTGTTTCTGTAAAGCTTTCCATAGACTTTTTACCCTAAAATTATAACTTTTGCATTGAGACTCTGACAAAAAAATTCATATAAATTCAGAATGAAATAAATCAAAAATTCCCCCCGTATTATGGATAGAGCGCACGTTTGACTTTCAAATGCAACAAACCGCATTGCTCTAGCTTTGTAAATTAAAAAGCCTTAGCAAATAATATATGTATATATATAATTTTTTTTTTTTCAAATAAAAATTTTTCTATGGCCTTATGAAAAATTTTTGTTTAAGATAGGTTGTTACAAATGTGGAGATCTAGTAGTCTGCAAATTTTCATAGACGTACGTCCAATAGAACCAAAGTTGACCATTTTGTCAAAATGCTTCCCTTAACTTCTGTTTGTATAGAGAGATCTTGTGTAGAAACACGCCTTGTGTATGGATTCTGCGTTTCCTTGATTCCACCCCCTCAGGGGAATACAATTATTGTATCTATGGGAATTAGCACTCCCTGGGGGAAAGTTGTGAGGGCCCAAGCTGAGAGTTAGGTAAGCCTTCTTTTTGTTGAAATAAAATGTTTATTGTTACGTTAAACCACTTTTTTTCGGTTCACTGCTATCCTGGTTTTCAGCACCTAATACTTTCTCCTTCAACTTTTATCTTTTTTCATAAACTTCTTTCTCAACTCACTGTTTTTATGCCTCTTCTGCATAGATTCCTCATTCTCTTATCTCCATACTAAATGGTGCCTTCCTCCTTCCTATTTTGATACGCTCTTTTTTCTAGCGGTTAGGGAGGCTTAAACTAACCTATAATCCTAGTCTTCCTTAATTCCACAGTAAATGGTGCCTTCATCCTTCCTGTCAATGGAACATCTTTGTTGTAGTTAGGGAGGCTTAAACTAACTTAAGATCTGCATTTGATTGCCTATTTTAATTATGAGCTTCATTTATAATAAATAGTGCAGAATATTCATGGATTTTATAGAATTAAATGGGC
Source organism: Morinoia aosen (assembly GCA_030386875.1). Taxonomy (NCBI): domain Eukaryota; kingdom Metazoa; phylum Arthropoda; class Malacostraca; order Amphipoda; family Talitridae; genus Morinoia; species Morinoia aosen. The sequence continues at coordinate 48,666,520 of CM059567.1, read as the reverse complement.
GATTTTTGGGAAATCTAACACGTAAAATAAAAAAGAACAAATATAAAAGGGAACATTCTTTTAATCGCAAATGTTTCAGAATCTCTGATTCCATCATCAGTGCTGTTAACACTTTGACGCTTACCTCAGTTTTCCAGTTTGGTCCAATTAGCACAGACGTCTATAGACGTCGTAACTAGACCTGGCACAATAACCCCTGGACTTGAGGAGACGTCAATGCAGTGTGCTTCTACATAGGGTTGCCGAAAAGATGCACCATTTGTACCAATTTTGAGCAGGTGTATGAGTGTTTTGGACTTCCTCTGTTTCCATATTGCGTCATCTTTCCAAGACTGATATAGTCTCCTAATGGGCCATGCAAAGATGCCAACTGTTAGGTATTATTTTTGCTGTAAAGGATTGTATGTAATTCCAGAGTTCCCGAAAATTATGAGTGGACGAAGATATCAAATGATTCTAAAGCATCTGCATATGGACTCGGAAGAGAGTGATGATCCTCTCAACAAAGTAAGGCCTATCATTCATTTATTGATAGATAACATTCGTAGCTGCTACTACCCTGAACAGAACCTCAGTCTTGAAGAGTCAATGATGGCATGGCGTGGAAGACTTTGATTTCGCCAATACGTAAAAGGCAAAAACACAAGTTTGGCATCAAGTTCTATGCCCTTTGTGAAACTAACGGCTTCATATTGAACTTTGTGATTTATCAAGGTAAGTCAACCGTGGAAGAGGATGATGAAGGAGATGGTCATTGCCAGAAAATTGTGATATTGATGCGGCCATACCTTGATAAAGGTCACGGACTCTACATGGATAACTTCTATAATAGTGTGGGTCTTTCTGAGTTACTCCATAACAGAAAACTCATACTATTGGAACTCTCAGGACGAATAGAAGAGACAATCCCAAGAGCATCACTCAAAGGAAACTAAAGAAACCCGGTGAGGCTTGCTGTATGAGAAGAGGACTCCTTTATTTGTCAAAATGGAAAGACAAGAGAGAAATTTGTATGCTTAGCACCAAGCATCATCACAGAATGGGGAATTGCACATCAAATCTTGGACGTAGTAAACTAAAGCCCATTTGTGTTCAAGATTACAACGCAAATATGGGTGGAGTCGATCGTTCAGAATAACTTCTCTCTTACGTCCAGCATGCATTCGGCTAGACCTCAGGTCATGCAACTGTACTTTTTCTTGTTTTATGTGATACAGTAGTTTTTCATTCAGTAGATGAATTTATTTTTTTATTGCTTTCGTAGTTTATTATTTTTTTATTTGCATCAACGTTGTCATGGAACTAGTCAGAGGAATTATCAAAATATTTTTTATTTCTTTTTCAAATTGAATCCAAACAGTAAAAAACATTTCATTTTCTTGTAATTGCACTTGCATTCTTGATTTAATGTTGTGTTATAGATTTAAACTGAATTAAGAGAGTTTATATGATATAATGCATTTCATTTTTGCATGACTGGAAGAGACGTCGTGAGTAGTTTGTGTCGCTGCGGGTACCAAAAGCACCACGACGCCTATAGACGTCACTCCATTTTTTACAGTCAATAGACTCGTTTATTAAATATATAAACTGACACAAAATATTCGGTATCATTTCCGACTATAAATTAAGAATGGTGGGGGTGTGCATTTGGACAAAACTGGCATGACGGCTATGGACGTCGTAGAGCGTCAATGTGTTAAACAAGGAATGAAAAACAAAAATGAACAAATTATGAAAAAGCTATAAGAAATTAATATCACTATCCCTACATCAAAAAATAGCTTTGCCTAACAATTGAAAATAAAAACACAATTTCTCTAAAACATTCAGTGTGTTTTTCATTTAGTTATTTGTGTATAATCTACTTAATTTGTTTCAACAATTAACTTTATATGTTACAATTTGAACCTCAATTTTACTCTTAACTGAATAAGTCAGTTTCTCTTCAGAAAATTATCCATTTTGTTTGAGAACTCTGACCTCTGCTTACCTTCCTTTTGCCCTTCTCTGCCACTTTTGTGTATGAGGCTGGTATTGTGGTCATTTAGCCTCCCGAATCACTGTTGAGCTTCCTTCTTGCATTTCACTTATTCTTTGTTTGAGCTGCTTGCCAAGGCTGTGGATAGCAGAACAGGTCAGCTGAAATATGAAATAGAAACCACATATGACAGAAACTTTCCCCCTGTAGGAACCACATGAAACAAACTTTCCCTGTAGAAACCACATGAAACTGAAACTTTCCCTGAGTTTAGTACTTGTTTTCTGTCAGCACTTTATAAGTTTAACCCTCAAGTTTTTACATTAATTTGGAGTATACAGTTTAGTTATGTCATTATGATGCCACATAAATGATACTTTTACTGAGTTCTGTGCTTATTGATTTCTGTCTGCATTTTGCAAGTTAAACTCTCAAGATTTTACATTTATGTAGCCAATAAACTATTTTGTTTGGAGGTAAATCTTTAATACTAGTATGTTGGCGAAGTATACCAACGATTCCCTTCAGCGTATTCTGGCAAATCAACCTCTAAAATAAGATAGTTGATTATTGAAATCATCAAAGTAAACCAAATATTTAATTTAACCTAACCTATTATATAGATCATCCACTTAAGATAGAAATTTTATAATAGAAGTTAAATTAAAATATGCTGATAGATGACAAATAAATGCTCTTGAGTTTTTCCTAGATAATCTCATTTGAGTAGAAAATATTGCTAAATGGAGTAAATGCTGAATTCAATACTAAGTATTGTCAACCAGAAATTAATTCAAGAATGAGCTGTGAATGACCGGTTAGTATGGGGATTTCTTAGTCGTTCACTTTGTTGCCATTCTATAACTTGTGGACTATAATTATAAGTGAATATTTCATTTATGTCTAATTTGTATAATCTCTTTATTTACTTAGATATAAGGAATTTCTCTCATCAAACAAAATGAGAAAGATGGGTATTTCTTAGATGTGTTGGTTAATCAGTTTGAACATCATAATTCAGCCATCATGAGTTCTACAAATGAAGCTAAAGGAGGTGGGCACTGGTGTACTCTAACGAATGCTTTTGATATATCATTTCTTGAAACAATATCTGTTATACTCTTGATGTGTGTAGGTGTGCTTTACATTAACTATCAAGTTTAACAGTATAAAATTAGGTCAAAAATGAAGAATGTCTTTTATTAATTACTTGTGGTTTAATCCAACTGTGGTGTAAAAAATATTGAAAGAAAGCTCTAATATATTTCAAGTTAAGAGGTGGATCAATCCAAATAGACATTTTTGGATGCAAAAAAATGTTTTCTTCCATGTATATGATAATGAATGGATCAAGAAGCATGTTAAAAATATACCAGAATAAAACTACTGCAATGAAATATGCAACAGCAAAAAGTATGCTGCAGTAAAAAAGCACCTACAAAGTATACCTGCATAAAACTACTGTATTATAAAGTCTCAGCTCAATCATTTGAATCAATTCAAGTATTTGATCATAAGCTACTGTGCCAAACTAATGCAAATCATTTACTGGATGTAAAGGCTTGATTGTTTTTCTTGTTATAGGTAAAAGAGAATAAAAAAATATTCTCGTGAACTGATAATTATAACATGCACCTTTAATTACCCTTTTTTTCAACAAATAAAATATTCTCTTATGCCGTGCTATCCTTTCTTGGGTCAGTTGTTTCTGATGCATCTCTCCTGTAGAGTGTACATCTTAAGTAGTGACATCTTATAATTCTTATTTTTCCCTCAGCAAGATGTAACTATTGTACAAGTATGTATAGGACTTAGGAGGACTCCCAAGGGAAACTGTAGAGCATCACGGACTGCATCAGCCCTGCTATTTTGTAGTTCAATGAAGTTTAAATGACGATTTGATAAAAATTTATATAATAAAAATTTTAGAAATTTTTTCATTTTTCACTAAAAATAAATTGTTAATTGGAAAACATAGTTTCAAAGTTAAGCTTAGACTGATTTTTCCTGGTAAAAAACTCAAAAAAATTCAACTAGGGGATCCTATAAGAACTTCACAACTTTAATGTACAACACTTGAGGTGATACCTTTTATATGCTTGGTTCTTATCCATGGTATTTGGTAATGAGAAATAAATCATTAATGCTTGCCTAGCTATCCAACCTTTGATATTATGTTGCCTCATGTAAAATTAAAAAGTTAACAGCGGAGAACAGTGTCTTCTCGTCTAGTGGTATCAATCACTGATAGTTAGCGCTATTTAAAGTTCAATTCCTCCTTTTTGCTTAAGTCAAATTTTATCCATTGAGTAATACCCAAACATTTGTTTTATCATTTTGTTAGGATTGTGTACATATTTATAGACACACTTTTGACAATTTCCAACTTTTCCAGGTCATGTCAAATTTCTTGTTGATCCTGAAGAGATTGAACGTCGTTCCACAGTCAATGTTGTATGCACGGATGATAAAAACTATCAGGCTCACATTGGATTCCTCAAGGTAATGTCTAACTTCTCTGCTCTATGACTTTTTTGCTAATGCTCTTCCTGTGTTTCTTAGTTCATGAGTTACTGATAAAAAATTTGATTGGCAGTTTTATTAAAATTTTAAGAAAAAGTTGAACAGAAAATTTCTATGGCAAATTTTTCCTTAGCTTATAAATTTATCTTTCGTTTTGTGGAATTATCTTATGTCTATAAATTTATCGTATGTTCATAAATATATCTTATAGTTTCTCTTCAGTTGATTTACTTCTGTCTCTTGCAGCTCCACCATCGCTATGAAGTGAAATTTCCTCTCAAGTTGCAGTCATCTGCAACAAATTTCAAAGCACTTCCTCAGCCAAGCCTAGTTGTGAAGAACTTCAAAGTAGAAGTAAGTTTTTCCTTATGTTGTTCAGTTTGTTCACATATCAGAACACTATCTCTAAAATTTCTCAGCCTTTAGCGGTTCCAATGAATAAAAATATCATGCTTACTCTTTCATATGCTATAATTTGTATGTCTTTGAACTTGAATTACATCTGTATTAATCAGTATATCATTAAATCTGCTGAGCAGAGTTTTGTAATAGAGATGTATTTATTCAATAAAAATTAACTCGTTCATTAAAAATCCATGGCTTGCTCGATATTCCGTCATTTTTCATTTCATGAGTGTTTTAATTTGCTCGTCCAGGGGGAAAATGTGAGGTCTCATGGTAACGGTCAAGAAAACCTTCTGTTTGTTGAAGTAAAATGTTTTTTTTTTATGTTAAGGACCATATTTTGTTGGTTAACTGTCTTGTTTTTTTCGCACCTATCACTTTTTTCTTCAACTTTTATCTCTTTTCATGAACTTCTTCTAACTTACTGTTTCTATGCACCTTGTCCATAGATTCTGCATTCCCTGAAGATCATACTAAATGGTGCCTTCCTTTCTTCGAAATGCCTTTGTTGCAGTTCGGGAGGCTTAATCTAACATATAATCAAATCTAATAACACCTTTAATGCTGATTTTATGAAAAGCAAAAACTCCATGGATTATGCAAACTGTAATACCTCATTTTTTTTATTCATGGTCTTCAATACAGGAAATCCTTGTGTCGTGATAGGTAGCCTCATTTTGTTGCTCTCTCAGACTGCTCAACAGTTGGTTTTCTCTTCATTGTTGAGTTTAGTTATTAGGAATGTGTTTCAGGCTTTTTTTCCTCACAGTACTGCTTGTAAAATGTAAAGAAAACCTTACATGAACTTTTATCTTTAATATTATTTTGATGCAACCTCTGTAGAATATCCCAAGAACAATTGAAACAGTGAAACTCATTTAACGTGCAGGCCTCCAGTGAGTGTGAGGAAGAACTTCTCGTCACCTTTGAGCTGTTGCCTCACAAGACGAAGTTACTGCAAGAGAAACTTGTACTCGTTGGATCCGACCAGTCGGACCGCATCACCATCACCTTCAGCGCCAGAGTTCTGGGTAGGTGTAACATATCTACTAATATCACATTGGGTAATAGTATCCTGTGAAGATATTGAGGATTTTTTGTATTGCTGCGGTACTGACATTGGTCCAATAGAGATGAAAATAAGAAGGCATATGTGAACTCTGCAGCTTAATCATAGATTCATGTTTTTTGTTTTCATATCATTATCACTTATTTTTCATGCGTATGAAAGTAGCATAGCAGAGGAAACTTTAATTTCGAGTGATGCATTAATTAGCCTTATCGTTGTCAGCACTTCCTCTAATTTCATGGTCAGGACTATGCCTCGACAGCGCTAATCATAAATTACTGTTAGTTAAGAGCAGTTTTCATGCTCATTGAATATACCCATTAGAACAGAAAGAAACGTTTCAATTTTTTTTTAAATATCTATCACGAATAACTTACTTCTTTGCATGAACGACTCGTTTAATGAAATGTTGGCATGTCTTCTGAAGTGCTGGTTTTCAAGTTTTAACATCTATGGTATTGAAAGAAATTTAATTTTACATTAATATCAATGACTTACTTAATCATTTTGAATCCACAAAAATTACTTGCCTATGGACCAGGGAGCTATAAGTATTGCATGTTGAGCATTCGGGCGAAAAATTCTGGTGCCAAACTTGAGACTTTATATTTCCCAACTTGATTTGTAATTAGGCAATGGAACCTAACATGCAATATTTTCTCATGTAAATTAATTGTTGAAGAATATATGCTTACACTTTTTGCCGTGCATGCAATTATTACAAAATTCAAGTATTGAAACATTGATCATATGAGAGGAGTTGGTACTAAGTCAATCATGCACTGTTAAGGAAGGGAAGGAGTAACTCATTTGTTATAAGAAAACCTGCGATGAGAAGGAACCACGTGTGATCGTTTGTTGGTAAAAGTGGGTGTAATAACATTGAAAAAATACTAATTCTAGCAGAAATAGGAAAGCATTCAATAGTGCGAGTAATGTAAGATAAGCCATTGAAACTTTCTAATGAAGTTGGAACCGAATCAGAGATAAGTGGAAGCATTTTAGAATAGGTGCGTGCTTGAGCTTGGATCTAATTTTTCTAGGATGAAAGAACTTTCTAGTGCAAACTGTGCTCTCATTTTCTATTCCTTGCCTGTGATATATCATTCAAACGCTTCTCTTTTTATTGCTCACAACAGCTTCCTATGAATTTCCCACGTTTCTTCCTTCAAAAGTCGATTATTTACATCGGTAGAAGTTTTAGTCTGATTTCCGTTTTCAACGGTCCCTCGTTCTCTTTCTTCATTGCTTACCGCGTAGTAATCTTTTCTTTTCATCGGCCAATTCTGAGTAACTGTACCTGTCTTCTAGTGCAAAAATCAGACACTCTGACCAATGATTTCTGGTCAGTGTTAGCAATACATAATCTATGAAAGCTGTACCTGCTAATCTCTGTTCATAGACACGACCCATAAAGTGTGTGCTGTGCCAGATCGGCTGTTTGTGTGGGTACTGTTTAGGTGCGAACAGTGTTAGCGAGCGGTTAACGAGCTTATGTTGACAAATTTAAAATTTAGTCTAATGCTAATTTGGGTTTTATATTTTTTGATGTACCTAGGAGGCGGATGATGAAGTTCAGGTGGACAGGTTACCTTGTTATGATTCTTGAATCAAGTGGAAAGAAAAGAGATGGCTGTAGTAGTAATCAAGTGATGCGTGTATGTTCAGCCATTGAGGAATGATGGGCGGCTGAAATGAATGCGCCCCATTCTTTGATGAAGGTCTTTCGGTATGGAAAACCATGTATTTAGGTAAATCTTTCATCTACAGCTAAAGCAACAGCAGTGTCAGAAAAGAGAATGAATTCTATTGGTAAGTGCAGGAATTTAAAAAATGGATAATAAGAAATTTATGTACATAAAAGGGCCATGTTTCTTTGCAAACTTCTTGTAGAAGCTGGAAACCTTCATCAGTATAGGTTAGGAAGTGGTGATGTACGATGCTACGTAAATGTTCCAACAATTATTCGAGAGTACAATTGCTTCAACTTAAGTGTAGGGCACTGAAACTCTACCGACTATTCTTGAGCTGTTTTTTTTTCTTCGTAAATTGTTGTACTATTATTACGTAAGGGGGATACTGCGCCATTAGCGTGCTAGTTGTACAGTAATTCACGCGTCGGCGTTATTGAAAAGAGAGTAAAAGTATGTGAGCGTTGAGAGTAGAGAGAAGGCTGCTTTCCGTCTTTTTGGCTAACGCTATTACATTTTGCAGGTCCAGGCCAGGGAACTCCGTCTCTTCTGTATGGAGTGAAGCAAATCTCAGTCGAGGCTGTTGGAGACTCCGAAGTATCAGATTGGCAAGGTTTTGATTGAAGAACTGGAAGGGTAAGAAATTTATCTACGTCATGTATTCATCGGAAGTCATAAATTAGGTTGTAGGTGGGAGAATCAAGTATCAATCTTGATGGAGATAATAGCTTTTTTTGATATCGTATCTATTCGTCAAAGCAGATTAGATTATATTAGATTATAAGTTAGTTTAAGCCTCCCTAACCGCTGCAAAAATAGAGCGTATCGAAGAGAGGAAGGAGGAAGGCACCATTTAGTATGGAGATAAGAAAATGAGGAATCTATGCAGAAAGGGCATAGAAACAGTAAGATGGGAAAGAAGTTCATGAAATAAGATAAAAGTGGAAGAAGAAAGTCAGAGGTGCTGAAAAAACAGGACAGCAGTGAACCGAAAAAAGGTGGTCCTTAACATAACAAAAAACATTATATTTCAACAAAAAGAAGGCCTACGTAACTCAGCTCGGGCCCTCACATTTTTCCCCTGGGAGCGCTAATTCCCATAGATACAATAGTTGTATCTCCCTGAGGGGGTTTTCGTCAAAGCATGCCAGAACCAATGACTGGGCTGGATTATTTATATTGCTGCTTTTAATGGGGCGGTCTCAAAAGATAAAATTTATTTATGGCCTGATACACTTTATAGGCTGGAAACAGTTCCTTAATCGCTAATATTTGCTTCGATATTGGTTTAAACTGCTATAATTTTGCTATGATGAAATGTGGTGTTGATTAAGAGCGCTGCGACTGTAACCATTTTAGTCTGTGAAGATAATATTTTCTAACATTTCTTAGTAATGTCGTTATTAAACCGAATCGGAGTCACGAGCCCTAATAACAAGACGCTGTAAGAAAAGAATCTCGGGATTTAAAGAAAATAGATTATCGTTGTTTATTTGTTAGAGCTATAGTAACACTAATTGTTCTACAGGGATATAACTTAAGTGATAATGACTACATTTTATAATAAACTATTTTTCTCAGAGAGCGAGACTTAATCAATCCAGTGAGGTTATAGAAGAGACATAGCCTCGGTTAATTTGATTTACCATTTACCGTAACATGACATTATCATAGAGCTCATAGTTGTAACACAGGCAAAGTTCTGTCGTATATCTGACACTTATATTGAAATCTACAGTGAAAAAACAGCGAAAAAATAAATTAATCGTACCTTGGCTATAACGATTTTATCCATTTTTATTGATGGTTAATATTTGGCCACGAGGAGATCTCATGCCCCCGTCCAATGAAGGCAGGCCAAACCGTGGGATACACTTAGATAGACGAAACTGGAGATTAACTAGCAAGCTTTCGTCAAACCTAGGCGGGCCTTTGAAACATTAGAACATTCAAACGCTTTGCAAGTGTACTCTTCATGTATGTCAACGCAGAGTAGATCTCTTCAAAGGTAGCCAAAGTTCGTACTAGTGACGGGTCCGGAGGGCTTCTTGGTTTCACCAGCTGCCATGTTCACTTCAAGTAAAGTATCGATGCTGTTGTGGCTCACACCATGGAGGAGCTTCTGTGCTGCCAAAGAGCTGAAATTCAATTCGGAGAGGCTTGGGTATGTGCGCACTGAATTGTTGTCTCCGACGCTGACTGACTCGACAGCACCAACCTGTGAAAAATAAAACGTTAACGGGCTTAAAGCAGTAGTTCGACTGGGCACTAAAATATCTATTGTACCTTACGTTTAGTTTAGACATATTTGGGTGCTTAATAATAAAAGTAATTATTTGCATCAATTTTACGCAGTGCTGACAGTGAAACTCCTTAACATTAGTGAAAGTATAGATTCTTGTTTTTATTTAAATATTGCTACGACTTTTACACGTTTGACTGACGAATTGAACATCAATGAAAGGTGTACAGTGGTTTTTTGAAACATTTTTATTTTATTGGTATAATTGCCACGCTATATCAATTTTTCCACACGAAAAAAATGTAAGTGAAGAAAATTGTATAGAAGGAAATTTTTATACTCATAGCAACCATTACTCATTGCCATTGGGCAATGAATTTACACACGCGCTTTTACGTCTTTGGGGTAAATTTGTGCTTAGCTGTATCTTAACTTGTATGGAAAAAACAAGCTTTTTAAACTTAAATTACTCACCTGAGAGGTCTTCAGCGTCTCATCCAGGCATTTGGCCAGTTCTGCTTTGGGGTGCAAAGGCTGTTGCTGCTGCGCAAGTTTATTGCTGTCCACTTTGTAATCAACGGGTTCGCCCTTAAAAGGCCTTTTCTTATCGGACGATTTATTCTCTAGTTTAGACTTGATAGCTTTTTTCTTGATCGGGGATTCAAACTGCTTGACAGACGATTGACTATACGAAGATTTGGCTGAACGAGCGGCTGCCGATTGATTTTGCACATACATCTTCTTTTCGCATTTATTTGTGTCTCTGTAACCAAGGTTTTTAGAAGTTAGATCTCTAGCCGGAACTTTGCTGTACTTATTGAGGTCTTGAATTAAGTTATGGTCCCGCCGTTGTGCGGCCATTTTCTTAGTGTTGCTGTTCACAAGGTCGAGTTGAAGAGCGGCTCTGTTACATTTGGTGGTCTCTTTGCTGCCGAGTTTCGCTTTGCTGCTGTTTGAGCTTTTCACCGAGTTGACGCTGGAAGACCATTGCTTGGCAGAGTTATTGTATTTCTTGGCAACGTTTCTATGTTTGGCACTTTCTAGACCAGATTTTCCCGCAACTTCTGCCTTACGTGGATTTTCGTAAGCAGGTTTTTCATGCATCCCTTCTTGGTTACCTGGGGCAGAATACAATATTTCGTCATAATCTTCTGTTCCGCTCCGAACCTCTAAGCGAGATTTATGTTTGTTCTTTGATTCCTCGGTGACTTCAACAGTTAAAATTTCATCGAAATTATCAAGTATGCGTTGTTCAGCATTGTTTGTAGAAGCGGTCGCAGATCTATTACGATCTTCCGATGAATCACGATTTGAAGAGCGCTGATCTGGTAAAATTCCTGAATCAATGGATGATGACAAATTGCTAATCGTATTTTCTTCTGTTAACAAACTGCTTGTGTTTGAGTGGATTTTGAGTCTGCTTGGTGACTGGTAGGCTCGATACGGGCTTTCATTGACTCTATGCTTCGGACTTCCATCCCGACCTGGCCTTTGATTTATTTCGTTAAGTGGGTACGCTAAGTTTCGGGCAGAACAAGTATTACTATAATCATAACTGGTATTGTATATTTTGCCATGAGCATCATAAACGGCGTTATAAGAGTTGCTGAGAGTGTGTCTGTTCAAACTACAGTCTTCACTAAGCTGAGGAGGTACGGGAGCATCCGTGGGTAGAGTGTTAGACACTTGCCTCATGTATCGCTCTTGAGGCGGACATCGCTGGGGACTACCGCGGTGCCCCAGTACGCTCGCTTGCTGCATATTCACAATCCGTCGAGGACTTGCGCTCAGAGTTCGCCTGTGCGCCGCATCATGGGAGACGAAAGGAGGAGGTCTTGGCGGTAGGCCCGTTTCAACTGGACCAGCGGTCGCATAACCATAGGGAGAAGAATTAATATACAGTGCTTGACTGTTGACTTCATCGAAGTTAGGATGTGAAGAGTTGTTGTGATTGCGGAAGGTCATGTTTCTATACGGGTTAAAATAGGCAGGATTGTGGGTCGTCGTAGAGTCCAGTGGGACTCGAGATGGTGACTGGCTTTGATTCCTATGTCTGTGTGAGGGTGATGGTCCGCTTGATGATACATCGGGAGTATGCAGAGATGAGGCGGATAACGGGCGGTTGGGTCGGCGAGGTAGACTGGATGATCGAGGTAACCATTGAGATGCGGAAGCTGCTGGACTCTCAGGCGGAACCTGCACGAATAACTTTGATACTTAGCTAAAAACTGCTTTTCTAAATATGCAATCTTTTTTGCCAGTTTGAAAACGTTCGAAAAATAACCAGACATTCAATTTGTGTACTTTAATAGACGCATAACCTCAAATGATATTGTGCAAATATGATAAAATTCGGAGTGTAAAGTTTAATCTAGTCACATTCTATTACTTGAAACAGCATTTTGCAACAAATTTGATTGGTTTAAAATTGTTGTTCTACTAAAATTTTCACTAGGATTATTGTAGCTGTTTACCACTCAATTCTCAATTAAACGCTGATCTGTTGAAAACCTTTAAATTAAGAGTCATTAGCTCTATAACCAACCACCACGAAAGAAAACTTCATTTTTGACATTCCTCATTCCTGCAGACGAACAAAACAGCAGTGGAAGCATTTTTCATTATCTATTCATAGTGTGCTGTTTGTTTCTTTCTTTCTCCTCACACAACTTTTAGAAAACTCTATACACATTCGTATTACCAAACGACGCTCAAAGCTAAAATGCTAATGCAGATGGTAGCGACTTGCATATCCTCTTTAGTTGAGTTGAAATTTTCCTCAGATTGAATGCCTCACAGAAATTACCTAATTCATTTCAGTTCGATGCAGTGGAAACTAGTTTGCTCATTAAGAGCGAAGGCCATAAGTAAGTAAAAGTAATTACTATAAATTGTACTCTTATTTTATACTTTTAGCAGAGTACCCCTTGTCTAAGCACTTTTCAGATAACAAGCTTCTCTGCTTGAAGCTAAGCACCTAATCGGTGGCGTGTAATCAGTCATTCCCGTCCTGAATGTTGAAGGAGCGGCACCGTAAAATGAAATATTTTAAAGAACGCACAAACGGAAATTACGATGCTTAAAATGCTCTCACAAGAACAACAGTACATTCATTTCAATCAGTTTGATAAGCTGGTACATGACGAATTATCAATTTAATTCTTTGCATGTACGAAATTGCAAGGCTACACAATAGTAATCAATTTAGAGAAAGCTTACGACATGCTGTGATGTGGGACGCGTTTGGGTGGAGCGGCTGTGCCCGTGCAGCTCGTTGGTACTCGGCCTGGTCCATTCCGGTGGGGGGAACTGCGCTGAGAAGCTTGCCATGCGAGGCGTCGACACTCGCAGAATTTTACTCAGAACTGAGCCACTTCTGTCCACCGCTTCAAAATAACAGAAACTAAACATTGCGCGGTGGTCGTTTTAAATTAAAATTCATACATGAACACCGAAAGTCATCAGACACGATTATTGAACTGACAAGACAGTTATATGTTGTGTGTAAGGTTCATTGTACAGTTCTCATGCCAGCTAGTACCAAAATAAGAGAGGAACTGAATACTTACAACATCATTCCAAAGAAATTAAAGTTAACAGCGCAAGTTATAAAATATAGTGCAAGCACTTGAAACGAATATAACGCCTGGACGTAGAATTAACCTTAGTTTGAGGGATGCGTTCCAAAAAGTAGCATTCCATCTCATCTTTCGTCGCATTCAAACCAAACATATATTTTCTTCCCACCATATTTTATAGAAAACAGCGCGTGACGATGAATGATTACCAGACACACAGACGATTACGGAGTGAGGATCAGGATTTCTCCAATCCCCGCAGGATAAGTTAAAATACACTGTAGGAATATCCGCTGTAATATGTAGGAATAAAAATACGCTGTAGGAATATCCCCTCCCGAGTATCTCCGAGGAAAAAAATAGCCAGCGATGTTCACATGATTAACAGAGCTTTTGCCTGGCTAAAAAGCTATCAGTGGTTTTTCTGAATGAAAAATATGATTAAATTATCATCAATATTCAATTATGCTCATCAATTAGGTGTGTTAATGTGAGGAAATCCGGCACTGGCCAAATAAATTTAGTAAGCGTTATGTGGACTACAACGGAGACTATCTAATACACTAGTACAGGAGGCTTAGTGTTTGGAATACTATTGTTCTCTTCGTTATATTTGGAAATTAAAGAATGCTAAATTTCAATTTTAAAAAGAGCTTATTTAAATAAGAATCATTGACGCTGAGACAATCATGAGGACTAATTTCCCACAAGCTGATGATATGTTACCTCATATTTTTCGTTGCCTAGTATCATTGACCATAGGAATGCCAAGCTTTTTAAATGCAGTGAATAAGATCTTTTTCAGAACAGCTCTTTAAAAAAGAAATTCGGGTAGGAGTTGATCCCATATGTTGAAAAAACTTACAATCATAAACGAAAAATTTAAATAGCCAGGGCCGTATTATTGACTCGTATTCGTCTTGTGTGGTGCGCGTCTTTAAAAATCCTATGATGAAAGTCCAGTATATTTTTTAATGAAAACGAATACGTTACATCGTACAAGGTTCCCCTAATGCTAAATGAAACATATGCACGCAAACATTTGCGATAAGCCCTACGTTTAGCGAACCCCCAAGTTAAGTAATTTTGACAAAACTTGTGTCAAGGCACAGCAGTAGTCCAACATATGAATTAGTTTTGATGAAAACTATAGCACACATGAGAGCAAACAGCCAAGACGAGAAGACTCATTTTTGTTCAACTTACCTCTGACACTAACATCAGAGAAGTCCTTGGCGGCATAGTGCGACACGGCGACCGTAGGAAGAAGCGCACCCCGCTTTGCCAGCCGCAAAGATGCCCGTCGCGCGTCCGTAGCATCATCAGGGCAAGCGGGCTGATGGGTGAGCAGGTCAGCGAGGTCTGTTTGGACTGCAGCGTGCGTTACAGATCCAGCGGGAGTGGCTTCGGCAGTTCCATGGGCTCGGGTGAGAGCTTCGCTGGTTGATAGAAGTCGGAACGGTGGATGGTGGTGATCATAATGATGAGAGTCCGCGAGAGGAAAATTGGGACCATACGTTTCTTCTGTTACTAGAGAATAGCCTCGGCCTGCGTGATAAACTTTCCTCTGTTTGATGAGCTCTGTCAACGCTGCGTGGGTTGTCTCCGCATCTGGAGGGGTGAGTGTAGGAAAAAGAGACACGAGCGATGACCGAAGCGTGCTAAGGGGCACGTCATTGCCTCCTTCTGCGTGTAATACCCAACATAGAGCGGGGCCCAGCGGCGTGAACTGCACCTTGTGCACTGGTGTGATGCGGCATCCACTCACCTCACCTGTAAAACGAGACGAGATTTATACTTTCCTTCTAAAAATACTTCACACTCTTCAACGATAAGGTATTTGTAATATCTACAATTTCGTTCGTAATTCAGTTTTCCAATTCCTTCAACAAAAGTATGTATATTAAGACGTTCCCCGCGTTTCCGCAGCTGTTAACGGTTGGTTTGGTTAAGTTGTAAGTAGCGGAATAAGGAAATCGATTTCCGGCTTCAATAAATTTTAATTCTTTCTAATGAGTATGAAGAATACAATTGCACGATAACATTTCACCTGGTGTGATAACAATTATTTCTAAAAAATGTCTCGAAACAGATAAAATAGCGTGCATTGACACTGATACGTAAATGGGCAACTTACCTGTTGGCACACATGTGGCCCAATACGCGAGAAACGTGTTAAAAATCACGTAGTAAGTCAGTAGGTGCATCAACTAATAGGTGCTACACATGCATGAAACTTGACTCACTGGATAAGGTGGCCTCGAATTTGATCCAGACATAAAAACCACCAGGTTCAAATTTTATAAATGACACCGAACTTCAACGTCAGCATAAGTTGAAATTGTAAGCGACGCTTTTCGACCTCTGAAATTTGTACCTTACACAACGATACTTACCCGTATAGACATATAAAAAAATTCTGCACAAGCACCTCTTTTTACGGTTGTTGTAAAACAGCAGTAGCCATTAATAAATATCACGCCGAGCTAACATTGAAATGGCTCAAAGTTTTGGAAAAATTCTATGCAACTTTCGCGTTTTGTCAACAGCAACCAAAGAGAGGAAGGAAGAAGGCACTATTTAGGATGGAGTTAAGGGAATGCGGAATCTAGGCAAAAAGGGAAAGGGAAAAGGGCAAAAACAGTAAGTTCAGAAAGAAGATTATGAAACGTGATCAAAGTTGAAAAAGAAAATAGCCGGTGCTGAAAACCAGGACAGCAGTGAACCGAAAAAAGAGGGTCCTGAACATAAGAAAAACCATTTATTTAAAAAAAAGAAGGCCTACCTCACTCTCAACTCGGGCCCTCACATTTTCCCCCTGGGAATGGTAATTCCCATAGATACAATACTTGTATCCCCCTGAGGGGATGTGTTATGCTAATACTTTGGTTCCAAGCAAAGCTTGAAATGTGAAACCATATCAACACGCATTTGAATTACATTAATGTACTCGAATTTAATGCGCTTCGAACACATGAATCCGATATATCTTACCTCGATCCCGTCAACGGATTGATATTCACCGCTGTCTACGCTTTTCTAGTATAGAAACAAACCTCGTACATTACAGACTCGAAATTGTACTCGTCCAACTCATTTTCCAACGATGGGGCGTGCGCTGTTGGAGGCTGACAAATTAGAAGAAAGTCGCTAGAACGAAAACTATATTTTAATAAAAGTTGAATCCCATAGAAATGGGTCTATGCAGAGCCGAAACACGTTCAACACAAAATGTTTTAATATCTAGACCAATGATTTAGTTCCGAAAGAACGGCTGAATATTGTACTCATCCTTTAGAGTTGTTAAAAGCCTTTTTTTATTGATAACTTTTGAGTCAATTCGAATTTGTTCAAGAATAGAGAGAACGACGTCACCTTCAGAGAACGGAACACGCAAAGGCAAAGAGCTTCCAAGATCTGGCTGTTCTCCGAGGACCACGTAATTGATTCGATTTGTAGGGAGGCTGGCCCTACTGAAGACCAGGAGCAGCTGTGTCAGCACTCACCACTGCAAGGCGCTCTCTGTTCTTCGTGATGTTACATGGAAGTTTCCTCCTCTGCTGGAATTCTCAGCAGTAAAATTGGAAGTATATTATTCCCTGTAAAAGCTTTCTTCGTTTTTCGTGTGAAGGCATCATATTATTCACTGTTATTTTAAAATACTGAACTTACTTGAACTTGAGAATTTGACAACGCATAATGGAAAAGAAATTATTTTGTTAATTTGACTCAGCAGTGCGGCAGATACTCGAGTTATGTTAGAACCTGGAATAATTGCAAAACATATTGAAGACAGTCATCTTTTGTACAACAGTTTTCGTGTTCCTTAACGCTGAATATTTGTATATAATTCAATTAAATAGTTTTCCTGACACATTCGAACGATACCAACTCACGGCTAAAACAGAATCATAAGTTCATTTATGTAGTCAGCAACGTTGACTTTCGCGTGATCTACTCGACTTTGAGATATTCAACGATAGCATGTCACGGCGCACGTCGTGAGGTCGAAAAAAGTTTTATGTATTCACTGTCGGCTGCTGAGCGAGTAGACAATTAATACATTCGATGAAAATTCTGAAGCTAAAATAGCCATTCTGCTCTTAATGCTAAACTAGATATAGTGTGTGTAATCAGAAAATATCCATTACACTCGATAAAAATTAATTATTGGGAATGTAGAGTACTTAGAATTTCCCAGTGCTTGAAACAATTTTTCGCGAACTCATCCTTAAAATGAAAACCAATCCAACGCAAACATGAGTTGCAAAACCATTGTTCCGTACCCTCACTCTTAAATAAGATGAAATAGCCACTCACCTCAAAAGGTAATAAGCATTTCTTTCGGTAAGCTTTAACTCGAGTGAGCTCGACGGTGAGTTTACAAACCCCTAATAAGAATTTGGGTATCATGTGATAGTTAACTGAGAGGGCTCAAAAAGCATCTCCGCTGTAATTTTCATGCGAAATAAATATTTGTAGACAGGGTAAGACCTTAAAAAATTTCAAATTTTACAAGTCTTTAAAAGTTTTATAAGTGACGAAATCGTCTGCTCTCATTTTCAATGGATAAGTTGATTCTTACGTCAAGGTATGTCGACGTGATGGGCTGGCGACACCGGGCCGCTCACGCAGATAGCATTCGCGCTTGAGCAAAATGAAAAAAAATCACGGCGACCAGACATTTTTGAACGATAAAAAACTTTCCCGTGATGTGGCAACTCAGAGAGAAATGAATCTAAAACTCACTCCGAAGAGAATGCTTGAAAAATTTCACGACATAAATCAATTTGAGTCTTCGTATGGTAAATTGTTCATCATAAATCAATCATTGAAGTCTGCACACGACAGGCAACGTTTTGAGCGAGTTATCATGCATGTGCGTCATCCCCCTCAGACGGCACGTACCGCGTGCTCTTTATGGACTCAATATTCGCTCACGCTCCTCGCTTCATGAAGGGATACATCAGGCGATATGAGCCTTGTGCTCTGCTCAAATGTCCAGCTCTTTTGCGCCTAACCACGTAAACAAATAAGAATCACTTATTGAATCGGTCGATGTCACTACTTAAACAACTGCAATAAAATTCCATTGGTCCATTTCCTATCAAAAGAGGGGAATAATTTAAAATCTACAACGGAATCGTGAACACCGCGGAAAGCTGATTCTCTAAGGCAGCAACATGAAGATTCAGAAAACATAGATCCAAACTTGAAATTGCTGCATATTCTACAGAGGATTGCAGCCGATTACATTAGATGCGTTAGTTTCAGCCTCCCTAAACACAATGAGGGTATTCCGAAGAAAGGAAGAAAGAAGGCACCATTTGGCGTTGAATTATGGCAACTATAAACTATTAGACAATAAGTTAGTTTAGCTCCTCTAACCACAACATAGGAGTTTCAAAAAGAGGAAAGACAAAGATACTGCGCTAGTGTGGAATTAAAGGAATGCCTAATCTATGCATAAGGTCTCGTGCGCACAGAAACCGCCTTGAAGTAGATTACCTCCATGGTAGATTTTCACAATATAGCCCAACTGTGATGCCTCGAGGGGCATCACATCAAAATTAAACGTGATATGTCTTGGTTCAAGTTGGTTGGCTAAGTAAAATTTAGCAAGCAAAATAAATAATTTTCAGTCCCTTATCATACTTTTATATTCATCAGGTACAGCACAAAAAATTTCCACAGCACAAAAAGTTTGTCACACATTATCCTCCAATGACACTTGTTCATGAAACAAAAATGATGAGCTTCGCATCAAACTTTTATTGCCTAATGGCTGAGTTGATTTGGATGCTCATCTCTTTCACAATACGCAACTAGTCTGGCTGAAATTACATAAAGCGATAAAGCGCAATGGTTGGTGAGAAGAAGTACCGAGTTTGGAGGGCAGGTCAAGCGCAGAGAGCAAGCAAGATGACGGCCCAGTTCCCAGCCCATTATCTGACCGGCCTCGCTCCCAGCGCCTCTTCATCACCCTCACACCGTTCCAATTAACGCGGGCCGCAGCAAGGGGAGACCAAGCCTAATTTAATTCCGCCTACTTACACTCGCCTCTTTTGTCTCTTCGGAAATAATGTTAGACAGAAACTATAATGTGGGCGATCCATGGGAGAATTTCATGCTTTCAATTTGTAATAGTACATGAGAAATACTATTTTTCGATATGAATTTAAATATAAATGCAAACAAAACGTTATTAATCCATCGATGATTTAGCATACTTTGAAAACTAAACAAGTTTATTATATTATTCCCTATATCACGACAAAGATGTTCAAAGAGAGGAAGGATGAAGGTACCATTTAGTATGGAGTTAAGGAAACGCGGAATCTATGCACAAGGTGCATAGAAACAGGAAGCTAAGAAATAAGTTCATGAAACAAGAAAAAGTTGAAGAAGAAAGTAGTAGGTGCTGAAAAACAGGACAGCAGTGAACCGAAAAAAGATGGGTCCTCAACAAAACAAAAACCTATTCTATTTCAACAAAAGGAAGCCTACCTAACCTTTAGCTCAGGCCCTCACATAGTCCTCCTGGGAGCGCTAATTCCCATAGATACAATAGTTTTATCCCCCTGAGGGGAGTGAGGCCGTGCAACCAAAGATTAAATTATAGTCAGTTCAAGCCTTCCGAACTACATTAAAGGTGTTACCAAGAGAGGACGGAAGAAGGCGTCATTTAATATAGAATGAAAGGAAAGGGGAATTTATGCACACGGAAAATTCACACACCCTGTCAATAATCATGACACAAAATAAAAATCAAAGAGAATAATGGAAGCTAAAAAGATGACAGTGAATAAAAAAAATGGTCATGACGAAATAAAAATTTATTTTAATTTTATAAGAGATCTCAGCAATATCTCAAGCAGTGTGAAAATCATAACGATCTGTCTCAAATTTGTGAAACATATCAATAAAAAATTTCCAAAGTCCCAACACATCCTTACCAATATAATTTATTTATTTCCAAAACATGTTCTCTGCTGAAAGTAAATCTAAGAATGCACAATTTGTTTACCATAAAATTTACGTACAACATTAATTGATCACAGTGCAGCAGAAACATATAAGTTGATTTTAAGCCAACAAGCTCACCCCAGCATTAATGTTAGGAAATTCAGTAAGGCAGCGAAGATTGAATAAAAACTAAGGTAGAGCAATCACATCTATTATTAAAAGTAGCCCACTCTGTGAAATAGATACACTTCAGAAGGGACGTGAGAAAATTGCGCTCTTTTCCATTGTATCGTTTTCGACATTTCTTTTCAAGAAAAGGCTTTGACGGTCGAGCATTTAAAACTTCTCTTCAGTATAACACATGTTCTCTCGACGTTTTCCACTCTTGCTCAACTCTACCTCGCAATTTCTCCCCATTTCAACAGAGCTGCAATTATATATGATTACGCTACCTTTGAAGAAAGTACTTCTCAGTTCTCGCACTTCCAATCTCAGAGAATAAATCATATAAGAGCAGTCTCTGCAGGTCTACTATCTTTCACCAGTATACAGCACGCCATCTTAGCTCTATCGTGTGATTTAAATTTTTTAACTATCTAAAGAAATGACAGTGAATTCCACAGAATTCCTCAGTTGGGAAAAGAACAAGAGATATTTCTTAATCTTTGTTTCTCATTATTTTTTAATACGGATTATAAGCACCAAAGGCAAAAAACGTACAATCAATCAAGTTACAGGCATTACACCGATGAGTATAACACTCATTTTTAGGATTTCAAAACCATTCATTTGATTTTTTAGAGCAGTACTTTGTCTTCAGATCTGCTGGACAAGATCAGAAGTCAAATAATACATTATCACTAATCCCTTTTCCACACTACCATGTTTTTAGGAGATAATTCAAGGCAAACCAACAGCTGCCAGCTACACGGTTGTACGCGGATAGCGACAGCTCATCTAGCATTTTACGGAAGCTGGCGCACAAACGCAAGTTCCACTCCCGTTCGCATGCTAACTTTTCCTTGTAGGCAGGGTTGCGGAGTCGGTGGAATAAATTTGCGACTCCGACTCCGACTCCGACTCCACCTTTCCAGAATTTGGCGACTCCGACTCCGACTCCACCTTTTCAGAATTTGGCGAATCCGACTCCGACTCCGACTCCACCTTTTCAGAATTTGGCGACTCCGACTCCGACTCCACCTTTTCAGAATTTGGCGACTCCGACTCCGACTCCATTTCTCCAGAATTTGGCGACTCCAACACCGACTCCGCCTATTCACAATTTTGTGACTCCAACTTCACCTATTCATAATTTATAAGATGAATATTTTATTTCTTAACTAGTGTACACAGACCGTAAAAAATGACAAAATTCAATACCTTTCTTCAACAAATTTTCGTTTGAGTGGAGTTTCCATGCTTTCAGCTTATTCCAAAGGTAACTTAATTTTCTTATAAGAGTAATAAACACTCAGAACACAGCATTTTTGAGCCGCAAGAGAAGTAGTTATAGCCATTCGTGTCGTATCCAAGATACAGAAATTCAGCATTACTGAAAGTAACTGCGAACTTGTGTATGTATATTGTAATATGCAATACAGTATATTGTAATACACAATACAGCATATTTCATTATGCAATACCCCGCCGAACTCGGTATTCACGATACAAACTTGAGTATATAAGGCTCTGGATCGCTTTAATTGTGATGAAAGTGACTTATTACAGAGCTATTGCACAACGAAAATGAGTGTATTAATTGACCGTGAACTGGAACCAAGACCGCCAGCGCTATTTTTTTTCCTATCAATTATTCTTAACAGCGTGACACAAAACGTATAAATAAACACACGACACTCATTCTTAGTAGTAAACGGTTGCAGGTGTTGAAACCTGTGCATATGTTCATTATATTCTTTATTAGCGAACGACTTTTAAATTGACTACAGATTGTTAATAATCAAGATACTAGTGTACATGATTGGTCAAAAATGACGGGATCCAATGGTATCGTTTTAAAAAAATCTCAAGATAAAAATGGCAAACAAATATATCCATTGTAATAGTACCTGCGATTAAAATACAGTATTCTCGTACTTGTGCACTGGTAAAACTCGTATCACAGATACGGTCATTAAGCATCTTTAAAAACGTCACAAATGCACACAACAACCAAGCAAATTGTATAACATAATACCTACCTGAATTGTAATTCAAATTATTCTTCGCAAGAGGTTTTTAAAATATTTGCCATACCTTTTAAGCATTTAAATGCCTGTGAAATTTAAATGCAATGAGTCGCATTTTCTTGACAGTTGATTCGATTTTCACGCAATGTTTTTTACTTATAAACATAAGTGAGCAGATGCCGGGTTTTTCATATTTCGATGGTATTTATGATACTGTCCAAGCAAGCAGATTCCCATTGTAATGAGATAGGGGAAATTACACACGAGAACATATACTTATCATTGACGGACACCTGGCTTTTTATTATACCGGATGCCCTATAAAAATGTCCCCGCTTTTTAATTAATTACATCTCAGCTTTAAATTAACATATTTTAATTGCCTTTTTTCACAATGTAGTAAATTTTGTTTCCTTTTCGAATAATTTAAATTTTTGATAATCGGTTGAATAACCACTGTACAATGTCCAATTCACTGAAACGAGCAGAAAATTAATTGTTCAGAGGAAAAGTTTTTAAAACAATATTGATATTCTTCCTTATTTTGTAGTTTCCATAAAACTGAACACACAAAAATTTTAAGGAGTAACAAATCATTACCTTATATAACGTTTAAATAAATGAGGTCATTTTAGTATCCAACGACATACCCTCCATTTCTCTCAAGGCAAGTATTACTTCTAGCCACCATTGAACGAAGAGTTTTACCCATTATTCCACCGTTTTTTATCAGTCCTTGAAACACTATTATTGAGAACACTTGAAGCTTGAAACCTCTCAGAGAGTTTAAATACTTAGTTGTATGTACGATACATCGTTATGAAATTATTCTCAACAGTAGGTATTGAGGAATGAAGAAGAACACCAGTGTTGTTTTTAAAACTTTCCCTTTGAACAATTTTTCTACCCCTTTCAGTAATTCGATCGTCTTAAAGTTTATTCAACTGATTTTCAAAAACTTAAATTAATTCAAAAGGAAACAAAATTGACTAAATTGTAAATAAAAGACAGTTAAAATATGTTAGTTTAAAGCGGAGATATTATCAATTAAAAAGTCCGGGACATTTTTGTGGGACACCCGGTATAGTATTGATTTTTCTTATACAATAAATGGTCAAGTGTCTCCTTTGAACAAATTAATAAATAGGTTTAGCTATTTCGTGAGCGTAATCTCTCCTATGTTAATACAATGGAGTTTTAGGATTTAAAACTTAAGGGCAACTGCTCGAACATTTATTTCAAATACAGAAGAACTTCAAGGGAAAAACAGCAAGTCGTTTCCCTTTTCTCCTGCGCAAAAAGAGAAACCGTACCCAAGTTAGGCAGATCTTGAGGATTCCAACAGTACGCTCAGCAGCGTCCTCTGTAATATTTTTATTATTAAATTCCTTCAAAATAGAGACCGAAGATCTTCTTTAACGTAAGGTTAGTTTTTAAAACGATACTCGCTAAAAATAGAAGACACCCAATGGACTCGGCCGGTCATCAGTACGGTACTCCGGTAGGGAATTTTAGAGGCGTTCTGAGTAGAGAGATACAGAGTTTTAAGATGTCTGGTCGCCGACTAGGTGAATATCGTATCTTATTACAAGATTGCATATAGCACTAAGATTTTAACAATTATTTGACAATTCATTACCTTCAATAATAAGTGCCTATTCAAGAGGCTGCAAAAGCCGGGTCGAGGAGTTCAAGTCGCAGAAAGAGACTACTTTTTACGCAAGAGAAATAAGTTAGAGGTACCAGACCCACTTTTATTAAAAGGACGACGTGCTGCCCAAGCAGAGCAAGCTCAAAGATAATTTAATGAGTGAACGCCAAAGCGTAACAAGTAATTTTAATTAAAGCTATTTAAGGTTAATGCAGGTCTGCTAGAAGCGCAAACGTGCTTAATTATAGAAAGTTAAATTTAAACACAAAAATCGAAAAGAAAAGATGCAGCTGCAAAACAAAAAACAACGAACAAAAAGATCTCATTTCATCAGTTTCAAATTTTTGTCAGTGAACTAAGAGAGGCCAACTGAAGAAAACTTTTTCTTTCTTCCACAAAGCCGTCATCAGAAATACGGAAAATATTCAACGGGAAATTTCATTGAACAAACAAAATTGGCTGTTCGTCTTTGTTGGTTGATCTGTCTCCCTTTCACGCTCTTAAAGATGCTTAACTACTGTATCTGTGATGCGAGTTTCACAAGTGCACAAGTATTAGAATATTTTAATCGCGGGTGCTATTAGGATGGAAATATTTCTTTATGGTCCACATCTGAAAGATTTCTATACAGACAATATCGAATCCCGTCATTTATGACGAGTCGTGTACACAATTATGTATACTGAGTGTTTCAGAACACGAGGTACAAAATTGCACATCAAGTAGAAAATGGCCAAATAAACACTTTTTGTCCTATGAAATTTTCCCCCAAAAAATCGGGGTTGGGAGGTATTAGGTGTTAATTGTTTTTAAGGTTGAAATTTAATGGCACAATTACTCGCGATATTGATTCTGAATTTACTTTACAAAAATTGTTCAAAATGTGTTCCACCTACATCTATGCACTTTTCGAATGTTAGCCTTAACGGCTGCCGAATATTAGGAAACACGTCTGGCATTAAGGTATCTCACCTGCAGCTACTGCAATTCTGGCCACAAGATCTTCCTCAGACTCAATGGGTGTAGCATAGACAAGGCTCTTCACGTGTCCCAAAATTTGAAATCGATTGGAGTCATGTCAGGAGATCTAGGAGGTCATGCAACTAGCACATTTCGCCGGATCAACGTAAATTCAAAATCAATATTGCGAGTAGTTTATTCATTAAATTTCACCCTTATAAACAATAAACTGCTAATATCTCAATGTCTCTTTCTTCGGAAAATTTTATAGAAGAAAAAGTTTTTATTTGGATATCTTCTAGTTGGTGTGCAATTTTTTGCCTCTTATTCTGAATCTGAAACACCCTGTATATTACTGACAAGTGTTTTTTTGAGTAGGTAATGTAGGCATTGTCTACACTGAGAAGCATAGATATGTATCAACAGTTTTTTATTTCTAAGTATGCACTAATTCATTGAAATTATAATAGTTAATTCAATGACTATGCTTCAAATCCCCAAAATTATGTATACGTGTAGATAAGGTAGGCCAGATTTGCACACTGCCTTTTCTTCTCTGTACCTACACTATGCAGGGTAACAATGCAGAAAAGG
The DNA here is from genome assembly GCA_030386875.1 of Morinoia aosen. NCBI lineage: Eukaryota > Metazoa > Arthropoda > Malacostraca > Amphipoda > Talitridae > Morinoia > Morinoia aosen. The sequence goes on along the minus strand of CM059567.1, from coordinate 48,640,671 downwards.
TGTCATATTATTGCTCAACTCTATGTTACATTTCGGCTATATATAATAAGCAAAAGTTGTTCTGCTTTCATCACAGGGTTCTGACGTTTTCGGTGCGTTTTTTTACGAATAAAAGTCTCTTCTAGCTTCTTTGCGTGTAATATGATAACTATCTCTTATTTTCGTCTAACTTTTTACTTTGTATTGGACACTTTGTTATTTAAATAAACGCCCAGGTTCTTCTCATTTCGTGTTTTTAGAGCAATTTGAAACGTTTCCAGCAAGAGAATTTGTACTATCGCATAAATGCAAAACCATTGCAGCTGAGATAGTGCATTGTTTTCAGTTACAATGTGTGTGTGACTTTAAGTGAAGTTTTTGCTGGTGTGTGTAATTATTTTCATTGCAGCTCGTTTACATCGTATTTTAATTTTTTTCAAGTGTCTCAACGCCGATATAGATAACCTTACAACATTTCCAAATCTTCCTTAACAAGAAGTAATTAATTATATAATGCTACAAAACGAATACTATTTCAGTTTTTAAAAATGTATCAAGATAGTTATAAAATTCTCCATTTCAGCGTATACTTGCTTAGAAACTGGGGAGTGATACGAAGATAAAAATTAAACATGATGATGATATAGTGAAATACAATATAACTCTGAATGAACCAAATTACATTCAAGGAATAACTTGAGAAATGAGCAGAAATTTTTATTATTAATACATGTCAACTTGACTTAAAAACACGGAATCCATATCAATTTTGATAACATGACTTGAAAACTAGAAGTCTTTTTGCACTAGACCATAGCTTCAAGTTTCGGCAAAGACTACTCATTGGCAATGAATCATAACCTAAAGACTAGAAATGTTTATGATCATTATCAATCAATGCATCATTTTGAGCATACAGAGTTACCACTCTTTATGTGAGTACAATGTATTGCATCAGCTGAAATGTTCTACAAGTAAATTGAAACACATTTAATACTATTTTCCAGTTCCTATGTATTAATTGAAGGAAAAATGAACAAAACAGAAATATACAGAATGAATTTGCGATGCTTTTAATTACTAATTCCTGCTTTTAACTACAAAATGTACATCAATGCTGGGTACAAAAATTATATTTCGCACTCGTAGGTTTCTCATATATATCTGTGCAAACCCTCAATGACTAGATAACATGACGGTATTAGGTGATAGGAATAAATACGCTGTTTCATACTTAGAACAAAACAATCAACAAAAACATTGCGTATTTTTTAGATTTTTCAGCAAAGCATTCTAACTCTGTTTTGGTTTACTTTTATTTTTAAAGAATTATAAATAATTTTTAGCAAAAAGTAGAATCGAAGACACCAAAAAAGAGCGACTCCAACCACGACTCTACCACATCCGAATGAACGACTCCGACTCCGACTCCACCACATCCGGAAAAGCGACTCCGACTCCGACTCCATCACACTTCAGAGTAGCGACTCCGACTCCGACTCCACCACACTTCAGAGAAGCGACTCCGACTCCACCCTAAAACATCCGACTCCGGCGACTCCGACTCCCGACTCCGACTCCGCAACCCTGCTTGTAGGCAGCATCTGCGGTTTCCAGAAGCCACAGTTTTATGCAGAAGCTCAACCAAGCTGAGAAGTTCGTAGAGCGTGGCTGTGTAGCTAGAGTTTTTTAGAAGAAGTGTAAAGTTATGAAACACAGAAGTTAAACAGTGTATAATAATTATCATTTACACTTGGAAACAATAGGCGAACAATCAAGCGGTGTCGGTAAGTTTTAGCAGATTCAAGAAGGTTAATATGCATGCATTAAATTACCACCCAAGGCTCAAAGAATGCATCTGTGACGTCAATAAACGTTCAACTTCAAGCTGCCATTATATTAGTGCATACAACATTGAATTCGCTCTATTCGCATAGAAACGGCACGATTAAAAACTTGTGAAATAAGATAAAAATTCAAGTAATAGGTGCAGTAAAATGAAAAGCAATTAACAGAAAATGATGGTTCGTACCAAAACCAGAAATAACTACACTATTTCACCAAAATAAGACCCACATAACAACCATCAGCTAGGGACCTCACATTTCCTAGTTGAAGAGTTACTCCTCATAGATAAAATTGTTGCATCACCTTGAGAGGATTTAAGAAGCAATAAAGTCTCCGGAAATCAATATGGGTGCGTTGCCACGTTGAGCCACAAAGAATGTGTCGCAGAGTCTACAATTCCTTGAAGATGCTCCATTAATACGGTGAGAATGAACTTTCTCACTTGAAAATTCTCAACAGATACGACCAGTAGAGTTCGTGAGTTCACTTTGCGGGTAAAGCCGTGATCTATACATAAATCAAAGTAGTAGGTCATATAATTAGACAAAAGCACCTCGAAAGCAGCTAAAAAGTAAGAATAGCGTTTTTCATTGGTATAGTAGATACTTAGCTGTGAATTCTCGGCGTATAAGATATTTGTAACACTAATTTATTCAATGCACATCACAACTCTCCCGGTAAATTATATCCTAATATTCTTCATATGCAAATTCTGAAAAAGAAAATCTAGCTTCGCTTTTGCGAACGAATATATTTCATCGATAACAATATGTATACCTCACTCGGCGAAGGTGATCGAGCATTAGGTAAGCATAGCAGCATTGCAACCCCGTGGAGTTCCTACATGCTGAATGGTCTTCATGGCCAAAGGTCATATTAAAGTTTAGTCAGAAAAAGTAACATTTCCTAGCAAATCATTTTAAAATTTCGTCAGAAAAAAGTGAAAAGTCGAATCTGGCAACCCTAGCCGGAACCACATCCCCTCCCCAAAACTGGAGCCCGTTACGAGGGGGCCTGCACGCGAGTCAGAACGGTAGAAGAGTTCCGCAACAGATCGCTTAATTGCTGGCTTACGGACGTGCGGGAGCTAATGGTTTGAGGGATGAAAAGCAAAATGAAAATTCCCGAAGCACTTTATGATTCTGCCGCGAAAACAGCTCAGCTCAGCAGATTTATGGAAAAATTAGCAATTACACTTACAGTGGGTCTAATATAGTGATTAGTGAATAATTTGATTTAAAGATCACACTTTAATTGCTTTTTTGCGTATCTTCCTTCTTATTTGTCGATGGCGTAGTAATTTCTGTGAACTTCTGTTGAGTTGAAATGTTTTCACGATGCAACTTTCAAAACTCGGTGTTTCATTATCGATTTTGTACGTCACTAAGACTTGTCAAGTGGAATTTAAAGAAATAGCACATAATAAATAAGCGTACATTGAAACTTGTTTTACAAGGGAGGAATAAATTAGATTTTACAGATAACATGTACTGTAGTAATATAAGCTGTTGTTCAGAAGAAGTCTAATCTATTTAGCTAAGACTTCTGCGATATCAGGAAATTAGGTTGAAAGTATAATGAGTGAAAGTAAGTAATTCTGCATCAAAAAGCATAAAAAACGATAGAAATTTGCAACTATTTTCTTCATACACAAATATCAAATAGTACCTAGTACTTATCTCAGAGAACATGCTTTACCCCAGAAAATAATTATTTTCCCTACGTAAAAAATGCTGGCGCAGAAGATTCGCGAGTCACAAACGAGAGTAAGATTGTCGCACAAGGCTAACAAATGACAACATGAATGAAACGATGAAATTAACACTCAGGCTGGTAAACCAACACCATAATGTTTTTTCAATATTCACTGATCGTATTGATTTACAGTCTAATATTTGCTAACTGAATGCCGTCAGTTGATTATAGTTATCCAAATATGCGAATGTTTTCTGTAATTGATTGAACGATGATTTCACTCGAGTGTATAAACCGGTAACCGCTGACACACTTAGAGGAATCTATCGTTGAAGATCTCATAGAACATACATTCCCAGTTATAATACACATAGCAAAAATTCAAAACTAGCATTTTACGCGTGAAACCTTCCGTTTAATCGGCAGACGAAGGTGATGCAATTTGCTACGTTAACGCGGAAACAAAAATAAATACCAGGTTAACAAGAACCTACGAAATGCACACTTCTCATCTAGTCCCAGTTTCATAACATTAACTGCGACATGAGACACCGGTGGTCACACAGGGAGTTTTCATAATGCTACTGACCGACTAGTAGTCATAAACTCAATTTTCATAAATACTGAATCAAAACTAAATGAGCGTATGATAGAATTAATATTTGCTATTTTCAACATTACTTACTACAATTGACTAAGTTCGAGTTGAGTATTAAACTCAGTTTTACCATCCACAGTCAAAGCAGTAATCGTCTTCAGACACTAACATCAGACAAAAATACTGAATAACGAGGCAACACATCGCAGTCTGGCGGCGATATCCGCGAAGCACAAAATGCGCCGACAACAACGTCACGGGTCAGCTCGTGTGAGCCTGATATCGCTCGCATGCTCGATCTCAGTGCGGTAAAAAGCGCGCGATTCTATTCTCATTCATTTTTGGGGAGGCGAAACGCACTTCTTTCCCACAATGCGCAAACCGCACCTTGTAAGCCGAAGCCGCACTCTCTTCACCTTTGATCCCGAAAACAACGCGGAAAGGCTAGTTCACGGCAGTAGGAAATCTAAAAAAGAAAAGGCAACATTTAAACTTCAACCCTGGGGTGTGAGGCTATTACGTTAATATAGACAGATTTAATTATAGGATAATTTTAACCCTCCCTAACCACGACATAAGCGTTTCCAAGAGAAATAGGCCCCATTTATTTCATGGCAATAAGAGAACTGGGAATCTATGCACAAGGAGTCTCCTCACACTCTGTGCATAGAAACATTAAGATAGAAAGAAGTTAATGAAACTGTATAGAAATTAAAGAATAAATTAATACGTACTGACAGAAGGATAACAAAAAAAAAAGATGGCCCGTAACAGAACGTAACAAAAAACTTTTCCATTTTACCGTAAAAAAGGTCTATCCGACCTCCAGAACAGGACCTCACTTCTTTCCCCTAGTACTAATTCCAATAGGTACAATAGTCATTTCTTTTGAGAAGTAATAGAATTGAAAGAAATCTAAATGCTTTACCACTTTGAGTACAACTAATATTCAAGATTTGAGACAAATAATTAGGATACAAAGTATTTCGTCGACCATTTGAAAAATACGTGCAACGACAATATAATTAGCAGGCAAAAGAAAATGTTCACAAGCTACTAACAAGGGCTCGCAAGAAACTTCCTAATTAGGAGCGTGCGTTTCCGTCCGGGACTTCTCGCGCAAACGACGTGAACTTGTTTGGCCTGTAGGGTATGAAATTATTGCAAGAGGTTTTGTTAAGCCACATAAAATAGTACAAGTATGGATAATATGGAATAAATCAAACTGAATATGAATAAGTTAACTAAACGTTAAAAACTCTTTTCGGCATTCATTTTAAAATAATGAATTTCTCAACCTACTATTTTTCGGTAACCAAACTCATGAAAGAATACTTCATTTGTCACCCTCGACTTAACAAATTCGAATGCGTGACAGTCTCCGACGTCATGCAGCGAGCGACTCCCACTACCGCAGAAAAAATAAACATTTCGCACGCACGCCTTCTTGTGGTGAAAGTGCATGCTGCGGCAGGTGGATCTTCTTGAAGGGAAGAGCAAGTCAACAAAATCTTAATGCGTGCTCACAGTGCTAGGAAATAGCACTAAAATACAAGAAAATCTTGGTAGCGTCTGTCATTCGAGAAACACGAGCGTCATGAAGGGGATAAATTTACTTTTAACACGTATAAACGAATTGAAACTTATTCAAGGCAAAACAAGAACATATTGAAAAATATGTGCAATGATTAATGATTGGAATATCGAAACAGAAATACGAGTGTGGTTCAAAGGACGCACGGCATCTCGAAGCGAAGACGCAAGCAACAGAGTCGAGGCTCCAGGGGCACACCGGGGCAGTTTTTGCGTCCTCGCCCATTACATAGTTCAGTAACGTCTGCAGTGAAGTTAAAGCAGCGTCCTAACATTGTTCAAAAAGAAACTGCACCCGACGCTGTCAACAGTCCACCAACACCTCAAAAAAATCAAAGCATAGTTGGTTTTCGTTCAGAGTATTTATGAGACAATTTAAAATGTTAATTAACAAGAACAAAAACAAACTTTCATAAAGCTGCAAACAATTGAACCTCTTCGTATTGCATTGTAAACAAAAAAATACGTTTTATCCGCGTGAAAAGTTCAGCAGCTGAAGACAATTCTTACGAAGATTACGACTGCGTAACAAAAACAACCTTTCATAAAGCTGCACACGATTGAACCTCTTCATATTGAATTGTAAAACTAAAAAATACGTTTTATCCGCATGAAAAGTTCAGCTGCTGAAGACAATTCTTACGAAGATTACGAGTGCGTCAACATGCAGCCACAGAACCGCAGCAGCAGCAGCAGCAGCAGCAGCAGCAGCAGCAGCAGCAAGCTCTGCGCGATATCATCTCCCTTCCAGAGTTGCGCGTTCCAGGAATTGGCTCGACGATCAGCAGCTGGAACATCGCCAGGCAACAGATCGCCGCGACGAAATCTTAAAGGGAACACAGCATCTTAACTCCACGGTCTGCTAACGTTCATCCTTACCAGACAATTCAAAATAAAATTTGGAAACGAGGAATGTGTTTTTAAAGATAATCAAAGTTTTACGTGATATATATCATAAAAACGCGAGCTGTAAATTTCCGTGCATCATTTATTAAAGTAACAGGACAAACGCGTTATTTGCGTCAAAATGAAACCGAATCGAATTTTAACGACTCGAAAATTTCAATTGAGAAGGCAACGACCTGTTCTAACAGCATTAGCACGTACTATAACGGTTAGACGGTAAAGTTACTTGCTTCTTTATATACATATCAACGGAACATTACATAAATGAACAGTCAAGTTAGCGAATGAATTAGTTCGCTCAAAACGGCAAATGAGATTAAGCTCGATCTAGCTAGACCCCAATGTCATGCTGAACGTACTGTTACGATCGTATGTACTCAAGCATTATCGCCCGGGGCAAAACTGGAATCATGTATAATTAGCTCTAGCTAATCATTACCTTCTCACGCACCGGAGAGTCCGAGCTCCGGTGCCCAGTCAGATACGCTGCGGTAGAATTTCCACACGAAAAACTAGGCAGTTTAAGAACTGACTGTGTCAATTCGAGTACAACGTCCCGTTTCTGTTACTGACCCGGAACTAACAGATAACGCTTACTCTTCAGAGATTATTAAATAAGCGAGAATTTTAAACCACAATGTGTAACATTCGTAAAACATAAAATAGCATTCAAAACTTATACGAGTTTGGCATTCATTTAAACGGTGTCACTTTCGAATATGATTTCTGTGATCATTGTTCATTCACATCTACTGCCATTAATTAACTAAGAACATGATTAGGAACCATCAGGGTTGTGCACGGAATGAAATGTGCGCAATCGGCCAACGCTCGCTAAATAGTTCCGATAATTGGGAATGATGGAAAAACTTACCATGGCGAGCGATTGCCGAGGCAGAAAGGCACTCTGCGAGTCGACCCCTCTCTCGTTATTGCCGCCAGTAATACCAGGACTTAGCGCCGCCTGAGTCCAAACAATCAACGAAGAAAGATAAATAGTCTCAATTGGATCCTTTCTTGAGCTCACACTCGAGCCCTCGTGGGGAATGGTGGCGACGTCGACGACTCGAGCGGTCCAAGTCGCCCTGGGTCATACTTAACTCTAGCTCTAATGAGCAAGCATTGAAACTCGCGCTGTCTCTCCGACCCCTTGTGGAAAAGTCCCCAGAAATTTCAGCGAGCGCAGTGAGGTTTTTCCACTAACAATTTCTTGAATTAAAATTGTATGAAATTCATAAGGCAATGTTTTACTCAAAGCTTAACGCAGGTTGTCATTCGTATTCTGAAGATCGTAGTGGTGATTTTTAAAATGAAAAACCGAGAATATCATCCCCTGCATTTTTCTCTATATTATCGATTTCTATACAATAAAGATGATAAATTTTGAAGACGAATTCTTGAAGAAGAGCTTCTCAAAATGCCAATGAACACCGTTTTTGATAAATTCGTGAAAAATAACAAGAAAAACAAAACAATAGTAATTAACTCTCTCAGAACTTGAGCGATGCAAATGTTTGTTAATCATTTTGCGATCTTTTCCGAATTATTCCCCTGATTCAATCAAAACGCCACTAACTATGACAATAAAACCACAAAACAATAAGCGGCGTTAAAAAGCATAAAAAAGTACGTGGATTCAAACACATAAGGAACACAGATAAAGCAAGTACCTGTAAAGGTACCTAGCCAAATCAAAGCTGTTCTAATGGACTCATAAGAGCTGGGCTCACACATCGCGATAAGCCACGCTCTCGCCAAGTTCTTCTGACAAGTGCAAATGTTATCAGCGCCAACTAGTTCATTAAAACTGCATAAATTGCTAGAGTGATCCGCACTGAGGTGTGGCACGAACTCGAGTGCCATTTACATTACGCTTCTTGGTGTATAAGAGAAGTTAGGCACTTTAAGTGAACAATGAATTCACGGGTTAACATATACATTCGATACCTTCTACGCAAGCAATGCAGAGCCATTGAGTTGTGTAAAAACAAAAACTTTCAAGACTCGATGTGTACTCGACAACGATATTTTTCTGCAATAAATTCGCGCAACCGCACGTAAGTGCACTAGTCTATTTTAAGCTCCTTCAATACACAAGTATTTTTACGTGTATTTTACACGTGCACAAGGTCGTTAAGAATTTTGCGTAATCATCGAGATTCAAAGCAGGTTTGAAAATAAGAAATGAATGTGCTGAATTAGTGCCCTTCAGGAATAATATTGCAAGAAGCAAACTGCATTAAATGAAGATAATTGGTAATTGTCAGCGATATCAGCGAACCAGCACAACTTGAAGTTTCGTGTTCTTCTAGCTACCAGAAAGTTACAAACGCTGTTCAAACTTTTTAAATAAGGATTAAACATGTATCCTTTCATTACAGTCATGGTTCGTCATTGGAAATTGTGGTGCAAGTCGGAAACAAAACCATGCATTGAAGCTACAACACAGTAATATATTTTAAAACCTTATTTTACGATATTTTCCCGAGAACTAAAGGTGCATATGATATAGGGAAATGACGCTACGTCTTCGTAATAGTATTTTTATGCGTACTTAAATGAATCAATTATCAAACTTCATTTGACATATTTCCCGTCTTGGCAATACCCAGCACATCTATTGACATCCAACGAACCAAAATACGATTCTTCGTTATAGCATTTTCATGCGTGCTTATATTAATCAATTATTAAACTTCGTTTAACGTCTTTCTCGTGTTGACATTACCCATCACATCGATTAACATCCAAGAACCAAAATACGATTCGAGCCGTTCACAAGACTGGCTAGTGAGGCGCCATCATCACTCGATGATGTGTGTACATAACGCTCACATTAGGCATCATTTAGGAAGGTGAGCAGTCAGGTATGACGACACGCAAAGGTTAAGAGTTAATGAAAGAGGTGGAGTGCATTGCACGCCGCCCACCAGCTGCTGGTCAGAGGAGTTCCATGACCAAACCAAATTGGGGCTGCGAGAGTGAAAGCACTCGACACCAAGGCCGCGTGATGCCCTCCTACGCAGTGCCATCCGTAACCCGGCCACCAATGGCGGACCGGTCATCCTCATCCGCAACCCACAAAAGGTGGACCGGACATACTCGTCTGTAACCTACGGATGGCGAACCGGTCATCCTCATCCGCAACCCACAAAAGGCGGACCGGACATACTCGTCCGTAACCTACGGATGGCGAATCGGTCATCCTCATCCGCAGCCCATGAAAGGCGGACCGGTCATCCTCATCCGCAGCCCATGAAAGGCGGACCGGTCGTCCTCGTCCGTAACCTGAAAATGGCGGATCGGTCATCCTCGTCGCAGTACACGAAAGGTGGGCTAGTCACTTTCATCCGTATCCCGGGAATGACGGACCTATCATCTCCAGCCGTTGCCCACAAATGCTGGATCTCACATCCACGGCCACTACCCAAAAATGCTGGATCTCTCTCCCAAGGAAGCAACCCACCAATGCTGGACCGGTCATTCGTGCGGTGAGAAGAGCTGCATCGTGACTGGAAAATACCCCTGCGTGGGACGGGATTAGGTGAAGCCTCACATCTCCTGACAAGAGCGTTAATTATAGCGAAGAAAATTTTCCCTAACCTTTTTTCTATTGCTCGTCAACACTCAAAATCAACAACGCTTACTGCCGTTTTTTCTGGAGTTATTTGACTGCGAAATTCAAGCAGTGCGGCCGATTTGAGGTTCCCAATAAGCAAATGAAATTATCATCGTCGCTTGTTATCGGTTTATGCACGACATCGCTCGTATAATTTACTATGCATGAAGCTCAAGGTTTGGTTTAACTTCATCCTCTTATAACGAACGTAAACTCATAAGGCTCATGTGCATAACTTTTTATCCTGGATACAAGCAAATAATTTCTAAATAAGAAATCTAACTCATCATTACCTATCAGGCTTTTCCAGATAACGCAAGTTGTAGAAAATAAAACGCAACACATCCTCAAAATATCAATCCCCTAGAAATTGTAAACAAAAAATGAACATTGCTCGTATTCATGGGATTACTCTAGAGCTTTATTCCATCTCAGTTTTTTGAAGAAAATACAAATATAACGTAACAAACACGTGGTTATAATACAACAAGTATAAAATTTCACGTACACATGGTACAAAAATGTGGAGGTAGTCTAACTTTGAAGGCTTATTTACAAAGCGAACATTTGAAACATCAATAGAAATTTATAGAAAGTCTGAAGAGACAAGAAGCGAGAGCATCAAATCTGAGACGCCAGATGGCGGCGGCAGATGTCACTGTACAGAAGCGCACAGGTGCTGCAGGTAGAAGGAAGAACGGACGTACGCGGCGGTTACGAAACGTTACCGACTGTGTGCCTCAGCGCAAAAAAACTTCGCTCCTTCTCGCTTCTGCGAATGATGAACACGGATCATAATAACATGTCACTACATATCGTATCATATGAACGTGTCAACATCATCTAGAGCATAACTCTAGATGATGTATTTCCGTAGCTAAGAGCCCCTCGAGGGGATGGAACTACTGAATTGTGTCTATGAAAATTAGCACTACCATGAAAATGATGTGAGGTCTCGAGCTAAGAGTTAGACATGCCTTCTTTTTGCTGAATTAAAATATTTCTTGTTTTGTCACGGACCATCTTTTTTCGGTTGACTACTGTCCTGTTTTTCCACACTTCAACTTTTATCATTTTTCATGAACCTCCATCTTAACTTACTGTTTAAATGCGCAGTGTATCTTGTGTAGAAACACAATTTGTTGCGGTTAGGCGGCTTAAATTAACTTTTCTCATCTAATCTTCCGTTGCCATGGGAATGGACTAAATGAGACAAAAAAAGACGATAGAGACGTGCGCACTTAAAGGGCGTATAGAGCGTGTATGAAGCGTATCAATGCGATCCATCTGATAGCCCATAATCCCAGCAACCTTAAGCCCCGTAAGATACGTTGTAATAATTTTATATTATTATATGAAAAATATTTTATTCGAAAAATCGTACCAACGAACTTCTGCGAAAATTAAGAGCCAAAATGACAGAAAACAGAAATTATCGTATGCACAAGATCAATGAAACAATTGAATATTATAAATTAGATAATAAGCTATTTTAAGTTACCAGCAGTAAAAGTGTTTCCAAGGCACCTTTCAGTGTGGAATAGCGGGAACGAGGAATCTATGCACCAGACACACATAGAAACAGCGAAATTGAATGAAACCAGATCAAATTTGAAGAAGGAAGCAAAATGTGCTGAAAAAATAATTTGTGCTGCAAGACAATCCGTTATGAAAAAATGAACTATTCATTTTCAACAGAAAGAAAATTATTATAACCTTCAGCTCGGGACCACGCATCTCACTCCCGGAAGCGCTAATATCCTCAGATCCGAAAGTTGCATTTCCCTTAGAGGTTGAACACTCGAAATAATATTCATCTCGCACGCTTACAGTGACGTTTGTTATTGCTGCAAACCGCATTCCATGCTCATGGATGTTAGATGAACGTCAGAGGTGGAGCTCCAAGCTGGTGTTGCCAGTGAGTTACAGCTGGTGTAGCCAGTGAATTACAGCTGGTGCAGCCAGCGAGTTACAGCTGGTGCAGCCAACGAGTTACAGCTGGTGCAGCCAACGAGTTACAGCTGGTGCAGCCAACGAGTTACAGCTGGTGCAGCCAGCGAGTTACAGCTGGTGCAGCCAGCGAGTTACAGCTGGTGCAGCCAGCGAGTTACAGCTGGTGCAGCCAGCGACTTACAGCTGGTGCAGCCAGCGACTTACAGCTGGTGCAGCCAGCGACTTACAGCTGGTGCAGCCAGCGACTTACAGCTGGTGCAGCCAGCGACTTACAGCTGGTGCAGCCAGCGACTTACAGCTGGTGCAGCCAGCGACTTACAGCTGGTGCAGCCAGCGAGTTACAGCTGGTGCAGCCAGCGAGTTACAGCTGGTGCAGCCAGCGAGTTACAGCTGGTGCAGCCAGCGAGTTACAGCTGGTGCAGCCAGCGAGTTACAGCTGGTGCAGCCAGCGAGTTACAGCTGGTGCAGCCAGCGAGTTACAGCTGGTGCAGCCAGCGAGTTACAGCTGGTGCAGCCAGCGAGTTACAGCTGGTGTAGCCAGCGAGTTACAGCTGGTGTAGCCAGCGAGTTACAGCTGGTGTAGCCAGCGAGTTACAGCTGGTGTAGCCAGCGAGTTATAGCTGGTGTAGCCAGCGAGTAATAGCTGGTGTAGCCAGCGAGTAATAGCTGGTGTAGCCGGCGAGTTATAGCTGGTGCAGCCAGCGGGTTACAGCTGGTGCAGCCAGCGAGTTACAGCTGGTGTAGCCAGCGGGTTACAGCTGGTGTAGCCAGCGAGTTACAGCTGGTGTAGCCAGCGAGTTACAGCTGGTGTAGCCAGCGAGTTACAGTTGGTGTAGCCTGTGAGCTACAGTTGGTGCAGCCAGTACATAACAGCTAGCGCATTAAGCTGGCGCCTGGGAGACAAGAAAACATTAAATTCAGGCCGGCCGAGCGCTTCCCGCAAACTTCGTTAAAACAGCGACTAGAGTTCGTAATTTGACTTCAACTTGATGCCTGGCGCGAGACCTGAGCTTCTGAGGCGCCGGCCCGCCTTGGCAACACGAGCGGTTTTCTTGTTTACGTTGGATCGACCATTTTTTGTATTTAACAGAACTGATGGTGGAGCTAATCTCCGAAACGTTTTTGATTTTTTTTTAAATTAAATGACTGGATTTTATTAGCATTTTCTTCGCTTTTAAAATTTTCAGCAGCGAGATGACCGAGGGTGTCGCGGTCATGTTCAGCGCTGTGTCCGTGTCAGGTACTAAAATTCAAAATGTCCCACCGAGAACAAAATAAACATTAATACCAGCTTATAAAAATCTATCAGTTTTCTTCTGTTAAAAAAAACGTGAGTTTCGTCAAGTAGCATGGGAAAGATTTTTATGTGCTTCGTGCTGATAAGGAAATCTGGATTTAGAATTTGTTGACGGTATTGTGAGGGGAGATGCATGGAAAATAGACACTCCGTTGTGGTTCACGCTGGTTTTGGAAAGTAGTATATTGTTATCAAAAGAGCGTCATCAATACGGATTTATACTCTTGGCAATGGGGAATTCAAAATTTCAGCAACTTTTGTGTATTCTGTTCAATAGTTGTATTGGAATCCCCTTGGTCTAACTCAGAAAGCGACACGAGTGCAAAATAATATAGACCTGTACCGAACTAAAGCACATAGAAAAATACCTTACAAAGCATGGCGAGCTCAGCTCATTGCTCATACTTATGAAAATATTTCAGAGCTTAATTTCACTTCGTGTTCTTTACAGAAAAATACAATTATAACGTAACAAATACGTAGATATAACTAAATAATTGAAAATTTTCATGTACACATGGTACAAAAAATGTGAAGGTAGTCAGTAACTTTGAAGGGTTTCTTACAACGAATAAAGAAATACAGTAAAGACTAGAGACATAGCTCCGTCGTAAAAATGAAATAAATATCTTGCATCTGATAGCATCTAAGAGGTAAGACTTGAAAAATATCAGCAAGTATCACAAATTAAAACATCAGTGAATAGAAAAAATAAAAATTAAATGGACAAGTTTATCGGTGTCAGAATGCACAGATAACCAATATAGCGCGGAAGGAGAGAGACTGGAGAATGGAAGCAGTCAAAATTACATAAACAAATCGCCGAAAAAGATCAGGAAGTAGAGTTTTCATTTGGTGTGCAGCAGAGCACCCGCACACCCCATCTCCTGTGAGCACCATCTGTTGCAGCTCGGGGCTATGAATGCATAAGAAGGTCTGAGCTCGCAGTGCACCAGCCAGGACAACACCCAATATCTATCCCTTCGTGGGGGACCTCGAAACTAAGACTGAGAAGGACCATCAAAGAACAATGGAAGAGTAGTCTCGATGTTCTCTGTGTCTCCATTCGTATACACGATACCCGAACGAAACTTGGGGAAACGTAGCTAATGTAAAGTAAGTTTCCATCAGGTGAATGTTATAATAAGTGAGTCTGAAGTTCCATTTGTATACATGATACCTGAACGAAACTTGGGAAACGTAACACGTGTAACGCAAGTTTCCTTCCCGTGATTGTTAATAGTGAGTCTGAAGCTCCATTTGTATACATGATACCTGTACGAAACTTGGGAAAACGTAACACTAACAACGCAAATTTCCGTCAGGTGAATGAATGATGATAGTGAGCCTGAAGTTGAAAGGGAACACAAGAGTACTAGACCACGAAACAACAGCAACCCGAATACCGGAACAACAAGATCACCCCACAGATTAAGTCATTAAAACGACGTTTTATGGCCAAAAATGAACACACAATAGCTTGCTCAACGCCTTCTGAAAGACGCTCGTAATAAAAGGTAATTCATAAAGTTCTTTACAAATCGTAAAAGCGAGCGAGCGGCGACTGACAGGCGTGGAGTTTGCCGCAGGCACAATAGGCAGTTTCTGCCAAGAGATGAGTCAAAAAAGACCCTCAGGTAGCTGGGAAAGACTTGTCTGAAGATTTCCCCGCAAGGGGGCCATCATTGTTATGCTAATCCGAAGTTCCCTCTCCGCCCAACACATGGCCCACTATCTCCCACAAATCTGCAGTAACTCCATGCATAATAATGCAGTAAAATCTCTATCTGAGTACCGATGAGGCGCTCAGAATAAAAGATGGTGAGGTTCCTTCTAATCGCCATGTATCAGCTAACGCAAGTTATCGCGACATGAAAAAAGGAATGTGTACGAAAAATAGAACGAAAACCACACATGAATAGTTCAGACAATAAGTTAGTTTAAGCCTTCTAAATCATTTCAGACATTCTCAAAAAAGGATTGAGGAAGGCACCATTTAGTATGGAATTAAGAGAATCTATGCAAAAACGAAGGTTTCCATACCCAGCGAATGGATAATGCCAGATTGAAAAAGATTATGAAACAAGATGAAAGTTTAAGAAAAAAAGATGCTGAAATGAAGGTCTACAGTGAACCGAAAAAAGAACGTCTACTAAAATAGAACCACCTATTTTAAACACAGGAAAGCCATTCTCAGCTTCAGCACGGGACCTCACGGTATACCCTGAGTTTTGGATAGTAATACGAAGAAAATAATTATGGTACATGCTCAATCGCATTCTTCATTGTCGACTAACGGTTCAGTTGAGAGGGCTAAATTTTGCGATGGCTTGGAAGACCAAAAGCGCACATCAGCAACATGCAAGTCGTGAGTCACCAGAGAAAAGCCAGAAATTAGTAGAATATAAGAAACACTGCGATGGAAAAATATTATCGTGCTTACGGACACGAATCGATCTTCGAGAACACTACAGAGAATATCGTTAGCATAATAGGTCCAACATGAAGGCAACAGACACTTGACATGTTGGTCGCGTCGTGAGCCGCCGGTATGCACTCAGCAAATTTTCATAATACTGCTGACCGACCAGTAGTCACCAACTCAATTTCTATAATTACTTACTCAAAGCTAAATAAAGGCCACTTAGTCAAAGGCAAATGAAGGCGCAATCCACTTAATGTGAGCTATTTTTAAAACTGCTTACTACACTTGATTTTAAATTCAAGTTGAATATAGAACTTCATTTTAACCCACCGCGGTTATCGTGTCAAACAACACTATAACAGATCTGTAGATCGCACCTCGATTCCGTCGCAATGTAACCAACATGAATAGCAGTCAAGAAGGAATGTGAATACTTTCATGGTTCAATGGCAATTGAAGTACAGTAGATCCATTACAAACAATGAGCAATACAACACAAGAAAACCACGTGAAGTGTTCGTGAATTTAATTAAACTTGAAAATACGAACAAAGACACAACACACAAAGAAGAAACTTGGTTTCCTCCATTACTGTTAAAAATTATAAACATTCCCTATTTTACTACCAGCTGCGAAGGTAAAAAAACACTTCAAAGCAAAAATAATCTCGGGAACGTAAATCGCATTTCCTGCGACCAAGACAAAGCGACAACTGGGAATGGCGAGAACAGTTCAGACTGGCCTTGTTCTGGAAGAGGCGCCAGAGAGAAGGAAGAGGCGCGTCTCGCGCACTTGATATCATTCGGACCAGAAAGACGCTCAAAAACGAGCACGGAATTTGACAGACGTGCTCAGAAAGTTCTGAGCAGCGCCGTAGGAGGCCCATATTAAGTAGTTGAGATTACACTAAAAAAGACGGTGGCCCAGACTCCGGACAAACGGGGAGGCAGGACGACGAAACGGAAATTACGGAGAGGAGAGTACGCATGGATTCGTTTCCGGAAAGCGTTAGAATTCCCATTGGAAACGCTTGGAATGAAGAAAACCAACCCTGCAAACGTCGTTGTCGCGGGTGTGGATAAATAAAAAACTACAATGTTGACAACAACATACGACTGCAAATGACGCGTGTGTATAGAAGAAATTACGAACATGAAAATAGTTGAGCAGTTCCATCAATATAGATGTGCAAAAATATACGATAAATTATATTATAATTAACCTTCCTAACCAAATCAAAGGTACCTATTCAGTAAGGAACAAAGATGACAGTAAATCTATGCAAAATGTATATCCACACACCGTGCGCATACACACAGCATGATTGGAAGTTTATCGAACAAGATTTCAGTTGAAAAATACCAAAATAGATTTTAAAAACAGCAGTAAACTAAAAAAGATGATTTAAAACAAATAGAAAACCAATTCGACTTAAAAAGGCGGAATTAATAATTAATTGAGTGGACGTCATTATATTGGAACAAGGAATTTGATTGGTAATGAGAAACATTCTATGTCACATTTAGTTCATCAGACTTGAAATTTCACTTCGTCTATTTTTTGAAGTTTTAACAGCAAAGCCGAACAATTTCAATTATTTTCAACTTCAGAAAATTACCAATTATTCATACCTATCCTTTTCAAGAGAAACACATTAAAATGCCACTTCCAAAACGGAGTAAAGTACTCAAATTGTACAGACAACTCTCCCTTCATCCTGCCAATCCCTACACTTCTATCAAACACTAGCTACCGAGAAGCCCTAAAATCTTCGAGTGCGAATTCGACGACATACTCCTCCCAAATTCGTAAAATTCAACAAATAATATCGGCATCATATTGATATTATGCGCACACAGGTAGTAAATTAGAGAGAACATTTAAAATCAACAGTCAAAGTTTTATCGATCCATCAGCGCGGACTTGATGAGAACGTAGATCCTAGGAAGAGGAGGAGGAGATCAATTGTCCGAGCTAGAGTTTCATCAAAGTGATGGCGCCGAACAGAAGCCATGTCGGGAATATTGATTTCACCCTGAAAAACAAGAATAATGAACTGCTTGCACTATTCGTTGCGGGAGGGTGACTAGTAAAAAATAAAAGCGACTACTTTTTTCGATGAAGTCGACGTCACTCGACGATATGTGCTGTAAATACATGCCGGTATTACTTTAGTGATTAGGGCTTTCATTGATATACGCTTTATTAGGTCAAAAAACGTGTGGTATACATTATATACGCTTATATTATGTCATAGAATGGACTAGAATAACTAACTTAAATAATTCCCAGTACCGTATACAATACCAAATTATATGTGTCCTTCTAAAAATAAACTTTGTTATTTCAAAAGCAGTTGAATTTTAAACATCGACTTTCATTTTTGTTAAAAGAAACATTTTAGTCGTGCACTCGAGTCAGTTTGGAATGGAGTACACGCAAAAATAAAAGTCGCTAAGAATTCCACGGTCTGAAATCACCACACCCTCGTAAATACAAATGAAAACATCTCAAACAAATAAATCTCTAGGCGCTCCTACGCATGCGTCATAAAGACAATACAAGTTCATCACGCTGATTTTATTGCTTCAAAAGAGACCCATTAACAGCAGCGACTTCCAGCAGGCACAGGACCAGCAGAGGCACGTCCCCTCGTAGCGGCAAATCAAGACGACGGAAGGTCCCTTTTTGCGGAAGCGCGTATCACAAGTGGTCATCTTCTCCCTCGCGTTTGCTCACACTCATCCGAGGGAGAGGAGGAGGACACGTCAGCCCAAGTAAGGCGGCTCGTCTCACCCATACGTCGCAGTAATTTATACGCTCACGAGTTACGAGACTACTTCTTCCAAACATTAACTGATGGCTTAGAGCGAATTCCTATATATCGTACTACGAAGAGAAGCTAGATACAGAAAGACACATCACGACTACTTGAGTTAAAGGTAAAGAGTGACCTGAACACGTTGAGTGCGATGGGTTAAACTGAAGTTTAATATACAGCTCAAATGTAAAGTCAAAAGTTTCTAGCAATTTTATAAATATCAAACATTAACTGGGTTCAGTGAACACCATTAATTTAAAAGATTGTTAAAAAATTTTCAAATGACTCATCGATGGGTCGTATCGCAAGCAACGAGTTAAAAGAGATAAAGGAGAAAAATTGAATATTATAAAATGTATCTATCGAATTAGAAGAAAACCCAACAAGTTCTTGCAGCGCAAGTCGATAACTTTCAATCCCAACACCGTGATAAGTCACAATCATTACACGCAAGGTAAGGGCGAATGTCATCTCAATGATTCAGTAGTTACGAGCTCAAACCTAAAACACAATCCACCAAGAAATTTAAAATTAATGAGGAAAATATAAATATTCATAAGAAAAGCTCCTTATGCCAGTCATGTTGTGCTATCAATTATGATAGAAAAAAACATGAATAAATCCATAGCTGTAGAGCAGTTTAGGGATCAATGACGTGATATTCATGTTTGAGTTGCACCCAAAACTTATCATCACAGGCATGAAGCAACATACAGCTATGAAAACCCTCACTTTTTTGAAACCCTTCTTTACTCATAAAAATTCAATACCCATAAAATTAGCATTACATGTATGAAGCAACACACATCTACGAAACATTTCACTTCTTGGCTTACAATTTACTTATAAAAAATCAATACCTGTAAATGAGAAGCCATCCAATGAATGAACAATAACAAATACTCCAGCACGACGAACAAACCAAGACTCGGCTCCAAGAGCCACTACACGTAGTTCCAACAAGCTCAGAAGACACACACGCTCCAAGGACAGCAGGGTCGGAGTACTGACACACCAGATACGACAGCTCAAGGGAGAGCCAATGGAGTATGGTAATGCTGAGGGGCGTCACACGACTCTCTCACCCCTGCTTAACATAGCTCCATTATATGCGCCTTTGCCGCGTCCAATGTAATGTTACAGGTAAAATGTGGACACTCCTTAAATAAGGATGTTTTCGCTTCGCTGCGTTTAAATAGAATTGTTATACACTGATACCGGTGTATAAATGCTTGGAAATTATGGAGGAACAAACGAAATCTCCAAGAACATTGGAATCGTAAAAGCGCTTAATGTAGCTCCATTATATGCGACACTCCTGCTTTGATTGAGATTTGCTGTGTTTAAATGCTATAGTTGCACTTACATTGACTGGTGCTTGAAAATTATAAAGGAACGAACATTTAATCTGTGAAAAGCGAGATGACTATCATCAGTAAATAAGAAATTCATCAACAAAGAACTGAGATTAGATTATAACTTTAAGCCTCCCTACCCACAACAAAGTAGTTCCCCCAAGGAGGGAAAGGGAAAAACACAATTAATTCAGAACGAAAGGAACGGGGAATCCAAGCACACGGCGTGTCCCCATACCCTGAGCATGGAAACAGCAAGAATGAAAAAAAATTGAGAAACAAGATTTGAGTTCAAGTAGAAAGTAATGTGTGCTGAAAAAACACAACAGTGGATATAAAAAGACGGTCCGCAGCAAAAGACGGTCCTTTGCATTTTCTGAAGCATATGAAAGCGTTGAAAAGAGAATATTTTCTCATGGTACTTTTGTTATTTTTCTCGTCAATGGGTCAGAATACAAGAAAATTAAATTTGTGACGGATCTAGCAGCAACACTTGATAAATTAACCCGTATCTGACTGAGCCTCAAACTAAGCGGTACTAGCAGTGAAGCGACAGAAATAAGGTAAATATACCTCTCGTTAACACAACAGTAATTAAGGCAAATATACCTGTCGTAAATGCATCACAAAATCGTCACCATGGGCCGCACAATTGGCTAGTAAAATAATTCCGAGGAAAAATGGCTTGCATGGTGTGAAGCGTCACCACAACAGATGATGCAGTATTATTTTATGTATTAAATCCTGATTCAGAGCTGTACGAGACTTGCAGTACAAGTAAACCGAACTAATTACTATACTATCAATTGACGAGCGTAGAAACGACCATAAAAATGGATCAAAAGATGACGCCATAATTGCCCAGTACCGCCATACAATTCAGGAAAGAAGCCGTCACCAGCACACAGAGTGACGAAGAGCAGACCCAAGTGAGGCAGGAGTGCCAAGGAAGAAATAGCAGGACCGGCCGTTATTTGATCACGGTGGAGGGGCCGCGTCCAGCTCTGTACACACCGCCTGCACGTGCCCTGCAGCTGACGGACGTGCAAGCAGCTGACGGACGTGCAAGCAGCTGACGGACGTGCGCTACAGCTGCACATAAATCAGTTATAAATCAACCAGAGCAGCACACGCGCTACAGCTGCAGTGCTCGCAGATAGAATTTGTCCAGAGCGCCCTCACGCGTCCGTGTAACTACGTAGACATAGACAACAGTGGATTAACTTTAGAGGAAAGAAGAAGGCACTATTTAGTATGGAGTTACAAAGAACGTAGTATGAAGAAAGGAGTTGAAAAACAGGACAGCAGTGAACCGAAAAAAGACAGTCCTTAACATAGTAAAAACATTTTATTTCGACAAAAAGAAGGCTTACCTAACTCTCAGCTCAGAGCTTCACATTGTCCCCCTTGGAGCGCTAATTCCCATAGATCCAAAAGTTGAATCCTGAATCCTGAAGGGAGATTCTGTATACAAGTGAGTAAATTAGGTTTGCAATTGAACTGCAGCTAACGAACGGAAGATAGCAGAGACATCAATGAATTAGGGAGCCTACAACGGTCTGTTTCTGGTGGTGTTTAGAAACGCTTAAAACTCAATTATTTACTGGAATGAACGAAAATTAACTTATTGCTAGGAAAATAACTAAGAATAGATGGAATCTAGAGATCTCTTTTTTTACGTTTCTCCAGGAAGATTTTGAACTTTTGACGTTGCTGTCCCGTTCACCTAGTAGCTTATAAATAATGAAGATTTTTTATTGTATAAGTAGGTTTGACGCTCCTATTGCTACAAAACACCTATGTTTAACGCTAACTCCATAGCTGCGATCAATTTTTGTGTTGACTTCACATCCGCGGCAAGGTATGGCGTAATACATTATATATATAAAAACGTATGTAGATAAATGCAGATATATATCTAAAAAAATATATATATATATATATTTAGATCTTTATCTACAGGTAAATAAACACATACTTGTATATTCCTTCAAATTACCTTTACAAATTTTTAGAGTGGCGAAAGAACTTCTAGTCAATTCTATGGAATATTGGTTTACAATTTCAATTATTCTTGCATATGCTTTTTTAAGTAGAGCACGCTTATAACTAACTTGTTTCAAGATTCAGTTTTAAGATATCTCATACAGAGGCACAACAAAATAAAAATGAAAACCTAATTGAGGTCGGCGGAAATGTGCACCCGCCAACTTGCAAATAAGTTATTTAAACGCCACAGCTAGCCAATAATGTAACAGACGCAACTGCGAGCTGCCAAGGACACCATTTGAACAGTTCGAGAACAATTATTTAATGCAAGGGGGTGTATGTGAGCCCATGAGGTGGTCACTTCTATTGCTGTTGAATGAGGAGTGGGATCCAAGTTTTATAGATGTTTGTTTACCTATTTTATTGAATTTTTCTGTATTTTCCAAGTTTGACTTTTATGTTTGTTTCACCACTGAAGATGGAATTGCAAAATTCCGAGACGTTCGCAGAAAAAGTAATAAAAAATGTTGATTTTTACGTTGGTGCTTCTTTCTATCGTATAAGAACGAAACAGAAACCGGGCGTCCTTCAGCATAGCAAGACAAATTTGATATAAAACAAGCATGAGTTACCCCGCAACTATGACCGGCATAAACATGACAATTCAGAGCATGACTTCAACTTCGCATGAATGAAACAAGTATGGCTTAGTATGCTGTAACTCGACTAAACAAATCGGCGATACAGATAAAAATTTGTTACTCTTCAACTTATCAGCAGAGTGGCGCAGCGGAAGCGTGCTGGGCCCATAACCCAGAGGTCCGTGGATCGAAACCACGCTCTGCTAGAAACTTTTTTCGCTCAGCCAATCAGTCTTAACTTCACGCGTTTTACCCACGATGATAAACCAGCAAGTTGGCTTACGTTTCATAAAGCAACGAAATTTATCTCCTCTAAGGATCTTGAAAATAATTCGAGATTAAAATACTGTAGATGTCCCTGATGTTAACAATATATATTCATAAAACGTGTCGGCTCATTTGGAAAATGTTCTTACTTCTCTTATATCAAAAAGTCCTGCTCACCAATAAAATTATATAATTACTAAACTTCGAGAGTTCATTTATAAATAGTACGTACTTCAAACGTATTGATACAGTGCTTACAAACGATTAAATAAATCTCAATAAATCCCTCATCAGCTAATGAGCACTGGGAAATTAAAACGATTGTAGAAAAACATACTTTGAAATGATTCACTGGCAACTATAGCAATTACAGAAGCTATAAAATCCCGTATGAATAGATTCAACACCAGAATACCGGGAGTCTAACGCAGATGAATACAAATGAAAATGTAAAAATTTGCTCTAACACCTTGTACGGTGAAACATCAAAACTTCCTTTTTAACCCGTAGGCCTCGGCAATGCAAACCCACTTCAGTCATTAAGATTTTCATTTGAATGAATAATCGAAATATCTACAGTAGCTTAATGATTGCAGAAGGCCAAAGCAAGAATTTTTGACCAAGCTCGCTAGCTAGCAGAGTGGCGCAGCGGAAGCGTGCTGGGCCCATAACCCAGAGGTCCGTGGATCGAAACCACGCTCTGCTAGAAATTTTTAGCAACCTCGCTAAGAGATTGCTAGCGTTTTGACAGACAATCGTTTAACTTTACCATTAGTTTTCTGTCAGCCCATATTATATTACAGTTAAATCTTCTCATAAGAAATTTATCCCTAAGAAGTGAAAATAACTTTTTTTTTTGTATCATATCGGTTGTACATACATCGGTTTCTATTTCTACTTTTTGCATAAAAAGCAAAACCTCAAGACACATTACATTTTACCTAAAGCTCTGCGATCAGTTAACACTGCACCAAATTTCAGAAATAAACAAATTGATTGCGCTTGCTTTATGATTTATAAATCGATCTATCACGACCCCGAAGGGCATTTCTGTGAACAGAAGAAATTAAAAAGTATAAACAGACAAAGGAAATA
This sequence comes from Morinoia aosen, assembly GCA_030386875.1. Classification (NCBI taxonomy): domain Eukaryota; kingdom Metazoa; phylum Arthropoda; class Malacostraca; order Amphipoda; family Talitridae; genus Morinoia; species Morinoia aosen. The sequence continues at coordinate 48,616,590 of CM059567.1, read as the reverse complement.
AAGCACTCGTGCAAAAATTATCTCTATATTTGTATGCCGAACAAGCCATGCATTTCAATTTTGAGTGTAAGTTTGTTTACGCATTCCTAGATGTGCGTGCTGTGTTGCGCGATGTTCTTTACAAATTATTTCGAGACTATCTTTTTCTCAATACTTGATTGTCATTTACGGTGTTGTTTCAATCTAGTACGGTGTAGCGTTTTTTTTTGTATTTTTCCTACTTCGATGATCTTATAAATAATTCGAAAAATACTAAAGAATTCTTCGAAACTGCCAAGTTCTTAGTTGAAATTATCGAAGTAGGAAAAAGGCAAGAAGCGCTGTACCGGAATCTCTTGGAATATAAAATATCCAAGAGATAATATTTCTCATTTCTCATTCAACTACCCTTGACAGAGTTAAACTATTAGCACGACCCGTATGGTTTGTCTATTAGTACGCCTCGTATATTTTTTCTATTAATATGCCTCGTATGGTCTATCTATCTGTACACCTATGATAGTATTGTCTAATATTACATCTCGTATAGTTTGTCTATTATTATGCCTCGTACGGCTTAACTATTTGTACACCTCGTATGGTTTGTCAATTAGTATTCCTCGTATGGAACTTTGTTAGACTATTAGCACACCACGTGTGGTTTGTCTATTATAGTACGCCTCGTATATTATGTCTATTAATATGCCTCGTATGGTCTATCTATATGTACACCTCTGATAGTTTATCTATTAGCACACCTCATATAGTTCGTCGATTATTATGCCTCGTACGGCTTATCTATTTTTACACCTCGGATGGTTTGTCAATTAATACTCCTCGTATGGATCTTTTGTTTTAGGACGTCTTATATTAAGGAACTTTTAAAAGCCAATATGTTGGCATATGTATCTCATGTGACAACTTGGAAATAAACGGTTTGTTTGGTTTGTTTGTTGTTGTATCCGGCCACTTCAATCGGAACAAAAAATGAAAGAAAAACAGTATATTTCCAATACAGTTCAAACATGAAATGTAGGACATTGGTTTACAAAATATCTTCTTCACATCCTTAGTTGATAATTACACATTGGTTTCGTAATACCAACGTAAAATGTCGAAACGAGAAAAAAAAGACAGAAAAGCATAATAAAATTGACTTACCTTCGTTGCGCATTGAAGTATAAGTAACAAAAAAAAAACACAATCCTCGTAACGTTAAGTTGAAAAATACTTCCATTAGTGCGCACTTATATTGAAATAAAAGCGAAAAACGCATTCAAATACCTCAACATAGAGATTTTTGATTGCTATTCATACATGGTCATCGTAATACCCATGTTAAGTGTTAAAACAAATGATTTGGAGAACAGCACGAAAAAAATGTGTTCCTCTTCGTTGCGGTAGTCTGATTTTGGTAATGCATTTAAATACAAATGACTAAGAAAATATAATCCATGTGACGCATTGCTGAAAACCCTCTCGTTAGTGCGTACTTGTATTGAAATATGAGCATTCGAACACAGGAGCTAGTGACACAAGCATGAGGGATTGATGTTAGGTCGACATTCGGGACTTGGGACAATTTTACACACAAACGCATCAACTAGCATGCCAAATGATGAGCTCGGGTAGAATATAACATTAACTATAACAAAAAGTTATGATATTGCCTACTTACGCTAATAGTACTGACACAAAAGAGTTCACCGGAGTCAAAGACAGGAAAAGGGATTGTTGTACAATGCTAGCCGTAACATTTTCAACATAGCTGGAACCGTACGAAAGTTAACTACCTAAAATAGTGTTTTCATAATGCACTCAAGAGCGTAAGAAAGTAAAAGTTGTCATACAAAACCAACAAGAACAATTTAAGACTAGAATAAGAAAATGAAAAAATGACGTTCTATAAAGTTATGACATTCGTCGAATCCGTGGCCTTTATAAATGTTTCAACATGAACGAAAAAATAAAAAATGTTAAAATACCCTCACATTAACATCCATCTTTTCTTTGCGTTAATTAATTTGATTTTGTAAATGCAAATAAATACAAGTAACTAAGAAAACATAATCCTTGTGGCACAGTTGAAAGCACTCGCGCTCGGGCGCACGTGTATTGGAGTACGAGCAAACGAACACAGGAGCTAGTGATTGGAGGGATTAATGTTACGAGTAAAATGGGCGGGCAGATTTAAATTATTTTGCGTCTAAGACATGAGATCGACATTCAGGACAATTTTCCTTTTTTTCGTTCTTATGTATCGACTAGTATGCCAAAATGATGAGTTCGAAGGGAATAAAATGTTTTACCATGAGGCAAATTTACAATATTCACTAACTACGCTGTTAATACTGGCACAAAAGAGTTCACCGGAGTTAGAGACATGAGGATTGTTGTACAATGGTAACCACAACATTTGCAGCAGAGCTGGAACAGTACGAAAAGTTAACTACCGAAAATGGTGTTGTCATTATACAATCAAAAGCGTAAGATAGTAAAAATTGCCAATGAATTACGCTGCATTTTCGAAGGTTTCAATATGAGAGAAAAATACTTTCAAATATCTTAAAAATTAGACCCTGACTTGATATTTGAAAAATGAAAGTTTGAAAGTTCATCGTTGAAAAAAATTCTTGGGGGAAAACACGGAAAAATGCGTTTCCTTCATTGCGTTGGTCTGATTTTGACAGCGCATTTTATTACAAGTGATGAAGAAGACATAATCCATGTGATACATAGTTGAAAACACTCGTTAGTGCACTCTCACATTGAAATACTGAAATTAGAGCTTGCAAACATAGGAACTAGTGATATGAGGGATTAAGGTTGAAAGAAAATGGGTAGATTTATATTCAACAGAGGCACAAGCTCGAAATTCCAACACTACAACGGACGAAAAACGAACCGTTGATGACACCTAGCATGAACCGACCACTTAACGAGGGACGAACACGACATTCGAACTTACTGTATAACAATTTCACTAGACAATCCATCAGTGAGGGGCAAAATCTATAACAAACCAAGCCTGCTAACGGCCGTGCAGTGATTTTCAATCCGAGCGGCGTGCACAGTATAGAGGTTTCAAAGAGAGAGCACAGTAGACATCGGTTTCATCGTGTACTCTTCACTACAGAAATGTTGAATAAAAAAAAATTCTGACAGAATTTTCTGAGAAAAACTCAAGGTTATTTAAATGATTAAAAAAAAATGCAAATGACTTAATGAGCATTTACAAAGGAACACAATTCACCGATTTGAATTTAGCCGACACTTTCACAGACCTTCAATGGCGTTGTGCGAGCGTTCATTCAAGCAAGAGGAGCTTCCAGCGACACTCGTAATGAAAGCATGCCTAATGACAGAGAAGCACATACAGACACGCACTACCTAGCTCTTATTTTACAACCAAAACGGGAATAAATAGCACCATGTCCCTTTTTTTAACTTTAAATTACGTTATGAATGTCCCAAACCATGAGGCTGGTAACTCGAACTAAGGCTGCAAGAACCTACCAGCGTGTTTCCATTTGGCGCCGAAACCTGACTCTCAATACTAAATCATACGTAATAAAATTCACAAGTTCTTGGCTATTTCCGGCGAACTGACGACAGCAGTAAGCTAGAACTGCTTCACTAGCACAGTTGGCAGGGGTTATGCTCGGAAATACTGGTGTTATACTGGGAAATACAGGGGTTATTGACGCATTTCTCCGCCTTCAACAACCATTCGAGTTTTATTATGCTCTTCATCAATTTGAATCTCCGTGTAATCCAAACCACTGTGTAACTAAACACAGAGCTGCAAAGATTTTTCCACAGCAACTCTACGCATTCGGCTGCTCACCATTGTTCGAAGTTAACTTTCACAAGCTGGCCGTCTACTGTTCGCGCCTCTTTCCATTAGGGCATCATTGTTCCCAGTGATGCCGCGACCCATCTTCCAAAGCTTCACTCTTGAAGCCCCAATAACTCATGTCAATTTCCCATGATCATCAAAGACTCATTTGCTAAGAGAATTTTTAAATATGCAACTAAGCTCGACATTGAATTTCACCAAACGTGACTTGAGTTCCACCCTTAACCCATTACTCTCAAAGTGGATTTCAAAATCCACTTTCAGAAACAGCTCTAAATACATTTTAATTCTTGGAAAACTTGTGCTCCAATGTGTTCTTCGAAGTTCTTGGTCGAGTGGCAGTCACTCCGTTGTGATGTCGGCGAATACATGATGCCAGAGCCAGTTTAATGATGGAGGTTGTGATAACGGTAATACGAGTACAAAATGCGGACGCTTAAGGCTTAAACTACATCCTAACTTTGACCACGACTACGCACGCCAGTGAAATCAAGACCGTGAGGGAAACGCTACGTTGTGTCACCTACGCAATGAAAATATGGTCTTCGTGTTGCTCCAGAGGGCGAGTCGCTTGAGACACGGGCGAGGGAGAATTGAGCCGCGGCTGCTAACGACAAGTCGGAACATTTTTCAAAAGCTGCCGAGTTGGGCTGTGTCTAGAATGATCGATTTCCTGTCATCGTGGGAGGGAACAGGGAAGCGCCAGGGCTTGAGGGAGCTGCGGGGACGTTGCCGCTGCCTTATTGCGTTTGTGGAACGTCCCACAGGCGGGCTGAAGGGACCATGTAACAAGGAAGCCACGGTGAATTCTCGAGTTGCGTATCACTTTATGCCTATCACAAATATGGGCAAAAATTAGCCACACTTCTTCATTATTTGCGTATAGTTTCAGTTGAATACCTGGGACTATTTTTTAGCCGTAGAAGTTAAGGTTATGTGAAAACGATGCAGTGTTAACGTTTCACTAAGGGCGAGAGGAAAGAATACAAAAACTACTACCTCGCTATCTGTACAGGGTCATCTCTTCTGGAGGTTACCTCAAGATCGGGTTGGCAAAATCCTGCCGATGCAAGAGCGGGTTCCAAACGCGGGTTGGAAGGAGAAACTTTAGGACATTGCATGTCCTTGTTACGAGCGAGACGCATACTCGCTGAGAACCAAGTGATCGAGTTCTGATTACTCTATGGAACTCACCGTGTCCAACAATTCCGACTCCCGTGACTATGAGGAAGAGCGAACGAGCAAACTTAAAACCAAACGCCATTCATATATTCATGATACGTCCGTCAACTACTGAAGCTGAACACCCATACTTTGAAAATTTCGAAAATTCAAATCTGTGTCATGAAAATAATCCCGTTTGCGTAACAGAAGCTGCCAAAAGCCTACAGTTCAAATTATAACGGACAATAAATTAGATCCGTCATTGACCAATAATTCAAAATACCACGATCAATAACTTAACGCAAAGAACCAATAATTCAAGTACTGATAGCATTCATATAAAGAATTGGATCAGACGGAGTATTGCAGAGCTTGTTTTAGAGTGTTCTCAAACTCAAACACCAGTCACAAAATGACTGAAGCAATGAACAAGTCTTCCAGCGACCATTTACGGGTATTGATCAAATCAGCGCCTGGTGCAGGTGAGGACGACGCGTTAAACCAACAGAAATGAGGGCAAGTTGTCCAACGCAGAAAATTCGAGTGTTGCTATTGATTTTTCTTCATTGGCAAATGTCGTACTAACGTACGTCTTACTGTGAAGAATTAAGAGCATTCTTACTGAGGAGGTCTTAGCATTCTTACTGTGGAGGTCTTAGCATTCTTATTGAAGAGGTCTTAGCATTCTTATTGAAGAGGTCTTAGCATTCTTATTGAAGAGGTCTTAGCATTCTTATTGAGGCACTAGCACTTTAATAACAAAGATACTTGCACAACAAGTACTCCATAGCTCCCGTCGCAAAATGTCAACGCGTCTCAATAAATTTGAGTTACTCTGAGTTTCTCAGGCCAGCAGAGCAGCAAAAAAAAAAGTTTGGTTTGCTCATATTCTTTGCAAATTCAGTTTATATATTCGTTGACGTATGTCTCGAAATCTAAATTTTACACAATTTGATCTCGAGATTGTACTCTTATCGTACGATTATCTAGAAGAACGAATTAAAATATCGAAAACCTACTACGTCCTAACGAATGAACGAATAATAATAAACAATGGTATCTATCAAGGTTATAATTCTTTTTTAACCTCAATTTCATTCGCCTACGGTAAACTTACGAGCACTCGTGAAGGTTTTGGATTATCTGTCATATTTAAGGTAGATCAAAGTTAATTCCACAACAAACACTGAATATTTGCTAAGGAATTAAATAACTACAGCTATCACCGAAGCCAATTCGGTTGCAAAGGCAGAGGTTTAATTCGTCGGCTCATATCTGCCGCATTCCGAGTCCATGCCGCTAAGAGATACCTATTTAGCTCACAACGTCACGAGCATAAATAGCTATAAATCACACTTTTCAAGTAACACCGAAATTTTATTTCTGTGAATGCTCAAAAATTTGTACACCATAATTCCTGGTGGAAAAGAGTCATCACGAAACTAACAACTACAACCAAATTAATACAAAGGATTATAACATTTAAAGTTGTAACAGGTCACGAAAACACAAATGAAAACTTGACATATGGCATGGTGGCGACACTGATTTTGAATTCCTTTCCCAGTGAAACGAATATCCTCACTGCACTCAGAACTCTTATTAATTTAAAAGGTTATTTTAAGTTTTCCTTCATTCCACATGCGCACCTGATCGATGAATCTTGTTACATCTTGTGAGCAAAGAAAGACGAAGTTGCAAGAACTGGCCTGCCATAAAAGTTCCAGACACACTCTCACTTGTATCTAACAACGTCACGACAAAATTGTTACCCTGAAGTACTCGCATCAGGAACTGCAAGTAGCGTATATATTAGCGAAACGAAGAACCACCTATATATATACTGGAATGTTACGGAGACACCTAAAATCATGTCCTCGAGTCGAGCGGCTATCGTAAGTACACCGAAATTCACACCCAAGCCGCAGTTTAAAACCTCACGCGCTCGGCGGTGTAAGCCTAACCAGAACACGAGAAGAAGCCCATGACTTTGAACGCAAGTAAATAACATTTGGACGAGGCGCCGGGCGTATCGTATAACGCGACGTGCCCTGAGCAGCGCGCCTTGTAAGGGGTTGACCGCTCGACCTACCGACAAAGCTGGCACCCCCAAACCTGTTCTTGACCAGCGCCGCATCGTTACGACACCAAACGCCGCCAAGCGCCTAGTACACAAGCTTCACCAACTACTTACAGATGACTGAAGCGTAGGGACATGCTTTAGTACACGCTGGGACGCACGAGCAGGTGCTTTCATACCAGCAAGATACAATGGCTCGAAAGATCAGCAAAACAACGTAGAAATAATAAAGTAAAAACATCGAAGAAGCCTCGCAAAGCACAATGCAGTGTCAATCCCTTCATTCTGATATGGATTGAAATATGGATTGAAACCCGTAACTTTCTTCCACTGCAGATTAGGGCAATGAATTAGAAAATTATTCAACTCACTATGAATGCAATTCTGAAAATAGTGGCCTCTTCATTAAACCTATTTCAAGAATCAGAATAGCATGCTTATTTCTGTCGTTTTATTCGATATACGAGCACGCAGGCATAAAAAAGCAGCCTATACAACATACCTTTGAATGACGCTTTCCAATTGCTTTTGCACCACAAATATAATATTTTTTCAAATCTATCAAAAAGTTTCACGAAATATGGCGATCAGGAAGTGAAAAGAACGCCCAAAACAACGCGCACACAAAACAACAAAAAAACGTATACTCTATGCATTTCCTCCTCGCACACCATTTTCACTGGCATACATCAGGACTGTTACAGCCAACAGACCACCGAAAAAAGTGGTCTTGTTTTAGAAGAAGGCTATTAGGAAGCTCGTGTGCAGATTGTGAAGCATTACGAGAGTCGTCAGTCAATGTTGGAGCGACAATTGCGCAGCGACGACACAGAGATAACGCCCAAACCACGGCGCTCCTGACTGCCGCAGTCTTGCTAGCATTGAGACATGCATTTCCAAACACGGACAACATTGACAAGATTTTGTAGCAATAAAGATTTGGTGGTGCTTTACTTATCAGAAAAGTATTCATACACGTTATTTGTTTTGATTTGAGTCACTTTACTCAAGCTGTAAGTGTTGCTCATGTTGGCATTTGGTACAACTCAAGCGTAAGAAATCAACTTTCAGTGTCAATGGAATACTAATGACAAAACGATTAAAATTTATAAGTCATACAAAAAATTTCTAATTTTTAATATTCCTTCAGTCTTTACTTTGTTCTTTAGTTTCTAGCCTAGCCCAGTGCGCGTAAAATATGAACAAGAGCAAGCAAGTAAACTTTAAAAAAGGACATGTTATACAAAAACTGAAGCATTCTATCATATTCGAGGTACGGTAAACCATCTTGATATTCTGTAACGTAGCCTCTAAGAACGCAAACAGAAAGCCCTTGCACCTAGATTCTCAAGCGTGAAAAATGGTCAACTACACATGGCTGCGAGAAAAGAAGCTGAGGTTGTACACACCAAGACACGCTATATAATTTCAAGGAAGAGGTCGCAGCAGAGAGGAGGTAGAAGCTGAGGCTGTACTTACCAAGAGACGCTATGTAGTTTCCAGGAGGAGGTCGCAGCAGAGAGTGGGTGTGAGCGTGCAGGACGGTAGCGAGGGCTCTGGAAGGCCCACTAACTAGCAGCCACCCGCCTAGCAGCGCACCTACCAGCTTCAACGATCCCACCGCTGCCACCAATTCAGGGTCCCAGTGGCACACCGAATTTGCGCTCACCCAACTCTGTGGAAGAATTATCAAAGCAAATGACGTGAAGAGTACAAAAATGGATTCAAACTTAATTGCTTTTAGGTTTGATATAATAAACTCTACTAGAAATAAATCCCGTCTGTAGCTGTATTCGAGTAATAACCCCACACTCACTTGTGCTGGCCACAAGGGTATGCGAGAAACAGAGAAAGAGGAGCAACAACTAAGAGCAGAATGCTTCACTACTCATAAATGAGTGTTTAACTCAATGCAGTGCCTATTTTATAATCAATACAGCCTACAAGTAATAGACAACATCAACATTTGATTGCAAATGCTGAACTACCCTGGCAACTGAGTATATGATCAAATTGTATTATTATTGACCATTAAGTTAACTTCATTTAGGCTTATTTTAAAAGTATAAAAATACAGCGAAGTAAAAAAGTCATCCTAGAACACATTTAACAACAGCAATAGCAAACTTCAACCGGATAAATAGCAAGCCTTTATTATGTTCCAATCGTATTAAGGACCGCTAGCCTTACTTTTAGCTTTACGACATTTATCATTCCCGAAAACAGACACGAGAGATCCTCTCTAATGCAAAGAAAAAAAAGCCGTCAAAAGACTGCAAAAACGCAAATGAAATTCCACTAGTCAGAAAAAAGTCACCTTGCTCTGCGCCACCACACGCAGAAAGCCAGCGGTACATGAAAGCACAGGCAGTTAGTTCAGCACGTCATGGTAAGCACTCGGAAGTTTTTTATACGATGGGCAGACAAGACGCAGCATTTCAGCGCAGCGTTCTCCAGCACTAAAGCTCACGGCCACAGCGCGGCACATCAAGGTAACGCGAGGTTTAAGTTCCCTCTAATGTCAATCCAACGCACAAGGAAACTATTGACTCACAGAAGTCCATCACCTGCCAATACGCTTACGATTCCAACTACAGTAGATAGGCACGTCTGAACAAATATAGTTCTTACGTACGAGTGATAGCTAAACAGCTGTTTTCAAATCAGTACATAGTGTTCTGAATACAAAAATTGACAGATTAGTACACGAATTATTTAGCGTAATAATTGCACAGCGCCAACAAGATAAGTTAGAAATACGCTTCAGCGTTAAGACCTATACAATAATTCGAAGTTGTCTTTTCAAAGTCACAGTCATAACCCAAAACGGCTTGTGCAGCTCTCGAAGCTTCAAGATGCAAATTTCTTTAGCACTAGTGCATCCATGCTTTGACTGAGCAGGGAAAGAAACTCAAGAAACACATCAACCTCTCGATCACAACTGGTAGACTGTGCCATCGTCACTACGTGACGAATTTGCCCTGAAGTTCCGCACTGGTATTCAATTGTCCTGTTTTAGATGCATACTTACTTATACGGTGACGATCACCAACAACAGCGTATTGAAATATTAAAGAATCACCTTCCCTATACTTTTTTAATGCCTCTCTATATACTTTTAATTAACTAATTACCTCCCCAACTCGCCTACCATGCACTGGTGCACAAGAGAATGTTTCTTGAGACGATGAATGCTGCCAAGCCTTGTGAAGTGTTGTGACCGTGACTAGAAGTTCACTACTTCATATAGGTTTTGTCGAAGTGTGTTATTAGCGTATCATGTATACGTTCTGTGATTACATTGAATTTATGAAGGCTTCAATTAGAAACTGAAGTTTACGACGGAGTTGGCAATTAAAATGAAAATTGCATACATTACTCTTGATAAAAATCTTCACTCTAGAAGAAGCCATTATTCTCCTATCATGGTACTTAAAAAACTGGAGCTCAACAACTTTAATCATGAATCATATTTTGGAACACAAAACTCAACTGCATACAGTATATGTTTTTAGCGTCACCCCCACACCCCACGCATAACAATAGCAGTATTAAAAGCAGGTTATGAAACAGGATGAAAGTAATAGCTGCTGAACTCAAAACCAAACTAAAGTGAGCTAAAAAAAATAATCTATACCAAAACAAACCAAAATTTTCAACACAAGGACGGTCTACCTAACTTTCAGATCAGGACCAAACATCTTTCCTCTTGCTAGAACCTATCGGCGCGGTGAAAGGACCCGTTAGGAAGGTATCGGCACATTCAGTTCAATACTTAGCTGTCTTCCACTCAATTTGCCGCTCATGCAGCAGATGTGCTACAACGTAGCTGAACTCCCTTAAAAGTCGCGACACGCGCATGTAGGAAATGAAATAGCAAGGGGCGAGTCGCACTTCACTCCACGTCGAGGCAGCGGGACGGAGCAACATGGTTCACTTGCCTTCATTGACATTCACTAGATTTAGCACATCAGATAATGATGGATGAGATAGGAAAGCGTTGTATTGGATCTGCTTGACGATGATGAGAAACGCACGACAGGAGCCCTGCACAGTTTCGTTCATTTGTCAATAGAAAGGCCGTAACACGAATCTCTCGTAAATTTGGTGCAAAATAATTTGGTGAAGATGTAATTTTTCAGAAAAATATTTCAGTCACGTTCTCATCTAAAATAATTAATTAGATAATTCGTGGTGCACTAGAGCCCGAGTCGTTCAACAATTTCCAACACACTACCCTTCACAAACCTGCCTGAGATAGGCAAGAAGAGATTTACCATACACTTATCCTCAAATTTTCAGTTTCGCACATGAATTAATTTTTACGCCTCAAAACCCGTCATTTAGCAATCAAAATGGATCATATTCAAACTTTCAACGCATGAAAGAAACAGAACCCTCATCCTTTTACGTCAGTGATTCCTGTGGCCAAGACATGCAGGTGACACAACAGTCATTTACAACTTGAAAAAAGCAGACGCATCACTTTACTGTACAGTGTGAAGAAAGCCGAGTTTTTAATCCCTAAGTAGTCTTGCTAAAACGTGAAATGAAATCATGCCCAACAGTCAGCCCTCGGCCGAGTGAAAAACACATTCCGGTCCTTAAAAATGTGGCAGGGAAATTAAACCAATATCAGCCGCAGCAGTTCTGAAGCCGCAAAGAAGTCTCTACTCGTATTGGAAAAACTCATCAGATATACTTCTATGCGTATATTAGAAACTCCAAAAATACAGCTTCGTATCACCAGACATGCAGCCACACAGCACCCCAGAAGTACAGCCACACAACACTACGAGCTTCACACCACCACGTACCTGAAACAGCAAGGAGGGCTCAGGTGAGGTAGCAGGAACCTTGTCAGCAGGCCGAGGTCCATCAGCATTCGTGGGCGTGGGAGTGCCGCTGTCGCTCTCAGTGTCGCACTTGACCGCGTCCTCAGCCTGCAGCACAGCGCCGTTGGGGCAAGTCTCACGCACAGTTTGTGCTGAAATACCTTCGTTATTTTTCACTGAGTGTGCTGGGGTAGGACAATCCAATGACTTGCTGGGCAAAAGGCAAGACGATATCTCTGAGGAAATTCGGTAAGGTGAGCATTTCGGGTCGGAAGATAAGCTCTTGTTGGGGGATTTAGATTGAGATGTTACTGATTTAGTCGGTGAACGTACAGACCGAGGTACGTTGGACGCAGTTGAGCACACAGGAGGAAGCGACGCGTGAATTGCATTGAAAAAAGATGATCTGCGTGAAGGGGAAGATTTTTTGAGAGTAGCAAACGGCTCGTCTTCAGTATCAGCAGACAGCGCCTCCTGTCCTACAGAACCATTCAACTTGCCCCCATCTGGCTTAGTGCTGCAATTATCTTTGGTTGCATTAGGCGTAGACTGCACAACATCCGGCTGATTTGAACTGTTGATCGTACTTACATCTTGACTATTCAACTCGATGTTGTTCATGCACCGGTCTATGAACGCATCATCACTAGAACAATTTCTCTCATTGTTCGCAAGAAGATCAGATTCACCTCGCGAATTTCGCTTACTTGGAGAGGACGGACAGGAAATTCGGGCACGCTCGACGCTCTTGCTCCTGACGGCGTTGGCGACCGCCTTCGGGAGGGTGCCGCCCCTGGTCAGGTTGCGGAGGGAGCGATAGAAGGCGTGGGCGCGCTTGGTGCGACCTCCGTCGGACGAGGGCGCGGCGGCGGCTGTGTTGCCTTCGCTCGAGGACGCCGGACGGAACTGGACTGCCAAGCACTGGCCCAACACCGTCATCGAGTCTGACATGCTGCACAAAAAAGGGTTCTTTGATTCGAAATGTTTCAAAAAATGAACGTAGGACGGAACTGTACTGCCAAGCACTGGCTCAACACCGCCAAAAAAGGCGTTCTTTGATGCAAAATTAAAAAAATAAAACAAACGCCGAATGGAACTGGACTGCTAAACACCGGCCCAACACCGTCAACGAGTCTGACATGCTGCACATAAAAAGGCGTTTTTTTATGCAAAATGTTTGCTTCAGGAAAAATTCCTGAAAATAAGTGGTTGATGAAAGTGTAAATGAGAAAACAGCAATGCATATACAGCCGAATTTCATTCTAGTCCTTATATAAAGGGATTAATTTAATCTACATTAATGAATAATTTCGAATTTCAAGACTTAAACACCATTAACTTTAAACCAGAGAAATCACACTTTAACAGATTTACATGAATACGACATGAAAGCTAGGGCTAATCGCAAAAATTGGCAGAAAATTTGTCTTCTTTCTGTTAATATTATTTGTGAGTTCAAAGGCTAGCGAGCCGCATTAAAGGCGGTTTCAGATGCGAAGTTAAAGGGATCCTTTAGTATGAACTGTAGAAAACGATGGATTAATGCACAAGGTGTTTTACAATACAGAGTACCTTGTCCAATCTAAAATCAAGTCGGTAATGAAAGGGTTAAAATGAAATCCTCAATGAAAAGAAAGAAAACGCTTAGATGATAAAGCGAAGCATGAAATCTGGAAGAATCAAAGTGGGTGTTTAAGACAGAAGTTTTCAAGGCCTATCTATATCTGAAGTAACCCAACAGTATCTCCCTGAGGGTGCCAGTCCCCTTAGCATACGAAAGACCAATCTATCTAACCTAAACCTAATATTTCCCATACGCCCTCGAAGAAAAAATTACCCCACAATATTTCGCGCATACCGCTCATGAGCAGAGAGCACGACCCTGGAACAAACCGGCTCGCATCATATCATGTAACTGAGCCCCTTTGACCGCTCGACACGGCTCGTGACTCCGGACACTCCAGTTCTGCGTCGCCTCTCGCAACGCAGAGCGTGAGAAGGAGCAACTGGAGCGACAACACGAGCTGAAAACCACGTCACGGTCAGGCAAGATACAATAATTTTTTTATTACGTCGGGAGATGAGCGGTATTTTAATTGCACTTACAAGTTGAAATGAATTTGATACGCCGTAAGTTGCGGCGATGGAACATCCCTAAACATGGCGACACGTTTAAAGTCTGAATTACGATGCTTTCATAACGGGCTTTCTACAACCAATGAAAATTGGATGAATGAATGCAAAAATAAAATACAGTGACCACAAATGTTGAATGAATGGCGTGATACATGGAGCGTCTGCCTTCTGAAATATTTCGAATAAAACATGAGGAAAAAATGAAGCAAGCCCTCTTATAATACGAAATTGAAGCCCCATCCCTATCAATCCAAAATTGCTACCGAGTTAGTCCACTAAATGTATATAACTAACGAGGATAGGCACTTAAACATCAGTTCAATTAACGAGTCAAGATTTAATAAGGTTTTTAATACTTCAACTGCGACGTGGGCCACCGGTGGTCACGGAGGGGATTTTCATCCCGCTGCTGACCGACCTGTAGTCACGACCCATATATTGTTTGTTATTTCTCTAATTTATTTACTGAATTGACATTAATTAGAGTTGAATAATGAACTTGAATTTAACTAACCCGTCACAATCTAAGTGTAAAGGAAAGGCTCAATGAAGTACAATAAACGACAGAATACGGTATTAGCGAAGTTCAACTTGCATATAAAAATTGAAAACCACTAAAATTATAGGCGTCCAAATGGAGAACTGGAACTCGGAAATAATACTAGCTACAACAGTATAGCCAGCCAGGTTAAAGTAGCTAATATAGAAGCCGTTTACTTCGGTCCTCAAACTAGTATACAAGGACGCATTCCCGTGCACACCAGGCGTCATATTACACAGTCTAACTTTTTTCGCCGCCAGCATGCATGTTCTTCTCCGCCCAAGTAATGAAATCGCTTGAGCGGCGAAAAACATGCATGCTCCGGCGAAAAATTTAGACTGGGTAACAGAGGCTCTGCAAATACCACAACAGAAACGAACAACTCTAATGACACCAACACTGAACGCAGGCACCAGCACCGCTGCAAATGTCGTCCGGCAGATAGCGTTATCAAGCGAGATTTACGTCATCGGCGCCACGTGAAACTCTTCAGATCCCCATTTTATCAAGAACAATACACGTCCCCTGGAAGGGAGCGAAATTGGAGCGGAAAAATCCGCATATTTTCCGAGAGAAGATACAAATAAAGGTTATGGAATTGAGCGAGGACAGCTCCTACAGTACGTGCAACTCACGACCAGATAAAGAGCCACACACACAGGCACTGTCAGGCAGGCGCCATACAGGTATGGTGTGACTCGGAGGCCGCATCTAATTTACGCGTCCAGTCCCTCACACCCCATGCGGTTGAGGGCGTTATGTCGGGCGACTGTTTGGTCGCCACGATTTTATCGCGAGCTGTAGACAAGCCCCAGAAATATGGGGTGAAGTTTTACGGCGAGTCTGGCTGAGTTGCGCAACGGACGTTCAGAGTACATAGAGCTGAGGTTGTCAAGTAGGGGTAAATTTACCCCTAGGGGTGAAAATTATTTATTCGGGGGTTGATAATTAAAGTACCTGATCATTTAAAAATTGATTTAAATAAATTTAATTTTGTAACATGAGAAAGAGAATGCAAAGAAAGTGTGTTTTGTATGGGAGTAGAGTAAAATGGATATATGCGTTAAGCCGAAGAGGGGGCCAATGATGGAGGAAAGATTGAGAATGGCTGACACGACACGAGTGTAGGGGCGCAGCAGGTCGGTATGAAGCGGTTTGGGCCAGTACTCCCTACCTCGGTACTGCGATCAAGAGCCAGATAGTCGTGTTGACCGAAGACTTCAAGAGAAAAACTGGAAATGACCACGGCACAAAATAGAACTGGGAACAGACTGTGAGCCTGAAAATCATCGAATATTTAGCAAATGATTGTATTCAATCAAAATTGACATTTTTTCCGATCAACTATGAAATAAGAAACATACAAGGTTTAGATGTTCTATCCAATACCGGGGAAAAATGAGATAATAAGTAGTATTGCCTACTAATGTGAAACAAGACTCAATTTACCAGTATCATAGTGTAAGCTAATTCATTTTCCTACAGAACGTCTTTTTTATCTTTCTTAACACGTCAAGTGCAGCGTGACCCACCGGTGGTCATTGAGGGATTTTCATAATGCTGCTGGCCGACCAGCAGTCACTGACTCAATTTTTATAAATACTAAATGAAAGCTAAATGAACGCATGACCCAGTTAATGCTTACAATTTTCTAAGTTACTTACAACTCACTCTGAACTTGAGTTGGATATTGAACTTCAATTTAACCTGCCGCACTTAATTAACGTGTTAAGCGATAACAAATTTGCCAGCAATATATAAGAACGTGCGCGCCAAGGTCTCAGAGGAAACACTGAACAACAGCCACAGGACCACAATACCAGTTCACTAATGCGTGAGATACAAGCTCTACGAATTTAAAACGTGCCAACCAAAAACCACATTTATTCAGATATTTTTCATAGTGATAAAGCAACAGCGCAGTGGGTTCTGGCGAACTGGGAACTTAAGACAAGAAAATGACATCAAGAATTGGATTTAACGCATTCAAGTATTCCTCCTACTATCGAAAAAAGTGCAATGAGAATAAACTACTAAAACAGATCATCTCTAGAGCACACTGAAATATATCCACACGTAGAACCCTAACCGAATTTTCTAGTTAAATTTACCGCGGCTTTAGTTGAGAACATAAAAAGCTACCAACATTAATAATAAAAAAAATAATAACAATAATAAACTCAGTTAACGCCAACTTCGGTCAGAGACTATTTAGTTGTCGCTCTACCAACATTAAGCCGGACATCTACATAGAGCTAATGTATACATCATTAAGCCTGACATCAATACGACACTGAAAATATCGCTTTCAGTGCTTTCGAGACTAATATGTAGGCAGTGCAGGTAGCTAAAAAAAATGCCATTAAAAATCCCGACATCCATACGCCCGTCAGATCTTAGGTATACGCCTACGATTATATTCTTTAAGCGTTCGTTTATCAAAACAGAAGCACACGAAAATGTGTACAAGGAGTACAACATAATCAAAGATGCACAGCTCAAATCTTAAAACCAAACAGCAGCAAAGCTGCTAATCCCTGAAAGGTTTAGATCAGATGTTGGTTTGAGCCTCCCAAACCGCAACGAAAGCGTTCCAAATAGAGGAAGGAGAAAGGCACCATTGAACGATAACAAATTGGATGTATGGGAGTAGAGTAAAATGGATATATGCGTTAAGCCGAAGAGGGGGCCAATGATGGAGGAAAGATTGAGAATGGCTGACAATTGAATAGGGAGTTAATTGAATAGGGAGTTAAGGGGACTCGGAATTTATGCACAAGGCGAATAGAAACAGTATGCTGAGAGAGAAATTTATTAAACAAGATAAAGGTTGAAGAAAGGAGTAGAGGCTGGAAAACAGGACATCAGTGAACCGAAAAAAAAAATGGTCCGTAACACAACCAAAAACTAATTCTATTTCAACAAAAAGAAAGCCTACTTAACCTATAGCTCGGCATCTCACATATTTCCCCTAAGAAAGGCGAGAAAAAATATATCAAAATACGATGATACGAAGTTCACGCCTAAAATCCCACCCAATACAGAAGAGGGCTAAGTCTGCGAGAGTTATTGAATCATTACTGTTCGGTGTGTATCATATCATGCGGTAACCGAACGCCCGGAATGACTGTTCCAGACAGCGAGCAGTTAGCGTTTAATCTTTAAGCCCTTGCAATTTACCCACGAAGATAGAACCTATTAGCACAGCTGACGTGAAGTGTGCAGGAATCCTACACATTCCCCGGAAAGCAAATAAGCCTCCATGCTACCACTGAAGGACAAGTCTATTTAGCGCACAACCGCAGTAAGTCTTAGATTTAGAGTCAATTTTACAGTTGAAGCAAACCACTAGGGATGCTAACCGTTCGGTAAGTTTAATTTACATATACAAGTTAATTCAATATCACGTATAACGAATATTTGAGTCAACCCGTACAACCAGAAAGAAATTAAAGGTAAATAGAAGCGAAATACAGCAGCACAGTCCGAGTGCGCTATCTCCTCGCTCAAAAACGAGCCCTTTTTTTATGTGTCAATTTACGGTTACAGATAAGTTCATTCAAAATCCCACATGGTGAATACTTGAGCCAATCCATACTACTAGAAATTAACTAAAGATAAATAGAAACGAAATATAGCAGCACAGTCCGAGTGCGCTATCTTCCCGCTCGAAAACGGGTCCTATTTATATTTATGCGTACATTTACGTCTACACATCAATTATAAAAATCACATATGGCGAATACTACTGGCAACTACTAGACATAAATTAAAGATGAATAGAAGCGAAATATAGCAGCACAATCAGAGTGCGCTATCTTCTGGCTCGAAAACGGGGCCGCAGAAACTCTCCTGGAACCGACATTTTGGATGGAAATAATTGCCCGCTCCAGGCTCAATTAACGACCAGAGAAACAGCAGTCACGTCCCCCAATAAATTGGTTCATTAAGCGCTGTACGAGCAGCGGGCCGTTGGAAGAAATATTAGCATTGCAGAGCCATAAAATACTCCCAAGGAATGTTCTTCAAGACGTGAAGTTCAATAGAACTCAGTGGAACGTAGGGAAGTTTAGCAAGTTCATGATGAGTGCTAATCCTCGTGCATACAATAGGTGCATTCATCTGAGGGGAAAAGAAATGAAGCAACGACACCTAATACTACTTCTCCAACAATGACATTTATAATGCTTCTCCTACAATAACTAATATAAAATTCTTCCGTAAGGAAGGCTCCGTTGACCATTACGCGACATGCCTACCTCAGCGAGAAATGTTACTCCTACAGAATTGCCCTGTTGTATTGAATACCTCTTACTTGTTCTTCAACTGTGTGAGCAACCAAAATGTAAATGATTGATGGCAAAACTCGCTCGAGCCTAGCGATGTTAAATAATGTATTAGGGAAATTATGATTGTCGACCAAATCTCAAGCTACTCTCGAGCCAAAACAGGGCAAAGCATGCACTCTAATTTGCATAAAAGAATTATTCGAAGTCTAGTAAATCTGGTCGCTTATTCTTAAATAATTGGTAGCGACGTACTTACTAATGGCGTTGTAAAAAAATCGAAACCAAGCCCGAGCTATAGGAGTTACTGTCATTATCAACCCACTCAGATTTTAAGCGTTGGTAATTTCAATGCCTTGGTGGTTCTAGCTTTAAAAATATCATAATTATCTTAACACTGAGTATTTACTTTTGCATTCTAAGTGAGCTTTACATTTCCAAATTGTCTTGGCGCGTTCTCGGGTTCGCGAACTGAACTAGTGAGTAGCAATAGTGTACAACGCCACACAAGTACGAGTACACTATTTCGTCTTCTTACACACTTTCTGAGGGCACAGGGATGAAACTAAGTAAAAGCAAGCAAATGAAATAAAATAAATCAAGACTGCTTACCGTGTACAAACAAAGACGACACACAATAGCTAGGCCTATGTACACTTGTAAACACGAAGCATAAAATTAGACAAGACCGGCGTGCAAACAAGGCCATGTATGGTTCACGTTATAGATCTTTCGGAATCCTTATCACGCAAATAAGTGCTTAAGTTATGGCTTTTACGCACAGTAAATAAATAACCTCAATGTTATTTTGAAGGTTGTTACGTATTTCTCAACTCACATTATTGGGCAGACATTGACTGCAAGTAAATTACTGAGGCAACCTTCAACACAGCGTGGCCGTAGCAGTGAGAAATTGGTTCAGAGAAGTCGAGTGTCAGAAGCAATGATGTAATTGGTCATAATCTCGTTTCTGAATGAGTATTATATATTAATCACAATCACAATACTGACGAATCACCATTGTTGCGAATCACAACCACAATAGATGCCAACTAGCAAGCTGGTCGAATTCAATTATTCTTAATTACTCTTCATTTTAATTAGGTTTTAAGTTGGTCTAAGCCTTCCTCATCTCATTAAATGTGTTCCCGAGAGAGAAAAGTCGAAGGCACCACCGTTAGGTATGGAATTAAGGAATTGACGGACACGCACACGGATTCTTCGCGCATCAAAACAGTAAAATCGGAAGATATTTCTGAAACATGATAAAAGTTGAAGACGAAGTAAGGGATGCTGAAAAAAAGGACACCAGTGACCGGGAAAAATGGTCCACGAGAAAATATGTCCGTTTTATTTCAGCGAAATAAAGGCTCATCGAACCTTCACTTTGGGATCTCATATCTTTCTCCATGGGAGCACTAAATCTTTTAGATACGATATTTGTATCGTCGTGTAGTGTGGCAATCTTATAATTCTGAGAAGCATAAATATCTATGCCTGCAACGTAAGAAACCTCTGCCAGAATACTAAACAAGTAAACCAGTACGAGAGCTACATAACTGGACGCAAGCAACACTGAGCCAGGACCTCCAACTGCTATCACACATCAGACGCTTACAGCACTGTCGCTACCGTAAATTACATCAGATTGTGGTTCCCATTTCATTATTTGTATCTTGGAATTGGAATGCATGATACCAGCTTAATATAATATTACGATTGTATAGCATTCAATGCTAGACATTATTTGTTTGCTGATTCCTCATTAGATTGTTGAAAATAATTATAAATTTTACATTTTTCGGGCTCCTCACTCTAGCTTCTCGTAAAGTGAAATTGTCCGACATAATTCATAAAAAAACAACACATTTAATCCATAACAATGTCAATATGTACTATACATCAAGATTATGGCATTATAAGATGTTCCGCAATTCAACTTCACAAGAATTTAGTTCAACTTTCTTCACTCCAACACATCTAACGTCTAATTCAGTCGATTTTGAAAACGTTTGTTCGACCAAGTTGTGAATTACTATATCGAAACTAGCCCATCCATTTATCCTTCGATAGCTCAGTTGGTAGAGCGGTGGACTGTAGAGGCCCTCAGCGATCCATAGGTCACTGGTTCGAATCCGGTTCGAAGGAGTAACTTTTTGGCGCGCAATTATGAAACACACAACAGCTGTTTACCAAGGAACTTTGCGCAGTGTAGAATTACTGGTTAAAAGAACAGCATTAAAGGTCAGCACAGCACATACACTTCGATGACGTTTCACCAATTTATACGTGGCTCAAAGAACTCGACGTTTACACGCTATTTTTAGCGGCAGACGCCAGCCAAGCATTCACACACAGCGCGTACCGTGACCATGTCAATTTGCTCCACAAAATTTGACCAGACCAATCTACAAATTCCGTCCCTATATTGGTTCAAAAACAAAGTGTACTCAATGTAGGTCAAGAAAGGCGTAGGAGTCATTGGAAATAATGTATACACTGCACATGAGCCGATCTAACGACTCAAGCTGGAAATGAAGACATAATTTCCAAACTTTTTGGTTAAAAAGCTATCATAATTCCACGGAAAAGAAAATTTGGTCCACAGGAATGAGACCTTGAGGAGAGTTGTGCAGCTTTTCCTTCAAAGTTTTTGAAATCTGTAGAAAATAAACAAAAGCAGAAGGTAAAGAAACTGATAGTTGAATTATAATTTTACAGCTAAATTATACGTGAACAGAGCAAAGAGCGCAGTCACAGCGTAATATATCAGGGAACAGCTCAGTAACAACAAGATCCCTACGCATACCAGACTCATGCTCAAAACTGAGACGTTCATCTCGCATGAACGCGTTTTTCGAGCTGAACTACTGGAAAAAAGCTGCCGACCTTGCCAGGGGTCGAACCTGGAATCTTCCGCTCCGTAGGCGGACGCGTTATCCATTGCGCCACAAGGCCTCGATCCAAGGCAAAACAAGCAGTTTATACTTACAACTTTCAATGGCAGCTTGCAGTTATAACAATTAAGCTTTTCTAATATAAATCTCAACCAATTCCTTTCGTTATAGAAACACATCCATTCAACTAGCAGGTATAACCAGCAGCGTTAGAACTCCAAAAACCAACAGCAGCCAGCACTTTACACCTAAAGCATTTGCTCTCAATAACATTTGTTGAAAAATCAATAGGTAAATTAGTATCATAAGTGTACTCACTAATTAATGAAATCTAAATTACAGTTTCAGGACCATAATAGTTGAAGCTGAATGAGTTAAAAAAACTAATCATTAAAACGGTGGCTGCAAATGAATTCGAGAGAGAGCGTAAACATATTAAGCCCATTTTTCAAACCTCATCCTTCATTCGGAAAAAAAGTCATTTCGCAGGATATTTGTGCCAACTTTGCTTAAAAATTAAAAAATACTCTTCGTGGCATCCGAGAACGCACGTTTTAAGAAGACATAGGTGCTCGACCAACAGAAAACCTGAACAATACCGCAAAAAATTAAACGGAGGATTAAGAAGGCACGAACACAAAGTCCACGTGACGTCCTACGAACGGATTTTCGTGAAAGAAACCAGTTCACTTCCAATAAAGATGATACAAAGAGCATCATTGGTTTTTAAATTGTCTTGGCATGAAGATCCTGAATGGGTTGAATTGACGCGACCGCAGCGGTATAGCTGACAGCGTGAGCTCTCCGCGCTGGCTACGCTGCGCACCGCATCTAGTTCACAGTATACCTACTACTTTAAGTTAGATAACACGTTAGTTATGAGTTAGATTAGCATGTTAGTTATGAGTTTGATTAAGGAGGCCGTCTACGTGGAAATTTGAAAAAGTGGCTGATTTTCTGTTCTTAAATGCATCTTGTAGGTAGAGGATTTTCTTGCGCTTCCATTGGTACTACTCGCTCGCGTCTACTCCGATTGGTACAGCCCCCCCCCCCCCAGAGGGGGAAACGCGAGGGAGTGGCATGACCTTGACGCAGTGTGACCCCTCCCACCCCTCATATTGGGGGTCAATTGGGCGTGTTTCTTTTCGGCAATGGCAATAGAGTTCGTTCATGGGCTACTCAAAGTGCTTTCATATTCAAACAAAACATTCTAACGCTGACTAATAATTTTTGACAATTAAAAGATTCCAGCTGTTCTGTTTACTTCTGTTTACACACGCTTTCATTCATAGCTCGATGACAGCCGCAGTATCATAGATACGGCTATGGCGAGCACACCAATCAGAAGGGCTTGAAAAGAGCTACAAAGCAGAGGAGATCACTTAGAAAAAATACGTATTTGAGTAAAAAATTTTTTTTGAGGAATATGGGTTATGAACACTTAACCTATGGTCTTTTGATGTAGATTTTCTCTCAAAGTTCAAAAGCTACAACAATGTCATATATGTGTATCGAAATTGCTCAAAAAGCACGACAAAAGCTCAAGAGTTCATTGTAAAAAACACCTAATCCAAAAAATAGGAAGAAAAACTTTTTTTGTAGAAAAACACGTTTTCTGGAAACTTGTAATTTGCTCTTTCGAATCTATCTTCTTCCACAATTTCAGGGTTACATGAATATACCATTCGATATGGCTTAGCGAGCTATATCCATAAGCAATACAAAATCTCTTAACAATCATTATTTTGAAAATTACACGACATGAAAGAAAAAAAGTTAAATTAAAAAAAAATCCCAAAATTCCAGCAATAAATTTATCGAAATTCCTTATTGCTCACGGACATGTGGGTATATGAACTATATATAAACGAATTTTCGGTTCTGTAACTTCAAAATTGTAGAAGATAGATTTAAAAAAAAACTTTTTTCGATTTAAAAAAAAGTGCAGATACAAAAAAACACATCAATAATGAAACGACATTTGCAGCATTGCACAACTACTGTAAAAGTTTCAGAGGAATCCCTATGTCAATGAAGATTTATTTTTTTTGGAAGAAAGCCTCCTTAACACGTTAATTATGAGTTAGATCAACACGTTAGTTATGAGTTAGATTAACACGTTAGTTATGAGTTAGATTAACACGTTAATTATGAGTTAGATCAACACGTTAGTTATGAGTTAGATTAACACGTTAGTTATGAGTTAGATTAACACGTTAGTTATGAGTTAGAATAACACGTTAGTTATGAGTTAGATTAACACGTTAGTTATGAGTTAGATTAACACGTTAGTTATGAGTTAGATTAACACGTTAGTTATGAGTTAGATCAACACGTTAGTTATGAGTTAGATCAACACGTTAGTTATGAGTTAGATTAACACGTTAGTTATGAGTTAGATCAACACGTTAGTTATGAGTTAGATCAACACGTTAGTTATGAGTTAGAATAACACGTTAGTTATGAGTTAGATTAACACGTTAGTTATGAGTTAGATTAACACGTTAGTTATGAGTTAGTTTAACACGTTAGTTATGAGTTAGATTAACACGTTAGTTATGAGTTAGTTTAACACGTTAGTTATGAGTTAGATTAACACGTTAGTTATGAGTTAGATTAACACGTTAGTTATGAGTTAGATTAACACGTTAGTTATGAGTTAGATTAATACGTTAGTTATGAGTTAGATTAACACGTTAGTTATGAGTTAGAGATCACGTTAGTTTTGCGTTAGTGACGAGTTAGATAATTTCGTTAGTTATGAGTAAAATAAATACGTTAGTTAGGATTTGGATAATACGTTAGATTATGAGTTAGATTATGAACTATATGAGTTAGATTATGAACTATATGAGTTAGATTTTAAGTTAAATTATTAACCAGATTCAAAGTTAGCAGTAAGTAGATTACAAGATACATTCAGGATCCCTACCACGTTTCGGCTAGTTACATGACCACGAAGATCCTCGGAATCTGGCACCTCCAAAGTAAAGTCCTTTTGCTCCTGCATTTCAACAAAGCTCAAACATCCCATCACACGCAGCGCGTAAGAACGACTAATGTGCGGGAATTTAAAGAACAAAATGTTATAAATATTGTTGCACTGACCGTAATGTGCGGGAATTTAAAGAAAAATACACTATAAATATTGTTGAATTGATCATAAAGACAAGTTCATTTAATAAGGTAGATTTATGCTTTGTCCAGAAATTTCCCATCCGCTCAGTGCATGAAACAGATTTGATTACTGGCCTCAGTTTGGTCATATAACCTGTGCACTTAGTTAATGGATTAGCTGTAGAACACCCCAATCCATTTTGTGAATGAGGGGCAGAAAAGCATCTCCTTCGAACCGGATTCGAACTAGTGACCTATGGATAGCTGGAGTCCTCTACAGTCAACCGCTCTACCAACTGAGCTATCGTAGGATGAGATTGATACTATGTGTCTTGATTAGAAATTTACTGTTGCTTTGTGGCTAATTCTTGATTCAGGGGCTACAGAGTTGCTTTCCGGATCAACAGCTACATTTCCTTGCAGTGGTCCTTGAAACGCAAACCGAACCGATGCAGCAACACCCGTCATTGTCGCAAGGATAGGTTAATTGGCGTATATCCAAACATTGGTTGACATGTCATTCAATTCAAAACTATGTATGCTAACTTGCGGGTCGAGGCAAATCAATAACCGTACGTACGCGTCGTTTGGCATCTACATATTAAAGACGAAAAACAGTGGTCCGTCGCTGCTGATGCCCTTCCGACGGGCGTAATCAGGCCGATGTATTCTTTTAAATAACTTTTCATTTTTTTTTAAAAAAGCTAAACTTGAAAAGGCTTCCTTCGAACCGGATTTGAACCAGTGACCTATGGATAGCTGGGTACCGCTACAGTCCACCGCTCTACCAACTGAGCTATCGAAGGATGAGCAATAAATAAAGTGTCGCAATTAGAAATTTACTATTGCATGGTTGCTAGTGCAGTGATCCTTCAGATGTAAACCGAACTGACGAAGCAACACACGTCACATATGCAAGGATAGGTGAAACCTGCATTTCTACTGATGCTGCTCCAAAATGGACATACCTGATCAGGCGTATATCCTAGCTTTTGAAGACTGGTCATTCTATTCAAAGCGGTTCGACTAACTTGCGGTTCGACGCAAATCAACAAGCAAACGAACGCGTCGTTTGGGATCTAGATGTTCCTGGAGGCAAAAAAGTGGTTCGCTGATGCTGATAACCTTACGTTGGACGTAATCAGGCTAAGAAATTTCTTTCGTTTTCCTTAGATAAGTAGCGCACCCAATTTGTTGCCATTAAGCCTCACATAATATAAAGACGTCAGAAATAAAAAGTTTCCTTCGAACCGGATTTGCACCAGTGACCTATGGATAGCTATTTTCCGCTACAGTCCACCGCTCTACCAACTGAGCTATCGAAGGATCGAAGGTAATAGTAGTGTTCTACTTGAAAGTTTTCACGATCAGAAGAGCCTTCCATGGCAGCTATGAGGATATATGCCTTCATTTTTCATTAGATAAGTGTTATTCACATTTGTTTGGCCATACGTTTGAGCTTTGAAATTCTTATACTCAACCGATTCACACATAATTCGTTATAGGTTCTGATTTTGTGGTTAGTAGCTGGATAACCACTGAATAAGTGCTATCTCAAAGTTATAGAAATGAAGACTTGCCATCTACAAACACTAGTAAATCGCTGAGTAATTTTACCATTTCTGAGGAGCCTCGATTTACGATGATGCGCTGCAGAACAATCTTCATTGCTACCTCCTGCGAAGTTGTAAAGGTTGACAATTGAATTCAACCTTTAGATTTTAAACTGCATTTACCCAAAGAAATTGTGAATTTCTAGGACCAATTAAAACTATTCGTGACGCGTCAACTTTAACCGAGCAGTATTCATTAGTGATTTAAAACGACCTATCAACGCTATCTTACCTTTGCCACAGTATTCAAGTGCTCAGTCAAAATATACAAGTGTTCTTTTCCAGCTAAGACTACATCTCTGTAAAATATCCTTCGATAGCTCAGTTGGTAGAGCGGTGGACTGTAGCGGTTTCCAGCTATCCATAGGTCACTGGTTCAAATCCGGTTCGAAGGAATGCTTTTCCGTTCAGCCGTGTGTTATTAAGGCGCTTGAGAGTTACTTGTTGGCCTACAACTTACCTTTAAAAATCACGAATATTTAGGAATAATTCTTAGGTCTCTTTACCTACATCGAGCCCCTTCCTTTGCTGCTTGAGTAAAATGTAATTTATATTTAATTCCCCGGCAACGTTCTTCCTTCAATGAAATTGATTATTTGCATCGAATCGCAGGTAAGTATACGCACCCATGTATTAGACGACATGTACTCCGTAATTAGGCCGTATACTTGAACTTGACTGGCGTGCCCATTTTTGTGCATCATCACTTGAATGTAGGGTTTAACGGACCATTCGAATTCTGACGAGTGTCGAATCGGTTTACGTCTGAACGACACGTTGCAGGGAAATGTTGATGTTAATCAGAAAGCAACTCGGTAGCCCTAAAACTTTAATAATTATACACAATCATACAAAAGTGAGTTTCTAATTACGGCACGAGGAAAATATGTAATCCTTCGACAGCTCAGTTGGTAGAGCGGTGGACTGTAGCGGAATCGAGGTATCCATAGGTCACTGGTTCGAAACCGGTTCGAAGGAGAAGCTTTTTGTCAGCCAGTTGAAAAATGGAATAAATAAGTGTTTTACCAACGTTCATTCCACAATTTTTCAGATTTGAATGAGTGAATGTGGGTTGCACAACGTTGCAAGCTTTGACTAAGGCATGCATTAATGTCCATTTAGGCCTTTTAAGCCTCGCTTAATTTTGAAAATTTGAACATGAAAAGGTTTCCTTCGAACCGGATTTGAACCAGTGACCTATGGATAGCTGAGAACCGCTACAGTCCACCGCTCTACCAACTGAGCTATCGAAGGATGTGATGACTTCCAAGTGTCGTAACTAGCGGCACACAGCATTCTTAGAGCACGTAAAAGAAAGAAATTTAAAATCAATCTGAAACCGCAGTGAACTTCCAATCTGGCCTTCCAATCTGTGGCCTGCCAACTGAGACAGCACAAACAGAAAACACTGCAAAATAGGATCTAACTTTTAGATACGCACATGACAAAAACTACACAGAGTTTACTGTTCGTCAACACTTTCACTACATATTATATTCGAACTTGTCGGAAAAACAAACAAATATTCCCAACATCCAAACAAATGCTGCGACATATCACTGCCAACACGACGACACAATCAAATTGAACACTAACACCAAAAAATAACATTGTTCTATGTTACAAAGTGGAATAAACACAACGATTTACAACTGATTGTAAATAACGACACCTAACGATATAAAGAACTTTCGATAGCGCAGTTGGTAGAGCGGTGGACAGTAGTGGTTATCAGCTATCGATAGGTTACTGGTTCGAATCCAGTTCGAAGGTGACCTTTTCTTCTCAATGATCATGAGTCGTAACTCGTAATATTTGAGGTGATACAGCCTATAGTTCTGACAACCACAGCTGAGAATAAACAATATAGAAATTAAAATCAAAACTACATCACTCGACTAAAAGCGGCTATTTTGCGTTTATCCCCAGTGAGCACGCTTGCTCAACTCAACGCGTCTTTACAGCAAGACAAACAGTTTTCCAAAACAACCCTGAAGAACTCATGAATTTGATTTTAGATTTTGTTTTACATGAATCGTACAATCCTTACCACATGAAAAAGCATTCCTTCGAACCGGATTCGAACCAGTGACCTATGGATAGCTGGAAGCCGCTACAGTCCACCGCTCTACCAACTGAGCTATCGAAGGACAAATATTTGACCCGTGATTTAGCTACGAATTTAAATTAAAAAGATTTACTTATTGGCATGTAACGGAACTTCAGGATCAAAGATATTGCCCTTACATG
Source organism: Morinoia aosen (assembly GCA_030386875.1). Lineage (NCBI taxonomy): Eukaryota > Metazoa > Arthropoda > Malacostraca > Amphipoda > Talitridae > Morinoia > Morinoia aosen. The sequence goes on along the minus strand of CM059567.1, from coordinate 48,587,833 downwards.
CTTCTCAACATGCTAGAGCAGGGCTTCTCAACCTTCCTATTGCCGTGTACCCCTTAGCTTAATGGTGTATCTTCATGTACCCCGCGCAGTTAAAGGCTTAAAGGAGATCGTCCCAGGCCCTGCCACTCAGGTGGTCATTTTTCATGTTTTTGTTGGAAAAGGACTAGGGGGGGGCAATACCCCCACCTTTCCCTCACTTACCCAGGGGGGGGGGGGGAAAGGGGACTAAAATCTTTAATTTTAAGCCCATTTCAACCCCATATAAAAAGAAAACAAATGGGAAATGGAAAAAAGCCCGTGAGAGTTTGTTAAAAATGTTCCAAGAATTCTAAAACTGTCTTTGTTTTTGTTCTAGCAGCAAAACTCGATGACGAGTCCCATATTGAAATATCAATATCAGTGAAATATCAATACCTAACAACTAATATGTCAAATTTTTTTTCAGAAACTAAGGCCTAAATCAAAACAAATGGATGGAATAAATTGTGTTTCTTTTCAAATGTTACATATCATAGTCAAATTTCATGAGAATCAGACTTAATATAAAAAATTTCATATTTTTGAAAAAAACTAATTTTTTTTTGGTTTGGAAATCACAATTCACACTGTGAATATGAAGTTATGTATAGAAATTATCGAAATAAAAATAAAACTGCATTTAACTACATAAATTGTTCATTATATTACACTTCAACAAAAAATTTCGTTTTTTGCTGATACTCAACACTTCTAACGTTTAACATTTAAAATGGAACTAGTCCTTGAGTTTTGATGCTAGAACAAAACCAAAGACAGGTTTAGAATCCTTGGAACATTTCTAACAAACTCTCACGGGCTTTTTTTCAAATTCAAATTTATTGAAAAAAATATATAGCTATAAACCCAAAAAAATTCTGCTGTTTTTAGAAATTTTAAAAAATTTGAAAAAAAGAAAAAATTTTAATTTGAAAAAAGCCTGTGTGAGTTTGTTAGAAATGTTCCGAGGATTCTAAAACTGTCTTTGGTTTTGTTCTAGCATCATAACTCGAGGACTAGTCCCATTTTGAAATATCCATAAAATATACAAAAAAAACTAATTTTTCTTGAAAAAAAATTAAGGCCTAAATCGAAAAAATGACGAGTAGAAAAGGTTTACATTCACAAAATACATATACTGGCTAATTTTCAAACGAATCGGACGAAAAAAGTTCAAAAAGTGGGACGATCTCCTTAAGAAACTATAGAATACACTTAAAGATAATAATTATATATACCAGCACGGTAGTTTGTAAACATGTATTGTACATTTGAACATATGAAGTTAACTGTCTGTCTGTCTGTCGATGCTTATAGAAAAGACGGAGAGAGTTTGACACAGTGTGTCGGGGAGAGAAGAGGTGAAACGGAAAAGGATAGATAGGGAACAGATAGAGATGCGCTTTGCGCATATGTTGCTAGTGTTGGAGGGTTTTTTTGTAAGTAGTTTGAGGGTGCTGTACCCCTAGGGGTACATGTACCCCCGGTTGACAAGGCCTGTGATTGAGGCTTAGCAGCGCGTTACAGATGTCTTGAACTCTCATTACATTCTCAGGCGACTTACTCGGGCCGACTCGAAGTAATGCATGTCCAGCTTACGGGCACATGCCTACACCACGCCTCAGCGTCATTGCATGATATAAAACGGCCTGAGTGTGAGCGCAAATTTTGTCTTCATTGATTCATGATAAGTTAGTTTCAGCCTCCCTCACCACAACAAAGATGTTCAAAGAGAGCAAAGATGAAGGCATTATTTACTATGGAGTTAATGGGAGGGAACGCGGAATTTGTGCACGAAAGGTGTTACTGCACAGGATCCCCTGAGCATAGAAGCAGCAAGTTGAGAAGGAAGGTTGGAAGCAAGATAGAAGTTAAAAATAAAGTCAGAGGATTTGAAAGACAGGCAAGCAGTGAACAGATAAAAGATGGTCCTTAACAAAAAGCTATTTCAACCAAAAGAAAATCAACTCAACTCTCATCTCAAGACCTCGTATTATCCCCTCAAGAGTGCTTATTCTCATAAATACAGTTATTGTGTCCTCGCGGAAGGATTTCTAGAAGAAAGAAGTTTCTGTTCAAAAGAGGTAGGAGTGAGCCAAAAAAGACGGTTCATACACAACAAAAATTCTTTTCATTTCGGCAAAAGGCCTACCTGACCTTCAGCCCGGGACCTATCTCCCTCAGGCAGCGCTATTTTTCAACGGCACTAAAGTTTCATCCCTCAGGAAGAAGCTAATAGGCAAAGCTGTCTCGAGTTGAAATATAAATTACACCGTAGCGAAGGTATGGATTTATCAGTGCGATTGCATTTTTTCTCTTGGCCTTTTCCCATTGTTTGCAATTAAAATTAAAATTTTATAAAGCTCACACGAATATTTACCTATGCCTTAACTAGTTTGAAACGTTCGGCAACCCACATTCTCACTTTGTGGAATGAAGGAATGTGGAATTACTACAGAATTGTGGAATGAACGTTGATGGATGAGTTGGAAACACTTTCCATTCCATTTTGCAATTGACTGTCAGGAAAACTTTTCCTTCGAACCGGATTCGAACCAGTGACCTATGGATAGCTGAATTCCACTACAGTCCACCGCTCTACCAACTGAGCTATCGAAGGATATTAACATTCGCAGGTGTCTTTATTTGGAATCAGTCGTAAACTTGGTGTTGTTTCACCTCATAATATGGGGCACATTTTTTAGTGGTAGCGATCCATTTAATCGTGTCTTAGCGTTCGCAGAGGTATGTCACGTAATTTGCTTGGATGTTGGAGAAATTTATTTATTTTTCCGACTAGATCGAGTGAATAATGTGTAGTAGAAGCGTTAACAAACTGTATACTCAGCGTAGTGTTTGTCTTGTACGGTATCTAAAGGTTAGATACTGTTAATTTGGACTATGTTTTGTGTTTGTGCTGTCTTAGCTACATTGGAAGTACACAGCGGTCTTAGAATCGTTTTTAATTTCTTTCTTTTGACGTGTTCTAAAAATGCTGCGTGCCGCTAATTACGATACTTGGAAGTCATCTCATCCTTCGATAGCTCAGTTGGTAGAGCGGTGGACTGTAGTGGTTCTCAGCTATCCATAGGTCACTGGTTCAAATCCGGTTCGAAGGAAACCTTTTCATGTTTGAATTTTTACAATTTAAGCGAGGCCTAAAAAGGCTATATGGATATTTATACATGCCTTAGTTGAAGGTTGCAACGATCTGCAACACACATTCTCTTATTCAAATCTGAAAAATCGCTGAATGAACGTTGATGCACGAGTTGGAAAACCATTTTTTATTCCATTTTTCACCTGGCTGACAGAAAAACTTTTCCTTCGAACCGGATTTGAACCAGTGACCTATGGATAGCTGGATTCCGCTACAGTCCACCGCTCTACCAACTGAGCTATCGAAGGATGACATATTATCCTCGTGCCGTAATTAGAAACTTACTTTCATATGGTTGTGTATTATAGGTTCAGGGCTACCGAGCTGCTTTCTGATTTACATCAACATTTTACTACGTGTCATTCAGACGTAAGCCAATACGACACTCGGCAGAATTGGAGTGATCCGTTAAACCCTACATTCAAGTGATGATGCACAAAAATGGGAACGCCAGTCTATATAGTTGAAGCCTACATTCTAAGTACGGAATATATGTCATCAAATACACAAGTGCGTACACTTTCTAGCGGTTCGATGCAAATCATCCATTTTATTGAAAAAATAACGTTGCAGAGATATTAAATACTAGTAACATCTCACTAAAGCAGCGAAGGAGGTGGCTCGATGAAGATAAGCAAGCAAAAAATTTTTTTCAAGTATTCTTTCTTCTTAAAAGTAGGTTATACGCTAACCAGACAAACCTCAAGCACCACAATTAATTTTACACGGCTGAACTAAAATGATTTCCTTCGAACCGGATTCGAACCAGTGACCTATGCATAGCTATTTTCCGCTACAGTCCACCGCTCTACCAACTGAGCTATCGAAGGATATTTCAAGTAACGGAGTCCTAATTGGAAATGAGCACTTGGATTCTTTGAACATTTGAATGCTGTAGCAGAGGTAAAAAAATATTTTATTGATTATTTTGAATTAAGAAAAGATACTGCTGGATTTTAATTCGACGTATCCCGAACACTTTCAATTGGTACTAGAAATTCAACACATTTTAGGAAGCATGCACTTTAACATATAGATTTTGAATTCAACCTGACAACTTCGCAGAGGGTAGCACTGAAGATTGTTCTGCAGCGTATCATCGTGAATTGAGGTTCCTCAGAAATGGTAAAATTACTCAGCGATGTACGAGTGTTCGTAAATGGCGCGTCTTTATTTCTTCAACTTTGTGATAGCACTTATTCAGTGGTTATTCAGCTACTAGCCACAAAATCAAAACCTGTTACAAATTATACGGGAATCGGTTGAATATAAGAACTTCAAAGCTCATACGTATGGACAAACAAATGTGAATAACACTTATCTAATGAAAAATTAAGGCATATATCCTCATAGCTACCATGGAAGGCTCTTCTGATGATGAAAATTTACAAGTAGAACACTGCTATTACCTTAGAGCCTTCGACAGCTCAGTGGGTAGAGCGGTGGACTGTAGCGGAAAATAGCTATCCATAGGTCACTGGTTGAAATTCGGTTCGAAGGAAACCTTTTCAGGTTCGACTTTTCCCAAATGAAAAAGAAAAGTATTAGGAAAGAATGGCTCTGCCTTGATTATACCCAACGTAAGAGCATCAGCAACAACTAACCACTGTTTTGCTACCAGGAATATATAGATCCCAAACGACGCGTACGTACGGATGCCGGTTGGCGTTCGAACCGCGTTAGTATACACACCTTCGAATTTAGTGACCCGTCTACAAGTTATGATATACGCCTTATCAGGTATGTCCATTTTGATGCAGCATCAGTAGAAAGCAGTGTTTAACCTATTCTTGCGCATTTCACGTTTGTTGTTGGTGCGTCAGGTCAGTTTACGTCTCAAAGGCGACTGCAAGAAAATATAGGTGTCGATCCGAGAAGCAACTCAGTAGCCCTGAATCAAGAATTCACAACGATGTAACAGTAAATTTTGAGTTACGACACATTAAATATTATTCATCCTTCGATAGCTCAGTTGGTAGAGCGGTGGACTGTAGTTGAATCCAGCTATCCATAGGTCACTGGTTCGAATCCGGTTCGAAGGAAAAGCTTTTCTGTCATCTTTGATGTATTGAAGGAAGAGTTTTCCTGACAACATAATTCGCACAAGGTTCATTAGACCGCAGATCGGGTTATTAATTAGAACTAAATCAAATATAGTGAGCTTCGGATTTCCATGTTCGTGCTAGCCAACTGAGATGTGCTAGAGCGCACAGAAATTCATGAAAAAGATTAATTTTGTGCATCATAGGTTCAGAATTTTATATGCAATTGGTCCATGAGCACCCCTCAAGAAACAACTATTGTATCAATGGGGATTAGCGCTCCTAGGACTGCAAATAATTCAATAGAAATAACGAACTGAATTTTAGGTAGGCATTCCTTAAGTTGAAATTGTATAAGTATTTCGTATCGTTATGAACATTTTTACCGTTCACCGCAATGCTTTTCCAGCACTTTTTGCATACTTCATCATTTTCAAAAACTTCTTTCAATCTTCCTGTTTCTATGCGCAGGATGTGGGGAGACACCTTGTGCACTGATTCCCCATTTCCTTAATTTCTTATTTAATTTTGCCTTTTTAGTGAACCAATCGTAAAAAGGCAGAAAAAACGCCGTGAGTCGAGGGTATTATTCGGTCGCGAAGAAAGAAAGGATGAGAGTTGTTCCGTGGCGTGTGTTAAGGCCCCGATACACTGGCGTTCATGACTCGAGAAATTGCGGCAGTGGATCCGTCCGCCAGTTGAAGTGAGAACTGGCGACATGATACACTCAGCACGCAAGACGAAGCATCGCGGAATGCAATGCAAGGCGTCAGTCTGCCTCAGCTTGTCGTACGGGTGGGTGCGCGCTAGCGACCAGCCGTATGGAGCGCAGGATCAAAACGAAGCGCACATTGCGCTGTGCTATAGCTTTCTGTAAGCGCTGCTTATCACACTCTGCAAGCGTCAAATTTTTTAAATGCGTCAATACAATTCAGTGTTCGAGTTTTGTCCACTCAATTGCGGAGCAAGACATTGCTGCGCACCACTCCCGTCAACGTTTAAAACTGTACTGCTCATCGCAGTGACGACCGTCCTAATCCGGACATGCTCGGATCCAGGGCTGCCACTGATGGGGGATTTCCCCTAGATCTGGGGGAAACGCTTGTAGTCTAGGGGAATGGGGGAAACGCTACTAGTCTAGGGGAATGGGGGAAACTTACGCAAAAACTACTAAATTTGGGGGAATTTGGCCAGGAATTATTTCCTATGCAGAAAATGTATACCCTGAATAATTTTAAATTACAAGTGAACGTAAACTCATTCGGATGAAGATATTATGATGCAGAACAGGAAATGTTATTTAACGATGAATAAAAGGCAATATAACGAAGTTTAAACGAGGATGGAACTCAGACTGGCAACGAGATTCACATTATCACATCGGAACAGGGAACAGTCTCATTCTCACAGCTCACTGAGCTAAGTCTCGATAGTTTGCTCTGTAAAAGGAATAAAAAGGCAGATAGTGACCGTTACGGTTGCTAGCTTCCTTCCTCTGAGCGAATACTTTTCGATCATTATTCCCCTCATTGACTTGAATTATGTGATAACTATTCTTATATGTTAATTTTTGAATTCAGATATTTTTATCGTATTTTCTTCGGCAAAGGAGGCGGAACGCAGAAGTTCTTAAAGATGAAATACTTGTGTGCTTCAAAATTAACAGATATTAAAAATGTGCAGCGGGCCTAGTTTTCAACCAGTAACTTTCAATATTAATGTTTTTATTTGTCTGTCTTGTCATAACTTACATGCGTTAAAGAGGCTAACTCTAGCTGTTACATGCTCTTCAGCAATTAGTAACAATGCCCTTCAGCAAAACTTTACACAGATGACAAATAGGTTCATTTTAATTATTAATGCCATTTATATAAGGATTTCATTATTTTACAGTTATTATTTTGTTTTAGAATGCTGATTATTTTTTTCCAATGGCATACCGAACCGAATCATCTAAGAAACAAAAGTTCTGTACGCAGTCATTTAGTATTAATTGGCTCGGTGCACCGGAATAATTGAAAAACTCGTCTGAAATGAAATAGAAATCCCAACTGTAGATATTGAAAGTACAGCTATATTTTTTTGAAAAATTAAAACAAAACTATGCTCGGTGCAACATAAGAAAAACAAAAATGTTGCAAGTATCAACGCTGATATCGTAATAGAGCCGTCCATGAAATACAGTGGAATCACCATAAGTGAGCTTACCCTTGTAGAAAACTTTGACCAACACGACCTTTCCTCAAGTGTGTATAATTTCTTACCTGCGGGTAAAACAATTCACTCATGCAGCAAAATAGCTCACAAGCTGTCAATGAAAAGGACGCCATCACATTTGGATTTATTATACATTGAGTAATATCAGTTTCTATTTAATATATACCATATTACGTGTTTTTTTTAATTTTGGGGGATATTTGCCGAATATGGGGGAATTTCTACCGCAAATGTGGGGGAAAGAGAAAAACCTCAGTGGCAGCCCTGCTCGGATCGCTGAAAGCTAGGTGGCCACTCTGCCAACTGGCTGGTGTGCAGGGATGGGAGGCACATTGAGAGGCATGCTGGCGGTTATCACCGCGATTTTTGCCTAGTGTATCGGGGCCTTTAGGGTAGCTGAGGTGGCGAGGCATGGGGATGCTTTCATGAGACAGACTTTACAGGTATAATATGGGGCTAGAAATGTGAGTGATAGAGAGTTTCGATGTAAGTGACAAATTCAATTCTAAATTAAAGGGTGTACGATACTAGGGGATAGGAGTAATAGATAAGCTTATGAAATCTATAGATGTTCACGCGAAGGAATCTAGAGGGCTGCTCGAGGGACGGTTAGAGCGCGAGAATCGCTTGAACCGTCCTGAACCATAGAGTGCAGGCTATTTAAACGGCGTCGGAGAATGAAAGGTTTCCTTTTTTACCTGCAAGTCGAAGTGTACTCGCACCGTTGCTATATTAATCAGCACTATTTAGAGCCGAGACTTGAATTAACGGCAGGAGAGGCGGCGAAGAACACCGGGCGCACGAATGCCGCAACTCGGTATAGATTTGAAGAGGTTATTTATCTTTGTAGTACACGATATTGAAGGAGGGGATTATAGATTTTTCCGGTGCTGTTGACGGTAATGAAGGCTATACAACAGTTCCAAGATTAGATTACATATTAGTGTAAACCTCTCCAACCGCAACAAAAGGCGTTCCAAAGAGATAAAGGATAAAGGTGATGGTGATGGTGTAACAAAATGGCGAATACGGCAGATCGGAGAGTTATATTCCGTTTGGTATTGAAATGGTTTCCCTTCTTTCATATTTCGGCATCATCCCATCCTACTAAGATACAGTGAAAAAACCTTACGTGAACAATGCCGAAAACGAATTCATGAATTTAAGCGTTCGGTGGAGGAAACGAAAATGAATCAGTGACCTGTAAACTCTTGCGCACACTAAAATTTCTGATATTTTTCATGCAGTCGAGGCAAATTTAGCCGTCACAGGAGATATAGCAGTTTTTAGCCGTTCCACATATCGAGAAAGAAGAAATGAAGAATTAGTGACTACTCAAATACTAATTTCCAACAGCGCCACCTCATCACAGAAAGAAGAAATGAAGAATTAGTGACTACCTAAATACTAATTTCTAACAGCGCCACCTCTCACACTTTCACCCTTCGATAGCTCAGTTGGTAGAGCGGTGGACTGTAGCGGACACCAGCTATCCATAGGTCACTGGTTCAAATCCGGTTCGAAGGAAAGTATTTTGATATTAGTTTAACAACGAAATGCGAGACAAAGCAAGAAATTCTCCCATATCACATCTTGAAACTACAATAAAAATGAATATAGATATATATATATATATATATATATACACGAGATACGAGATAAAGCATTTCTTGATCTTACACAGAACTGCGGCGAAAATCGCCATCAAATTTTACCTTGTTTTTGCAGAAAATCTTTAGTAATGAGTTGCTTCTACTATGGAGAAGATTAGATAAAATGTTACGTAACCCTCCATAACCGCAATAAAGGCGTTCCAAAGAGGAAGGCACAATTTAATATGAGGACAGAAGAACGCGGAATCTATGCACAAGATGCATAAAACCCGTAAGTCGAGCAAGAAGTTCATGAAACAAGATGAATGTTGAAGGAAGTAGTAAGCGCTCAAAAACAGGACAGCAGTGAACCGAAAAATGATGGTCCTTAACATAAGAAAAAGTATTTCATCTCAACAAAAAGGCCTACCTCACTCTCAACTGGGGACCACAGTTTAAGGCCGCGGCCAGACAAACAGCAGTGAAGCAGGGCTGCGCAGAGCAGATTCGACGCTCTGGTAGCTGCTAGCTTATGCTCGTAAGTTAGGTGGCCTAACAAACAGCAGTGGCTGGTCCCGAGTCCGCAGCAGTTGTAATCTTGGCGCTACGATGAGCGGTGTTTTGTGACAGGCAACCTCAAATTTTGCTTAATAAATAGATGCAGAACAGGCAATATTTCATCGAATTAAGTTTATTTATATCTATACATATTACTATGCTATGCATTATCTTCTTAGCATTACAAGTACACCCGTACATTGTCGTACAGTACTTTTCATTTCGCTAAAATATTTCAACCCACAATGTTTGAAATGGCTTTGATACTGTTTTTTAATTGTTCCAGGAAATTCGACAAAAAATTAATTGCATGATAATATGCTAGTTATGGTTGCTGATGGAATAATCATGCAAATAATTCACTGACGCATGACTTGAAACCTTATAAATACTTGAATGTGGATTATTTTACAGCACTGGACGTGTAGAGACATTACAGAACAAGGAACATATTCGATCAGGCGTATGAATATAAACATCTATGGATATAACAACCCGAATTTGGAATTGTTAAACCAATTAACAATATCTAAGTATAAAAGGATTTTTTGTATTTGACGTGTGGCACTAAGTTTCAGTTTAATGACAATTTTCACGTAAAATTCGAACATCACTATCGTTTTTGGAGAAACTCTCAGTTTTTTAGTTGCGTGCTTTCAAGGTTATTTTTACCGATGTAATACTGATTAAACGCTAACTTAAAAAATTCTGTATCGGCTTTGCCCAGCACTTTGCGCTGGTACAGAAAAAGTGAAAGATCCATCCTCTCCACATATGACTCACATTTAACAATTCTATTTGTGTGCGCACATATACGTGTTCATATATATATACACGCACCTATGCATATATATGTTTCTATTCCTCAAAACATATTACATTTTACCTAAAGCTCTGGGACTAGTTAACACTGAATCATATTTCAGAAATAGATATATTTATTGCAATTTCTTAATGATTCAAAAATAGATCTATCACTCCCCCAGAGGGCGTATCTGTGAATAAAAACAAAGAAAAATATAAAAAAGACAAATGAAAAAAGTGCTCGTGAAAAATTATCATCTGTGCGTATGCTTATATCTATACAACAAATAATTATACATCAAATAATTCAGGAATTCCGAAGAATTCTCTAGTAGTATTTTGAATTATTAATAAGTTGTCAGCCATCTCTTGGGATATAAAATCTCAAAGAAATGATATTTTTGATTTAACTAGCCATTGACAGGGTTAATCTATTTGCACGCCACGTTTGGTTTGTCTATAAGTACGCGTCGTTTGGTTTATCTATTTGTATACCTCAAATAGTTTGTCTATTAGTACGCCTCGTATAATTTGTCTATTAGTAAACCTCGAATGTTTGTCTATTAGTAGACCACGTATAATTTGTCTATTAGTACTCCTCATACGGTGCTTTTGTCTACGGACGTCTTATATTGAGAAATTTTTTAGAAGCCAAGATGTTGCCATGGATCTGCGTATGTGTGTCTGTCTCTTCTAGCTCTGAAAAACTCTCTGAGTGCGTGTGGGGTGTTTAAAAGATCTTCATTTGCCAACCTTTTTTGAAATAAACAGTTTTCTTTTCTTACTTTCTCACAGATGACCTAACCTGTGTTTCCTCAGTATTACTAAGGAGAAAAATGATTGATGCTTATAACTAAAAAACTAATAGTTCATACGTAAAAGATATATCTTTCAAGTCAAGATTAGTGCCAGGAGCCAAAAATAGACCTGCTATGAAATATTCGGCATTGGTACGCTCGTAAGTTTAGGTATTGACAAAGAAAATGCTTGATATAATATAATTTTTCGATTAATAAGCTAGAAAATACCTATATATGTATGAATAACTCTACAATCCCACCAACCACTAACTTCCATAGCGTCTGCTATAAATGACCATTGTTCGTGAACAAAGTTATGATCGAAATATTAAGAGATGCACCCACGATCGCAGGAATAGCTTGTACCGAGGAGATCAGAAGTTCGTCATCCTCCCCGTACGAAGTCTAGGGTGTAACTGACTGCTAGCTCCCGAGCAGTGTTTTATCACCCGAGATAAAACGCCGCTAACGCTTGCTTCAGACAGCGCTGCCCTGCACTGCTCTGTGCTACTTGTCTGGCCACCCTAATAGGAATACCACTAACATAAAACACCGCGCCGGCTCTGCTCTGCTGTGCCCCGCTCCACTGCTGTTTGTCTGGCCGCGGCCTAAGGTGCCAGATCACGTGGGATTTCCAAAGTTCGCCATTACGGCATAGCTGGCAGCCAAATTCCTTCTGTTGACTTGGCTATGCTACGTGCTATTTATCTGCTCAAAATCAAACCAGAGCTTCAATCAAATAACATCTTCCTTCTGAATATCTCTGTACTGTTGATTATGTATATTAATTACTTTTGAAGAAAGACATGTTCTCCTTCACACATCCTTCGATAGCTCAGTTGGTAGAGCGGTGGACTGTAGCGGCTTCCAGCTATCCATAGGTCACTGGTTCAAATCCGGTTCGAAGGAATTCTTTTCGAGTTGTTTAACAAGATAAACTAATGAAGCCTCTAACCAAAACAAAGGTGTTCCACAGAAAGGAAGATGGAAGACACTATTAGCAAGGAGTTAAGGGGAGAAAAATTGATTGATCGAAGGTTAGCATCAGCCTCCCTCACTGCAACATAGATGTACAAGAAGAGAAATGATGGAGACAGCATCAAATATGGAGATGGGAACGTAGAATTTATGAACAAAGTGCATAGAAACTTTAAATTGAGAAAGAAGTTTATGAAACAAGATTAAAGTTGAAGAAAAAAGTAGTAGGTGCTGACAAACAAGACAATAAATAATGAAGGCATCTACGGATGCTTTATTTCCAATTTCAAGCCTGATACATATCACCTTATACATTGGATTTTCAAATGCCTTATAACTAACGCCAGGACGCCATTACGCTTCCTCCGGTCAAGACCGGTACCCATTTCAGACACCTGGGTAGAGTGGGGTATTGTGCTTGGAATTTTTCCCCTATACCCAACAGAGAAAATCGCCACCAGCGCCGGGACTCGAACCAGGGTCTGCCTGGACGGAGGCAAGTTCGCTAGTCTCACAGCTACGACGAGCACGGTTTTGGTTTACAACAGTAAACCAAAAAGAAGCATCGTAAAACAAAAAGCTTCTAGTTCAACAAAAGGAAAACCCACCTATCTCTTTAGTTCTGTACCTCACATATTCCCCATGGAACCGCTAATTCTCATAAATACAATAGTTGTCCCCCCTGGGGGGAGAAACTCTAAATCTTTACTTTATCAAGGGGCACCACCGGAGCAAAAAACATTCGGTGCCTCTATAGGCACAGCTTGCAACGCTGGTAGGAGGCGTATGCATCTATATCGAGTGAAACGGTGAAATGAAAACAAAAAATGTAAGACGAGGAGGATACTCTTGGAAGAGGTCGGTTGGACGATTTACCAACCGCTGCTACGACAGACTTGAAGTACTGAATGTAAGTCAAGGCCTACTAAATTACTCATCTTAACTCACAGGAAAGTCCAGCAATAAATGTTGCTGCGTCTGTGGTCAGTAGCTAGGGTTCTACTTAATTATCAATAACCGAATAAGTCCACAAATGGTAATTTCTAATAGCGATATCGAGCCATTAATAGTATCCTTCGATAGCTCAGTTGGTAGAGCGGTGGACTGTAGAGGAATTCGGCTATCCATAGGTCACTGGTTCGAATCCGGTTCGAAGGAATTGCTTTTAATATCAGCAAGGAGCACGGATGTCGGTGATAACCTTCTATCGGCAAATCAAATAATATATTCAAAACTAATTTAGATCACAAATAGTGGGGAAACCACGACACTCGATTAGCCGCGCGCTGTTACAAATAATCTTTACACCAAGATCTACAATTTCCAATCCTGGACTAAGTGGGCAGTGGTCCTGGCTCTCAAAGTGTATCCAGGCAATTTCATGCTAGCAACTGGCATTCCCAGTCAAAAATCACCGCCGGCATTTGGTCATGGCAGCGCAGTAAGTCAAGTGCGTGCAGCGTTCAGAGCAGTAACGTTCACACGACGGCAAATCGCCGCAACATCTTATGAAGGAAACCGCATGACTGCACAAGACCGCGGCTTCAAGCAGGAGTAGGACATTAGCGCCGCACACGCTTCAAAAAAGGAGTGAACAGTTTTGCGCAGCCGCTGTGCAGCACCAGCGCTGCCAGACACGTGCATTGAGGGCTGATTGACGGCGGTTTGCCCCGATCACGACAATGATCTTCGATTGGGATCGAAGTAGGATTTTTGCACTTTACTGTGAAAGGTATATATGTACTTCACTGGGTAAGGTATACTTGTACTTCACTGTGAAAGGTATATTTGCACTTCACTGTGAAAGGTATACTTGCACTTCACTGTGAAAGGTATACTTGCACTTCACTGTGAAAGGTATAGTGTTGGCGTTTTCTTTACCACGCCGAATCACACAGCGATATCCATATGTGGTTGCACAGTGACAGACCGCTATTTTTTGGAAATACAGGGAGATATTGGAGTTGGGGATTGTCAAAATACGTAACGTCTCACATCGATACAATCCCAGTCTTGCCACGAGGCAATTTCAAAGAAGGAAACAGCAAATTAAACAGAACAATCCCAGCATCTACCTCTTAAGCCCGAAAACGGAGAGCACGGACACTAAGTAGTTAAGGGTTTAGCCGAGATTTCAAACTTCCCAAATTTTTGTACCTCAACACGACAACATTTGTGCGTCAACAAGAAAAAGTCAAGTCGCTCAATACTAGAATAAAAAACAAGGACCACCAGTAAAGCACGTCGTCAGCCCAGGGAAACTTATTCAGATTGTAAAAAATAACGAACATTATATTACCTAAATTCAGTATAAATTAATCCCTTCACTGCTAGGTAGGCTATTTTACGTATACTTTCCCTTGAACATTAATTTTTAACACTCGCTGACAAGGAGAAACATCTAAGGCACTCGTGATATGGTTTACATATATATTATTTACATTTTAAAATTAATAATTTAACACATGCGATCTCACTAGAGTGAAGCGAAGGGACCATTTGGTATAGACCAGTGGTTCCTAACCAGGAGTGCTCGCACCCCCAGAAAGTGCGAGACGATATTCCAGGAAATGCGAGAAAAGTCTAGGTATATAATAGGACATTGGCTATATGTTGGCATTTTTATTTCCTATTCAGGAGGTGTGAGGTTTGCATGAAATTTCTTTATAGGTGCGGGGTGAAAAAGGTTGGGAACTCCTGGTATAAGACCTAAAATGAAAAGACACAACTTCTAACAAGCTGATAAACTCCACACAACGGAAGGGAAAAAATTCAAAAACACGGGAAATTTTCTAGCAACAAATGGCACATTCATGAAAACCGTCCATCATTCAGCATATTATCTGAATGGTAAGTTTTAAGTGGTAAAATTTACATCACCCATCAGCGAACGCATAATTATATTTTTCATCCTTCGATAGCTCAGTTGGTAGAGCGGTGGACTGTAGAGGCTCTCGGTAATCCATAGGTCACTGGTTCGAATCCGGTTCGAAGGAAAGCTTTTCTTATCGACAATCAAAAGATAACGGCATGACAAAGCTAGAAAGCAACCGCTTCTCCCCTGAATGGACTCAAGAAAGCGAAGAAACGCAACTCGGTCGACCAAAACGAACCGTGAATTTTTGGATCTCGTCCCAATATACATTTTATGACAAAATATAATGAAGTTTACTCTGAAAGGAATGTTATAATAAAAAAAAATAGCAAAACGTTAAAAAGTTCCTCTGTGTTGAACGTTCTAACAACAATATAATGCACTGTCGGGATAATGTCCCCAAAAAAGCGAATGCCAGGAACAGAAAAAGCAAAGAAATAGATTGGATAATGAAGACAGCCGTTACGAAACTAATAATTGTGTTCGAGCACTCGAAAACCAAGAAAACTCACAAAATAGATAAGGCTCATGAAGCCTGGAATTGCAAAAAAAATTGAAAAGCTCCACAAAAACCCGGCGTGGACCTTCTCACAAGTTTGCACAAGGTCCTAGTACATTCAAAGACAAGGTAAACGAAAACTTTTACAGCTCTTCGTGTACAATGACACGAAGCTTATTAAAACCTGCGACTAGTGTGAGACTCTTGAAATTAGAAACTTGAGTTCCTAGTCAGTTTTACTGAGCTCCCTGTTGAAGAATGAGACAAAATTTGAGAAGCGTCTGACACACAACTATTCTCAAGAATCCATTCATTGCTCCCGCATCATTCCTATTAATGTATGTAGCTACTAAGCGCGACACAAATATACTATTATGAGAGAACTATTTTCCACTTGAATGTTCAGTCACTCTAAGGTATTTAACACGGAATTAAGATTTTCATCGTGCAATTCAATTTCACTTTGTTTCGTCAACGAACTCTACAAACCCAGTTCAACTTTTTCGCCGGGGCATGTATGTTTTTTCGCCGCCCAAGCGATTTACATACTTGGGCGGCAAAAAACATGCATGCAGGCGGCGTAAAAGTTGTACTGGGAAGCCCGTCAAACCAAGTTCTTTTCTTCTCTTTAGTCAGATTAGATTATATGTTAGTTTAAGCCTCTCTAACCGCTACAAAAAAAGAGCGTATCGAAGAGAGGAAGGAAGAAAGCACCATTTAGTATGGAGATGAGGGAATGTGGAATATAAGCAGAAGAGGCATAGAAACAGAGAGTTGAGGAAGCAGTTCATGAAACGAGACAAAAGTTAAAGAAGAAAGTAGTATGTGCTGAAAAACAGGACAGCAGTGAACTGATAAAATAGATGGTCTTTAACATAAAAAACATTTCATTTCAACAAAAAGAAGGCCTACCTAACTCTTAGCTCGGGCCCTCACGCATACTTTCCCCCTGGGAGCGCTAATTCCCATAGATACAACAGTTGTATCCCCCTGAGGAGTAACAACCGCGGAAACGCGGTGAACGTGCTATGAAATCACTAGCATCGTTCAAATATTTTAAATGCTTCGATGAAAAGCTCATACCGAACTGGATTTCATGAATGTTAATTTTGGGAAAATTAGTGTAACATTTCATTTTAAACAGAACAATTTAGCCGTTACTGGGTTTATAACATAACTGAAAACTAACCGCCTTCAAAATACCCAATTTCAACAATGTGTCGGGATTCCGAAGCTCCAATCAAACAGCGTTGAAAGTTGCTGTGCATTGCCGTGATTTGTGCTGGTTTTCTCGCCTGCCACGCCCGCTACAGCTGCAGATTTTTGGAGTCAGTTTCAGAAGTGGACAATACCATCCATCATTTGCAAGGGCAAGGATACGAAACTAATGTAGGGGAAAGAGTGCAACGACGATATAAATTTTAGACATTCGTTCACACTTGTAGACTTTCGAGCGAACAAAGCTCAACGATAGCAGTCATTTTAAACAAAAATCCATTTTTCGACAGAAAACTGGAGTGCCAGAGGGAGCCAGACGCCACGTGCGGAGCCGGACAACGCTAGCTGGTGCGCCGCCAAGAAAACGGACGGCAGATAACATCGCCAGTTTTCTTATCTCAATTGCAGCGCGGATCGTCCGCCCAAACCCAAAAGCGAGGCGCCTTGAGATCGACCGCGTAGGTATGCCACGCACGAACCTACAAGTTGAGATCTAGGGAAAACACAGCGCATAAGTCGCCAAACATATCCCTCAGCAGGATGCTGGGTTTGAACGTGATAGTTCGAGGTGATGAGCATTGCACAGACTCGTAATTGAGAACGGTGAAATGTTGGGTTCGGTCTGTAGTAGGTAAGGTTAACGCTCTTTATTGCACAGCATCTACACGCTATAGCACTTCAAATATTATATATGAATTATCATCATAATTTCAAGCTTCTTAAATACAAAGAAATAATGTACTATTATGATCTCTAATTAGAACGAGCAATTCGCAATACATATGTCTAGCAAGCTGGAAACAACTCAAAAAGCAGTAATCGAGCTGCTGAACACAAACATTTGTTTTCTAATTTTGATGCACTAAAGAAAATTTCCCTCCTACTCAATCGCACAACATTTATCAAATATGAGGAAAGGTTAAGTTGTCGAACTGGTCAGGTGCTAGCCTATAGAAAAATGGTAGTAGGATTTTTATAATTATATATATTAGTTAACTTACGACGAACTAATCACAAAAAAAAGCTATCTTAAGAAAGCGAAAAGACAGGGCCATTTAGTATTGACAGTAGTAAAAGGAATCTACACACAAAATGTGTTACCACACAAATACCGTATGCATAGAAACAGCAAATTGGGAAAGAAGAGGAAAAAGACGTGGTGAAAAAGACATAAAAACTGAAAAAAATGGGCATGAAACAAAAAAGTCGCGAAGGTCTACTTACAGCTGAGGCAACTCAACAGTATTCCCCTGGGTAAGCCAGTGTCTATAGCATAGGATAGACTAACCTGACTGACCTAAACCTATTTCGAACCCTATGCCCTGTCAAGGAAGATTATTATTATTATTATTATTATTATTATTATTATTATTATTATTATTATATAAGAAATTTTTAGCCTCCCTTAACCACGACAAAGATGTTCCAAGAGAGGAAAGAGGAAGGCACCATTTAGTATGGAGTTGAGGGAACGCGGAATCTATGCACAAGGTGCACAGAAACAGTAAGCTAGGAAAGAAGTCCATGAAACAAGAAAAAAGTTGAAGAAGAAAGTAGTAAGTTCTGAAAAACAGGACGGCAGTGAACCGAAAAAAGATGGTCCGTAACAAAACAAAAACCTATTTTATTACAACAAAAAGGAAGCCTACCTAACCTTAAGCTCGGGCCCTCACATGGTTCCCCTGGGAGCACTAATTCCCATAGATACAATAGTTGTATCCCCCTGAGGGGGTCAAGGAAGATAGTAGGAGGAACTGCAACTCAGTATCTATAGCATGACATTCATTAAAAGAAACAACTGTTCACAGAACACAAAATAACCAAATTTAATATTACCTACAACGGAAATTATTTTAGATAGTCATAGAGTAACGCATTATATCGCACCATAGGTCTCACAGTTCAAGAATTCAAACTTAGCATCACTTCAGCAAAAACACACTGTGTAATCGTTATTCAATGCTTTCACAATTATCATTACGGAAACACAACAACAGCCATCATGAAAGCCATTCCAATTGCCACATACACGATTGCTATAGTCATTATATAAGCGTCCCAGCTTTTCTTTGAAAAATCATCCACGAAAAAATCATGGAATTATTCCTAGAAGCACAATGGGGCATCATAGCACTCGAGATGGATTATACTCCGAGTCCCAGCTGTTCTTTGAAAGATCAACCACGAAAAATTCAAGGAATTATTGGGGCATCTAGCACTCGAGATGGATTATACTCCCCTTCAATTCTCCGGCTGACTGGACGCACGCACATTCCAATCACGATCGGACAAGCGAAGTTACTTCGCTCTCAAGAAACTCGAGGAGAGTCAATGCGCTCCTCACGGGGGGATCAGTCGAGCGTGCACAGCCTCAAAGACTGGCGAGTAACGCACTGCCTTCCAATGCCTGCCATCAATAAAAATTCTCCTTCACATATCGCGGATTGAGAAAACGAAATCGTCAGCCTGAAGGACCTTTATAACAAAAAATTTCTAAAATCCAATGTGTTATACGTCTCATGTATTAATTTTTTTGGAAATAAACGGTTTATATTTCTTTCATTTTCTTGTTTTTCAATTTGCATTTCACGCGTCGAGAAAACGAAATCGCCAGCCTTCTACGAGTCATTCTATTTCAATTTCGCCCTCAGGAGTGCAAAACATAGGCTTGTAAATGAAACTACATTCAATGAATCTTTTTGTTTCAATTTTACACTTTGTTTTGCAAAGCAAGAGCTACAAAATGAAACGGTGAACTTAACACGAGTTACTCGGCAACAAAGTTGTACTGTAGAGGAATTATCCCATGCGTGACAACAGGTTCGGAATTAGAATTACCCAGGAGAATATTCATTTATACTACTTTTTGAATGACGACAATATCCTATCACAACACAGTGTCACAGACCGTCATTAAGAAACGAACACAGACACATCGCCATGGATAGCGAACTAAATTTTGGCGTTTCAGTCTGACGCTCGTGCGGAAAAATGAATGGCGTAATGTATGTTTTTGTTGACGAAACATGGTCAATAAAACCAACATTATCTTTGTCCATAGCAGCCATCTATCTTAACTTCGAAATTTTTTTGTTCATAATGGCATTTTTAAACATATTATAGAACCAAACGTCATCGCGTGATAACGAGTTAAAGTATTGAAGTATACCAATAAGATCGATATTCTCCTCTAGCCATATTGATAGACAGCATTCTAACTCACAAGTTTTTAAATACCTCAACCAATACGATGACGCTATGAAAAATGGTAAACTAGGGTCAAGTCGATGCTCTTTTACACCAAAACCGAGTGGGAATTACGAGTGAATCAAAAGTCCCTCTTCTCTACAACCTCTCCTTATAAAAAAATGAAAAACACACCATAGCAGAGACAAATGAGTCAAATGACAACCGATACATCCAGGTTTCATCAAACATTTAACAAGAGAAACGTCTTACCAACAGCTCAGCTATACATACACCAAGTACTCAGGAATGACTCGACCACAAAACGATGCGGTACCGCACTTTCGCTGGTGTCACCGCGATGCACAAACCGACGTCCGCTTCAACCCGAGGAAAGCATGAAAGCAAGGAGTCGGAGGTAAAGCCTCAGCACCAAGGATTAAATACAGTTTCATTCAACCAGTGCATGTTACATTTGACTATCTTCACAACTCAGTTACGAGTGATAAGATGCAGAGGAAAAATGTAATAAACAAAAAAGACCAGGTAATAGTAAGAAACAAGTACAAGCAACAAGACGCAGCAGTCAGGCCGCAACAAGACGCAACAGTCCGGCCACAACAAGACGCAACAGTCCGGCCACAACAAGACGCAACAGTCCGGCCACAACAAGACGCAACAGTCCGGCCACAACAAGACGCAACAGTCCGGCCACAACAAGACGCAACAGTCCGGCCACAACAAGACGCAACAGTCCGGCCACAACAAGACGCAACAGTCCGGCATCAAGAGACACTACGGAAGCGCCCACACTGCGGAAGGAAGCACCACCCACACACCACCACACCGCCAGCAGGTCACCACTACGGTCACGCGGCCACTTTTGCTTGCACCGTCACAAAGATTGCCTCCGTGAAATGGCAACTTGCCGCGCGCTCGGAAGAGAGGCAGTCACGACAACCGTCGCGAAACGGTCGGTGAGCAATGTTGAGGTGTTCTAGAAGTTGGGTGTGTGTGTTTGTGTGTGTGTGTGTGTCTTTAAATATATCATTATGGTTTACATGTTTCCCGCGTATTAGGCCATATGTGTACCATTCGGTCAATTGCTCGTTCACATACGAAATAAATAAATGTTATTTCATGTTTCGCGGTCTTTTTACGAAATAAATTTTGTCGTATGAGGTGAAACGTTATCGTGCAATTGCGTCTTCATATTTCTTAGGAAGGATAGATTTGTAATTGAGCAGCCAAGTCGATTTCCCAATTATAGCCAAACCAACCGTTAACAATCGCGGTAACGCGGTGAACGTGATAAAACATAGCAATGTAGAGAATGATTAAACTTCGGGAGGGATAAAGCTAGCTGGCTATTTATAATTTTCATTCATTCATGACAACAAGAACGGGTCGAAAAAGTACAATAACCCTGTGGCGAACGACTTATCGCAAGAACGATTCGCTTATAAATTCAGGACGTCCCTCAATTTGTAGGATATTTGCGCAGCGAGGACTGACGTAAGCAATTTCACGCCTAACCTCAGTAACAGGTTTGCCGCAATAGGGCTCGTAGTAAAAAGACAACGATATTCAAGTCAATTCAATACACGTCCACAAACTAATTTAAATATACACATTCGCAGACAAGTATTCTCTACGTCATGTGCTCCAAAACCAGTCGAGTAGACGTTAATAGCGATTTATCGACTCGTTCCATGCCATCATTTGTAACCCACACCATTATAACGTGATCTCAACTAACAGCGTTATAAGTCACAAGCTAGAAAGTATTCGCAGCCCACACATCTCGCTCAGGAGGAAATCACAGAATTTAAATTCCGCTTTGGAAAGGAAGCCATTGTTTCCGAGCACATTTTCGAATGAAGTGAGCAAGAGCTGATAGTCCTGATGCTTCAATTGTCTCGCAGCTTCACTGACGATGCTCATCAGCACTAGAATGTCCTCCGGTGTTGTGAGATGACGCGCTCTTCCAACTCCCCCAAACCGTGACAGAAGCGCGCGACTTTTCGACGCGTCTCCAAAGAAGCATCGTCAGCACTGTTCTGCTGCCAAGCTACTGGTCAATTTGTCACATGCTGTGCTGAGTAGTTATTCTTGGTCAATTGGCTACTTGGCTACTGGTCAACTTGTCACATGCTGTGCTGAGTAGTTATTCTTGCTTCTATTTCTGGCTGCCCTATGGAACGAGCTTAGCTGGGATGAATACAGTGCCCGACATCTGAAATTTCAGCGATGTAAAGATTAACTTAACCCTACAACGAACATACTTTTGGGGCTCTTGAACGAAACATTACGGTAATTTCTCTTAAATCATAACACATGAAACTAAGTAAATGTGAACATTTCACCAAAACATTTATGATGTAAGAACGATGCGAGTGAAACAATTCAGTACTTCGTGGCACCAAGCACGGTGGCTTCAAGACCACCTCTGCCAATGAACAAGTTCCACAGATACCGCCATAATTGCCGAGTAAATAACCGAGCATAAATCCTACATTATTCATCAGCCAAGCGAGACCGTGTTTGCATGCAAATTCATTTAACTTAGAATTGAGTTACGGGCTGCAAGCAAACAATGTCGCATGACAAAGCACACAAGCAATCGTGTGATTCCACGATCCATAAGGCTCATATCTCAAAATTGCGTGATAAAGGAAGTAGTTTAATTCTCTATTTCAACTGAGACAAAGTACGCTTCCTTCGTGGATGAACGTTACAATTTAGGGATAAATGCCACGTAAATTCGAGCGCGATTAATATCGTATTTCGAGCAACTGTTCATCCTCGATCCTGATATATTATATGAAATGGTCGATACTGATATGGAAAATTACTATCACAATAACTTACGCATGATACACTAGTGGCAGATGCGAACAAAGATACTTGAGCACACTCAAGAAACAATACGAACACATCACGAAAATATTAAAAAAAAAACATCCATAGCGTATTCTTTATAAAAAATAACGTGAAATGATGCACAAGCTACCATAGTCTATCTTTTATATCAAAAATAGCGTAAAACAAACCAATTCCTCATAACTAATCAATAATGGATGAAATTTTCAGGTCAATAAACAGCGAGTCGCAACGAACATTCATAAAAAATAGCGTAAAACGAACCACTCATTAATCAATAATAAATCAAATTTTTCAGGTCAATAAACTGAGTCTACACACACCTTAAACACGCCTACATGCAGCACGGCGCTGAAGGTTCATTAGTCAGCATTTCCAACAAATGGCTTTGAGATCCGTGCCAGACTACATGAGATCGATCGCGATTCTTCGCCGTGAAATTGTGGCACGGTGTGAAACGCGGGGATGAACGGAGCTGGTAAATGTAGGCGTAACAATATTTCTTACATGGAAAAGATTGAAGTCTCCACAAAAAATAGACAATCGCGCGTATAAAAAACACAGGAGGCGATCAAAACGCGGTACCGCACAAGGAAGTTTATTCATCTAACTATAGAATTTTCAAAAGGAATAATATCGCGTCGCCAGCCCTCGAGTACTGAAGGTACTCTTAAAGTTTTCAAACGTTTCCTCCGATGGGCTAAACTGAAGCTCAATATTCAATTCCAATTTAAAATTAATTTTAGAAAGCAATTTTGAAAACAAACAATAACTGGATCGTGCCCTCATCGAGCTTTGATTAAGTATTAATGAAAATTGAGTTTTTGACAACTGGTCGGATGCAGCATTATGAAAATCCCCTCCGTGATCACCGGTAGGTCCTTCGCTGCGCAGGAAACGTGTTTAAAATAATTAATTTAAGCCTCTACAACTCAGTTCCTAAAATGGAGAGATACCAAACAGTACGCACAAGCACGAGATGACAGCACATTTACGCGAAGTACTACCACTTATTGCATCAAGTATAGCCATAAATTCGAAACAATAATTCAAATCAGCACGTTACTTATCCAATAAATCTTCATTGTTGAAGATCTAAGCGCCACCACAACAGAGAGTCTTTGTTCTAATTCCCTTCACACAAAAATCCACGGTTCATACGACACTACCCAACTCGCCTTACACAACACCATCACAGATGTCACACTAAACAATGAAATTCCACCTCGTCACTCTCCAACAGTGCCAGGAAGCCTCCAACACCTGCACCTCAGGGGGCACAGGAGAGGCAATCGGTTCAACACGTTGGCTGTGACAAAACCCATCGATGGGTCGTGCTTAAATTCTTCCTGCTGCAAAAGGTGGGTCGTTTCGCAGCACGAAAACTTAGCACTTTGATTGCGACTACTAAATATTAAGTTCAATGCCAAACACAAATATGAAGTAAATTGTAGTAAAATATTTTGGAAATACCAAACATGACCTGGATCGTGCCTTCATTTAACCTTGATTAAGTATTTATGAAAATTGAGTTTGCGACAACTGGTCGGTCAGCAGCACTATGAAAATTACCTCCGTGTACCGCCGGTGGCGCGCGTCGCAGTCAAAGTGTTCAGCACGACCCACCGGGTTGGTCGTATTGCAGACAACGTGCTAAATTTGAGTTGAATACTGAACTTCAGTTTAACCCATTGGAGTCAACGCGTCAAGTTAGTTAGGGTCATTCTCCCCAGAGTATAGAAACTGGTGTTCCCAAGGGGAATACTGTTGAATCACCTCAACTGCGGATAGATAGGTATTTAGGACTTCTACCTTTTGTGACCACTCTGCTTCTTCCAATTTCCACACCTTCTTCGGTACCCTAGATCTCTTTGCAGTCTTTTCCTCTTCGTTCCTAACTTGCTTTTCCTGTGCTCACGGCCTCGTGTGTGGAAACCCACCTCGTGCATAAATTCTACATGCCTTTACTAAATAGTCCCTTATATTTTGTTCGCGAAGACATCTTTGCAATAGATACAAAGTCTTCAACTCACTACTGCTGCTGCACACGGACACCCCAACCGCCACCCCAGCCACACGTCGCATTTGCAACTAAAAAACGTCCGAGCAGTCCAAAAAATGAGACCTCGCTGCTATAAGGCTAATTTATAGCTAAATTTACTACTTATTTTACTAATTTCCATTAGTTTTTATGTCTCTCAAATACATGGCTTATATCAGAAGTAAAAGGTCTGCTTCCTCGTTTGTAGAATTATTTCCATTAGACATTATAAATAATTTAGCATCATTTACTTTTTACTAAGTCACTAGTCTTGACGACTAGCTCAACGTAACACTTCGCAACGCAAGAGCAAAAAATTAAGGCTATAATGATGCGCTCGTTGTTGAAATAGATTCATTTTGAGGAACTTCGGCCAGCATAACCCAGACTAGCCGTCGTCAAGCGTCTAGTCGAATTGCATCGATGAACGTAATCTTATTTCTCGCACCAAAGACCGGCTCTAACCTAACCAAGCAATCCAAGTTATTCTCCACTGCACAGCATCTGATCCTCGGAAAGCAAAACGAAGAATATAAATATTAAAACTCAATTGCAACAAAGCGTTTCAATTATTCCCCCCCAAAAAATTTCATAAATGAAAAAATTACCGGGATATTACTTGCTGCTTGCAGGACGTGTAAAAACTAACAAATTTGCTATCAATTTTGTGGAAATGGTGAATTTATTCTTACGCCTGTTTTATAGATAAAATAAACAAGGTTTGGACCATAGACTCTATGAGTTCTTACGTAGAAAAATTGACTAATGATATTAGTTCATTAACATGACTCGTGTAACCCATGCATAGATAAAAGTTAAAACATAAGGTAAATAGTCGCTATTCTAGCACATATCATATAAAATACATTGATACCTTACTTTTTAGATCAAAGACGCTGATGACATGAATTATTCTCAGTAACTCTGCTCACGTAATCCAAGAATTTGCACAATTCATCAACACATCACTGGAAATGGACAGCCCTCACAAGATAAGGGGAACTTTATTGCGCACCCTCACCGAGCCACGATTCCAGCAACACTAACTTGCGGAGTGTCACAGGCTCACAGCGCCGAATGTTGCCACTTTTGCTTCTGAATCCTGGATAATCCTCACGGTATACCATGATAATCCTGCGAAAACTGATGTTGAAATTCTTGAACACAGAAAAAATGATATAAATTAGTCGTTATCGGTAAAATAAGTTTTCTCAGTCATTGATTACATGATGCTTCATTCGAAATGTTGAGAGTCTGTCCGCGCGATGCTTTTAAAAAAAATGCAGACGCAAAACCTTGAAATTGCAACACCAATGCCACATCTATCTCAAGATGAAGGAGGCATTGGTAATACCATGGTAAAAAAGCTCTCATTAATCCTGGGCTAATTTCTAAAAATTATGTTATCAACATGCAAAAAAAATCTTTATCAAATCTTTATCGAATCATGTAATCTATGCACTACATGAACTGTGTTACATGCGACACTATGTAAATTCCATAACAACAATTTTCGTAACAGCAATAATATTTGCTCAGTAGTGTATCCTATTCTTATTTTTAAACGCCCTAAAATAAATCAATATGAAAAACAGCACAATTCATTGAAGTTTATCCTCCACGATTTACGAAACAAATATAATAAACAGGCATCTACATAATCCAAAATCGTTCCGTGGCAAATAAATTCTGGTAGAAATTCGCAGAGGTGTATAAATTTAACCTCAAGAAGCAAAACTTTACTATGGAAAATCTAAAACTAAACGAAAATGAAAAACGTAGGGATAACATACATATTTCCTTATAGGCAAGTTAAACTAAGTATTACTTGCTGAAATTTTAATGCAGTATAAATCTATACATCACACAATTTACAGGAGTGAAGGAAGTGAAACTCGCATTCCAGAAATTTTATGAGCGATGAATTGCATTGAAATCGGTTTCGCCAATTAAGGTTACAGTTATTTTATCTACATGTTTTACAGTTATTTTATCAGTTATTTTATCTACATGTGACAGTTATTTTATCTACATGTTTTAGTGATAACGGTTTCAAGTCCGTTCAGTATATAGAGCGCTTGGAGTGTAAAATGCAAGGGTTGAGTTTATCACGTAGAAGATTTTAAATACCACATCTATTTAGTTAATTAAATATTAAGAGATTCTCCTCCAGCAATCTCCTACTGTAGTGCTCGAAATATCTCATCGAAAGTTTCATCATATTTTTTTTAAAGCAGAGAGGAGAATTGAACAAAAGCAAAGGCAGGCTTAAGTGAGTCGTCATGCTTTGTCCCGTGTTAGAATTCCAGTATTATATTTTATGAACTATATAGTGTATACGGCCCGTCGAAAATGGCGGGATTCAATTTGTGCACTGGCGAAACTTGTATCTCGGATATAGTCATTACCCCTACGTAAATATGTAAATGCTGGTTACTCTAACAGAGAGGCACACAGTTATTTACTATATGTGTATTATTATATAGTAAATATCTGTTTGCATTTTGATAGTAGTTATTGAAACGAACGCTCAAAAAATAACGTGCGACTTCAAAGAAATTGGAGAAATTAGCTTGACAGACGGCATTCAATGTTCGAGGCTCGCGCAACACAGTGAGAGGCTGAAACAAAAACTAATAGATCGATAATTAAGCACGCTAAAGAATACAAGCTGTTTCCGAGAAGAACTCAGACATATAATCATTATACGCACAAACACTACACACACATACAGAGTGACCCCAAAATTTTCTAGGAGTTTTTATTAATCCGTATATTTACTTATTCTCAAGGCTCAAACTTTAGATGTTCAGAATCTCTTATAATCGGCATAAGTTATAGTTTTTTGAGAATAAAAATTGGCAATCTGGTATAATTTTCGTGATATCATAAATGAAAAACAGGAGAGCACGCGTGTATATTCATTTGGTAAGACAGTCACAAAATGAAATTCCAAAAACTCCCAGTCTCCATTCGGAGACAACATTTATTTACCCTGCAGTGCAGCGATATAGGGATACTGAAAGTGTTCAAGATCGTATAAGTGGACGACCAAGCACTTCAGCGACGCAAAAAAATACGATTGCGTCGTAGATTGCAAGAAATCCACAGAGGTTCATGAGGAAACTGATTAAAAGCTTGAAATATCGAGAGTCTTTTCGTAGAGTCAAGAGAAGAGATTCGCTTGGGCTCTCTGTTGCAATATGGAGGAAAATTCATAGCCTTAAAAGGAAAAAAGCTCCAGAAGTCGAGATATACTATGACGATTCACAGTTCATGGTCTCGACTTTGTTGTGTTTCCAGATGTAAAATTTTTACTCTTGTGCTAGCTTCCAATAATCAGAATACCTGATTTTTTGCATAGTATTTTAGCGACATCAGATAACATCAGAAATGTTCTGCCATGGTCTGGGGAGAAGTATGGGAAAGCAGGAAAATTTTTCCTGCATCCATTTCTGAGAGAGTGAAACTGAATCCCCAAAACTATGAACGATTTATCTATAAGATAGATAGAGGTGAAGAACTTTGATGCAGCAATGTTTTATGGGAAGTCAAATTTTATTCAGCAAGATGGAGCCCATTTCTGACACCTCCAGTCTTATCGATGGACGGTTCAGGGACAATGTTTCTGACTTCTTATCCAGAGATGAATGACTTCTTTCAAGCTCTCATCAGAACCCAATGGATTTCTGTGTCATGTTTGTTTGGAGACAAATGCTGGCGGAAAACTCAATCCAACACTAAAAGGCTCATTGAATTCTTTTTGTGAACAAGAACGGGTGAAATTACAACGTAAGGAGCAGTCGCGCGCCAGCGTAAGATTTGTCCCTAAAAGATTAAATGTTGTGACAAGGAAAAGGGATTTTATTGAAAGAATTTTGTACATATAATTTCCATAACTCTGAGGACATGTTGAAAATTTTCATGCATTTATGTAAATTTGCGTCCAGTTACAATAAAAACGATTATTCCATTATTCCATCCCCAGACCATGGCACTATTTTTAGTACGAAATTTTATAAAATTCAAGCCACAATAAAAGATATTTTCTCCGTTTCCTTCGATTGGAATTTCTGGTTTATACTGACTGGTTTACGCTGATATTCGCGCACATGCTTACTTGTATATATGTGTACGTGTGCACGCTATGCGTATGACACTAAATAGAATGCGTATGTATTGCCTCGATGCATAGAAATGCATTTGTGTATCCTTACGAGTTTGGTGTAAGTATGTGCGTGCATGTGTATGTGTATATATTTGCGTGTATATGTGCACACATGTTTGTACTGGACTGACAACTTGCATTTTACTAGAGATAATGGTCTTTTTTCTGTTCACTCTCAACTTGTAACATTACCTAACTCGTCATCTCTTTATTATTGTAAAGCATTCATGTAAAAACTTTACATTTGTTGTGCGATCATCCCCTTTTTGTTTAAACAAAATGCTTATTAACTAATGACCGCTATGTTAAAATTGTTGGATTAGAAATACAAAACTTATAATCTTCTTGGTCCTCATGCTTATGTGTACGTGTATACATGTATATGTACGTGTGTATGTGTACATGTATATATATGTATGAATATATATACATGTATATATATACCGATGTATATTTATATATATTTTTTTTCATGCTTCCTTAAAATGACACTTTTGAACATTGGCCGAAACAAGCGATTCATGTATTATTTCCTGGCGTCAAGAATTGCGAAGTTTTATGTCATGTACATGTAAACTGTCAAAAGTGTTTTCACCTCATAATGAAAATGCATCGTCCATGAAATTGTGTTGTCTCTTATAATTATCATTACATGTATTATCAAATGTAGACTAAGTTAGATTAGGAGTACATTGCCCTCAATCATTTCTTTTCGACTAGTGACACGAGTTTTACAATACTCGTGTGTGTGTATCATCTAAGTGTATTAATTTTAAGAGATTTTAAAAACCAATGATGGTACTTTTGTACCATCTATATTGGAAATATACTGTTTTTTTTCTGTGTCAGCCCATAAGCCAAAAATAACGAAAGAAAATGAATTCAAGGCTTCTATGCTTGATTCAATATTACATCGGGCAAAAAACCTGGAATCTTTTATATGCTTATTTTTCCCAGCGGTATTTCATAATGCATTTTAAACCCCTGATTTCGTCAGTAAAGATAATTACAAAATATTTCAGATCGACGTGTACAGCATTTGAGTATCTGTGAGGTGTATTCACTGTCTCTGACATTTTGAGTATCTGACACCATATGTGATTGTGAACCGAAAAAGTGTGATCTCCAAATTACGTGGCACGGCTGGGGATGGAAGTAACTAATTGTGTGACAATCTAAAATTTTTTGCGTAAGTTTGAGAGTCAGGTAATTTAGCAGAAATGCATTGTATACATATGAAGAAAGGTAGTTTCAAAATTACTAAGCCTATGACTTTCATTTTAGCTCTAAACGCTGTATCTTTTCATTAACTAAAATAATAAATAAATTAATTATCTGGGGTTACTCCAATTACGATCTTCTAAAACAAGAACGCAGCGAACAAATCTCAAATTGCATGAATGCTTCTCAGTCTAAATCTTTTCTTCCAATAATCACGAAGCCTACACGTGGCACATGAAAATCTGCTATGCTACTCGATAATATTTTCATCACAGATACTGTATAACTGATTTTTGCAGGAATTAAAACTTCCAACTTATCATATCATTCCCCAGTGTTTCTTATCAAGAAAAGTGTCCTTGTTACTTGTATCAAGCCACAGAAAAATTTTGTTCTAGAAAAATTATTCCCAAAATGAGCATCAAGCAATAGAACAAAATATACATCAAGCGTAGACAATAACATTTTTTTCGAAACTTCTCTATTATGGCATTAGAGGAGTGGCATATAATTAATTCAAGTTCTACCTTACAAATTGGGAGCAATACGTACGGTCATTGACGATGCAGAATCTGAACTACTGACAATTAGCCATGAAGTATCAGAAGGATCTGTCTTTCGGCCTCTCTTATTTTCAATTTTTATGAACGATGTAGTTAAATCAACTTCATTTTTCAAATTCTTACTATTTGTCAGGAACTATAGCACGCTTTCTAGGACTTTATCTAATGATAATCCTATTTTAATTACAGAGAGTTTGAATAACGATCTGCAAAAAGATCCAATGTAGTTCAAAGCTAATAAAATTAGCCTCAATATCGATAAGACAGAATGCATCATATTCTCTTACAAGGAGAATGCGTCCCTTCACGCATTAAGATTGGTGATGATGAAATTAAAGAAACAACTTCTGTAAGTTCCTGGGTATTATAATATAAAATATGGCCTTCATAGAACATATTGCACATATCAGTACTAAAATATCACAATCCATAAGAATACCCAATAAATTAAAAATGTAGTACCTGAATAAGATATACAAATACTTCATCGAGCTTTCGTTTCAACACATTTCCTGTCCGGAATAGAGGAATAGAATCAAGGCATAGAACTGATAAAAATAAAACTATTGTTCTTTGCTCTGTAAAACAGGTGCATTTAGACAGCGGAAGAAAATTAGAATGAATTATCCCCTGGAATAATTCATTCAAAAGTTTAAAAATATTTAAGTTTTTCGATCTCAACAAGCTCTCGATATGTTTTCTCATGTATGAAACGCTAACAAATGAGGGTTTTAAAACAATTTAAACAATTTATTTACCACAGGTGATACAGAGGTAAAATGTTCCTTAAGTCTAGTACAATGGTCAAATTTGAGTATAGCTACCTGTGGGCCCAAACAAGTTCAGCGGCTTCTAGGGCATCCTACCATCACGTGATGCTAGGGTGTACAAAAATGTTTAACCTAGTTCACTTAACCTAGTTTCGCATTAGACTGATCATTGAGATAATTAACTCGACATTTTATGCTGTATTTTACAATATAGGTCAAATCGGCTATATTTAACAGTATGTTTGATAAAACGATTCAAGAGCAGACAGAAGATTGGTTATGGTACCCAAGGCAAGTTACATAATGACATTATCATTAGTTACATGTATGAGGCAAGATTTGACATGGTGATCTTACACGACTAGTATTCTGATAGGAAGTGAGACTCAAGATGTCTTTTGAATACTTTGTACGAATTACATTCACGGATCTCCGCAGGTATAGAGTTCCAAGTTTTGGTTCCAACGAAGAGGATACTGTGTTGCGACCGGGCCTTTGAATAATAAGGAAGCATGAATTTACTTCTATTTTGGGTTAAATGGTTGTGATGACCAGTTTGCGCTGTTGATAATTGTCTTAGGCTATTGTCGCCATCATTTCTTAATGTTTTGTAAATGAAATTACAAATGGAGAAATGGGTGACAAAGACTTGGAACAATTATTTACTGTACAAACTTGACATTATGATTATACAGTATCACCCAGAATAGCTGTTGCAAACACATGTATTCTTTGAAAATTTTATCCCATTTATACCATTCAAAAAGCTGAAAAGCACTCACACGACTACTCAGTAAATGTACTGAGCAAATTCAAGTCAAATGCTCGATCGCTTAGTTTGACACCTAAGCAATGTAGAATAACGTGAGTGACACTATGTTATTCACTATGACAAATATAAAAGATGGTGTGACACGTTTGCATTGAATTATTCAAAGTTTGAGAGTTTTTATACGTTGTGGGAGCTTATTTCACAATACAGTTACTGAAACCGAGAGAGCTTCTTGGCCCATGCCAGATGAACGGTGACCAACGGAGACATCATTCCTCCCATTTGATTTGTGTTCGGAATACTGGGTTGAAAATATTTTTCAACATCTGCATTACTCTGAGGGAGATGAAGGGGCGAAAACGCGTTTCGAGCGTTCTGAATGTAGATCTTTCTAGGTTTGGGGGTCCAGTCTAGTCTTTTTAAGAGAGGAGTTACATGATCACGTTTCTTGAATTTTCATTTGTGGACAAATTTGGCTTTATTTGGCAAATTTTTTGCATATTGTTCCACGTGTGATTTGAAAGTCATGTTTTGCCAAGCCAAACATCAATTTTTTACATTGCCAACAGACTCTATCATAACATTGCTAGTCAGCGTAAGTTTTTGGGATTTTCTGATCGCATTCTTTGATCCAAAGATAATGCATTGTCATTTGATCATACCACATTGACGGTTCTCCTGCGTTTAATCAGCTTTCGAACTTTTAATGGTAATTTTGACATCATCAGAATACTTCAAGATTTTTGTGTTTGCTGGCATGATGGGAAAATCATCAATAATAATAGTTAAGAGGAGCAGGCCAAATAATGAACCTCGGGAAACACCTAAGTTATTTGGTGTGAGAGATGAAAATATAGTTTTTAAGCATACTGCATGAGAGTAGTTCAGTAGGTAGCTCTGAAACCACTATATATTTTCTGCAGGAGTCTTTTTACTCACCACTGGTGAACGCCTCAGACAGGTCACACAGTGGTTAGAGAGAATTTAATCACCAGCTCCTCTGGTGGTAATAAAAAGCAAAAGAGACAGACAAAAGACTAAATAAAAGAAGCTTCTTTACTTTCTCTATTAGATTAAGAAGCTGAAATACCGGTATTGTAATTGTAACCATCGAGCTATCAGCGTGCTTTCTTTTTACCAGCAGTCAAGGAGAATTTAAGTTATAAGGTATTTCAAACCCTGTTATACAGGGTGTTTCAAAAATACACGGCATAATTTCAGGTATGTATTTCCCACATGTAGACAATCAAAATAGTTCATTACAACATATGTCCGGAAATGCTTCATTTCCGAGTTATGGCCTTCACAACATTGAAATTCACCGGAACGTTTTTCTTTCCGCAGGTCGTTGCCATTACAGAAGATGTTCAAAATGACCACCTCCTGCTTGAATACAGACCTCACATCGATGTCTCATTGACCTGCGAACACGATCCCACACTCCAGGAATGTTGCGTATGTCCTCAGAGCGTGCCACAATTCGATTCCGAAGGGATTCCAAATCAGGCACCGGAGACGAATAAACCAATGATTTTAAATGGCCCCACAAGTAGAAATCGAGAGGGTTCAGATCAGGTGAGCGTGGAGGCCAAGCAATTGGGCCACCTCTACCTATCCATCGATCAGGAAATCTTCGATCCAAGTACCGGCGAGCCGTACGACTGAAGTGTGCAGGAGCGCCGTCATGCAAGAAGTGAGCGTGCTGACGATCGATCAGTGGAGTGTCGTCATAAACATCAGGTATGATGTTTTCCAGGAAGTTTGTGTACGCCTGCCCCGTAAGTCTGTTTACAAGTACATGGGGTCCAACTAACCGATCACCAATGATACCGGCCCACATGTTGAGGGAGAACCGCACCTGGTGATGAGATACAACAGTTGCATTTGGGTTTTCATACGCCCATACATGCTGATTGTGGAGATTTGTTATGCCATCTCGTGTGAACTGTGCTTCATCTGTAAATAATACTAAGGCAGGAAAGTTCGGATTTGCAGCACATTGCTGCAAGAACCACTGACAGTACCTAACTCGTGCAGGGTAATCTGCTGGTGACAGCGCCTGTACACGTTGCAAATGGTAAGGATACAATTGATACTCTTTCAGCAGTCTCCAGACAGTCGTATGGGGAACATTCACTTGCAACGCTAACCTTCGTGTGCTGATAGAAGGAGTTCTGTTCACAATCTCCAGAATCTCCTCCTGTTCTTCTGGAGTTGTAGATCTTGGTCGTCCCCTTCCCAATCCAGGAGAGTCAAATTTTCCATACTCGCACAGACGCTGATGGAGACTTACAAATGTCTTCCGATCTGGACATTGTCGCTGTGGGTACCTCTCCTGGTACAAACGACGAGCCAGCGCAGCATTGCCGTCTGCCTTACCGTAGATCAAGTGCATCTCTGCCAGCTCCTGATTTGTGTACATGACACACAGTCGAACGCCAAACACAACACTGAATTTAACCTTCGCCTAGGAATGATCTGTCAGAGTGCCCTCTTAATGTGTCCTTTGACGGCAACGACCTGCGGAAAGAAAAACGTTCCGGTGAATTTCAATGTTGTGAAGGCCATAACTCGGAAATGAAGCATTTCCGGACATATGTTGTAATGAACTATTTTGATTGTCTACATGTGGGAAATACATACCTGAAATTATGCCGTGTATTTTTGAAACACCCTGTATATTATCTAGCAGTCCAATTGAAGCAAAAAATATTTACACTAATTTTAATGTTAAGACTAATTAAAAGGCCGTTTTGATCAACGTTTGTGATTCAAACGATCTTTATCTTTAAAAAAAATCATTCTCGAAGATGTTTTCAATCGATTTTCTCATATCGTAAAATAAACGAATCAAATTTAGAAGAAATGCGCACCGTTCTAGAAGATTTAATGCCAACATTGCACATCACCCAACAAAACAATAATGCAAGGAGCATTGATGAATCAGTAGTAAAGTTGACTGAAACTATAATGAACGCATACAACCAGTGTTGCCCAATTGTAACTCGTACAGTTACCCCGAAAAATAAACAAAAGCCCTGGATTACTAGAGACATCGTGATAAATATAAAGAAACGCCAAGCGTACCTAGCCCTCCTTTGCGAAGGGCAAATATCTAGAGAAACATATAACCGATTCAGAAACTATGTGACAAACCAGATAAGAACATCAAAAAAGAGCTACTTTACCCTCAAGTTTACTCAATTCAAAGCTGACGTTAAAAAGACTTGGCGCCTCCTTAACTCTTGTTATAAACCGAATAACGCCGAAAAAAAGAAAATTGGTCATATCACTCAAGATAATGTAAAATACCATGAGAAGAATGAAATTGCTAATCTCTTCAACAACTTCTTTGTAAACGTAGGGAAAACTATAGCCAATGGTATTCCAAGTGAACCTACTGATCACCTGGAATTTATGGATCATATTCGAGAACACAACTCCTTTTTCTTTACGCCTACAAACTCCTCCGATGTAATTGCGTGCATAAACAACATGAAAAATAAATCGAGTGGGTTACAAACGTTTCCAACTAAAATACTTAAAATAATTGCTGATATTGTGGCCCCGCTGATATCCAATATTATTAACCAGTCTCTCTTACTAGGCACTTTCCCGAACTCCCTCAAAGTTGCTAGAGTAACCCCTATCTTTAAAAATGGTGAAAAAACCTGTGTAAACAATTATCGACCTATCTCCATGTTACCAATTATTAGCAAGGTATTCGAGAAAATTGTGTATAAAAAAGTGTACTCTTATTTTGAACAAAAATCATTTCTCTATGATAAACAATACGGCTTTCGCTGTAAAAAATCAACAACACAGGCAATATTAAATCATTTACAATTCCTTTATTCTAATATAGATAACGGAAAGACTGTCTTCTCTGTATTTCTTGACTTTCGAAAGGCATTCGATTGTGTGGACCATAACATATTACTCTCGAAACTTCATTGTTATGGCATTCGTGGGGTTGCCCATGATTGGTTCAGATCATACCTAACAAATCGGAAGCAATACGTT
Source organism: Morinoia aosen (assembly GCA_030386875.1). Classification (NCBI taxonomy): domain Eukaryota; kingdom Metazoa; phylum Arthropoda; class Malacostraca; order Amphipoda; family Talitridae; genus Morinoia; species Morinoia aosen. The sequence continues at coordinate 48,551,448 of CM059567.1, read as the reverse complement.
GTCATTGACGACGCAAAATCGGACCCACAAAAAATTAGCCATGGAGTTCCACAAGGATCTGTTCTTGGGCCTCTCCTTTTTCTGATTTTTATCAATGATATTATTAAATCTACATCATTTTTTAAATTCATACTTTTTGCCGATGACAGTACGCTTTCTGCGGTCCTTCCGAACGAAAATCCCACTACGATTGCGGAGAGTATAAATAATGAACTCCATAAGGTTTCACTGTGGCTTAAAGCTAATAAAATAAGCCTCAATATCGATAAAACAAATTATATTACGTTCTCATACAAGAAAAATATATCTCTACCATCCATTAAAATTGGCGAAGGTGAAATCAAAGAAACCAACTCATGTAAATTTCTGGGCATCATAATAGATAAACATCTGACCTTCAAAGAGCACATCACTCATATTAGTTCTAAATTATCAAAATCCATCGGAATCCTGAATAAAGTTAAAAATTTCCTGCCTGAAACAGCCTTACTAATGCTTTATCGAACGCTCATTTCACCATACCTGCAATACGGAATAGAAGCATGGCATGGAACTGATAAAAATAAAACTAATATAATTTTTACTCTGCAAAAAAGAGCCATCAGAGCGGTAAAGAACCTAGAATATAATGCTCACACAAATGATTCATTCAAAAATTTACAAATACTTAAACTCTCGGATCTCTACAAAATCTCCATCTGCAATTTCATCTACAAAACATTAGCTAATGATGGCGACAATAGCCTTCAACAGTTATTAACTGCGCAAACTGGTCATCACGACCATTTAACACGAAATAAAAGTAAATTCATGCTTCCTTATTATTCAAAGGCCCGCTCGCAACATAGTATACTATTCGTTGGAACTAAAACCTGGAACTCAATACCTGCGGAGATCCGTGAAAGTAATTCTTACAAGGTATTTAAAAGAAATCTTGAGTCTCACTTCTTATCAGAATACTAGTCGTGTAAGATCACCAAGTCAAATCCTGCCTCCTACATGTCTGGTCCTAATAATGCAATTTGCCATGAGTAATATCGCCGATTTTCAGTCTGCTCCCAAATCGTTATCGAATATACTGTTAAATATTGTCCATATGACCTATATTGTAAAATTAAACATCAATATCGAGTTCATCATCCTGTTGATCAGTCTAATGCGAAACTAGGCTAAGTGAATTAGGTTAAACATTATTGTACGCCCTAGAATAATGTAATGGTAGGATGCCCTAGAAGTCGCTGAACTTATTCGGGCCCACAGGTAGCTATACTCAACTCTGACCATTGTATTAGACTTAAGAAACATTCTACCTCTGTATTTCCTGTGGTAAATAAATTGTTTAAATTGTTTAAATTGTTTAAATTGATTTTCGGCTGAGCTGGGGGGAAAGGGGTAATTTACGCATTGCATTTAGTCTTTTTATTTTTTTCCGTGCGTTCAGCGCACACTAGCACTGAACTTTCAAATCGGAAAAAACTCTAAATTTCTGTAATTAAAATTATCAATTTGGATCAAGGCCTAATCTTCCTTTATGTGCCAATTTTGTGAATATTCTCCACTCAGATGTGATATCCGGCCACAATGTTACTCCATTTTATCCCACGTACACATGTCCGTATAATGCTGAAGAGTTGTGTTGCTTCTTGACTATAACCTGATTTTTCTTAAAAATTTCTGTGAAGAAATTTAAAAACCAGCTCATCAGCTCATTTTTATGTTTTTCGAAGTCTTCTCTTCTTTTTTTTTTATGCGAAAAATTTCTTAGGATTACAGTGAGCTCAGCTGTCATTTTCTGTGTAGTAGATGGTAGGTTGCTTCTATCTTTTATCTTATATCTGTATTTTTTTCTAATATTTTATTTTCAATGAGTATATATATTAATATGTGTGTGTACGTGTGTAGGTATATATATGTATCTACATAAATAGATATACATGTTTCTATTTCATTTCTTTACGCAAAAACCATTCGGTTAATAAATTTTATTGCAACAGCGAAATGATTCAAAAATAGATCTATCACTTCCCAGAGGGCGTTTCTGTGAATCGGATTAATGTCATATATAATTAATGAAATAAAGTGCAATTTGAGCATATGAATCGTTGTAAAATTATCTTTCTGTCCGTATGTTGTACAAGCTATGAATTTTGATATTGAATATATGTTTGTTTACCCATTTCTACCAATATTTTGTAGATATTTGTCAATCATGAGTGGTAACCGGCTTACACTGTATCTCTATTTGATCCCATGCACCCATGTCCGCATGATGTTTTGAATATCGAGAAGATATGAAATATTTTTTGGTGGTGATGATAGGGCGTTGCATATTTTTAGGGCATATTTTTCATTTCTCATTCAACTACCCTTGACAGAGATAGACTATTGGCAGGCCACGTGTGGTTTGTCTATTAGTACGCCTCGTATATTTTGTCTATTAGTATGCCTCGCATGGTCTATCTATTTTGTACACCTCTGATAGCTTGTCTATTAGTACACCTCGTATAGTTTGCCTATTATTATTATGCCTCGTATGGCTTATCTATTTGTACACCTCGGATGGTTTGTCAATTAGTACTCCTAGTATAGAACTTTTATTAGACTACTAGCACACCACGAATGGTTTGTCTATTAGTACGCCTCGTATATTTTGTCAATTAATATGCCTCGTATGGTCTATCTACTTGTACACCTCTGACAGTTTTTCTATTAGTACACCTCGTATAGTTTGTCTATTATTATGCCTCGTATGGCTTATCTACTTGTACACCTCGGATGGTTTGTCAATTAGTACTCCTCGTATGGAACATTTGTTTTAGGATGCCCTATATTTAAGAAACCTTTAAAAGCCAATATGTTGGCATGTATCTCATGTGACAACTTGGAAATAAACATTTTTTCTTTTTCTTTTCTTTTTCTTTTATACAAACCGGTACATGCATGCCAGAATTACGGACGGAGACGCCGTGATGACACGGTGATGTACGTTGTTGTCGTCAATGTCGTGTAATGATCCAAACATTTTATGTCGAGATGCGCAGATCATTCTGATTGTGATTTATTGTCAAGAAATGTATTTCAAATCGATTATACTGGCTGGTATTTTTACATAAAGCTTTAATGCTGCTGATGATTTATTCCTTTCTCCTCTGAGGCTACTGGTCTCAAGTTCTTGTTTAATACAGAGCACATGACTGTCTAGTCTCTGGACTCCACAGTCTATTTTTACTATGCATTTAAATGTGGAAATGTCTCACCTGGGTCCTAGCGGTTGAACTTAAATCCCTAAATTATCACCAGAGATTTCATTAACTTGCCTAATGGTATGCTTTTTGTGTTTTCAGTGGTACCGTATTAGTTGTACTGTAGTTAAAAGTATAATCATTGAATTTATAATTCTTTCAGCACTGCGCATTCAAGTTAAATGTAGAAAGCAAATTTATGCACCTGATTAAATTACAACTTGAATTATGCCTACCATGATGATTAACATGCCTCTCAAAACTGAAGTGTAGTACACGTTTTGTGTTCTATAATTAAGGTTCTTGTTTATTATTTTTTAATTGTGAATTTGGGTCATCAATTTTTTGTTTTATGTTTGTTTAGATATTTTCATATATTTTAATAAGATTGTCAATATTGATTTTAGGGGATCCACGGAAATTAGAAATTCCATTCCTAAGAATCACTAACTAAAGGAACCCATTTAAAAAAATTATACAAGAATGACATTCTGCTTGCTGATGCGTTACTTCTGAGTTATTCAACTTTGAAATTTTCGTCTTCCATAGCAGTTGCATTGCGCGCTTGAGCCATTAGAATACGCTTGGATACTTTGTAATATATTATTTACTTACCCCGTAGAGCCTGTGGAGCCTGAACCCACTTCTAGGATGTTTTAGTTAAAACACAATAAAGGTTAACCAAAAATATTAGCAAGACTGAATGACTGAAGACTTTGTTTACATCAGTTCCAAAATGGTGGCCACCAATGGCTGCCATTTTGAAACTGATATTGAGTGCATATTGATTTAAGTCTTCACTATTTGAGTAGCGCTATATTTTTGGGTTATAACCTTTATTATGTTTTTAACTAAAACATCCTAGAAGTGGGCTCAGGCTCTGCGGGGTTGAAAAATAATGAATTACGCAATATAATGCAAAAAAATAGCGGTAAATCTGAAGGAGATGTCAGTTATTGATTTTGTAAATTTTGATGCCTAATCATAGTAAATTAGATCAAAATAAACAAGTTTTCTTCTATGTTCTTTCTGTCTCAAATGAGTATTTTATTTGTTATAGCGGTAAATGGCTTGCTGCAACTCCAGTGTTTGAAGCAGCAAGTAATTCAAGGAGCACGTCGGACAGCAACACTGCAATGCTCACTCACTTCCAGCGCAATCGTCGTCAAAGACGAAACCAAACCTACCGCTATACCTTGTTAAATACTCATTTGAGAAAAAAAGTGTATAGAAGAAAAGTTGTTTATTTTAATGTTATTACCATGATTCAAGCAACAAAAATTCAAAAATCGATGAGTAGCTGTTTATTCGAGCGCATTTGTCATCAAGGACAAAACTAAACTTACCGCTATAAATCATAAAATATTCGGTAAATCTGAAGGATATGTCAGTTATCGATTCTGTAAATTTCGATGCCTTAAAATAGTTAATTAGATCAAAATAAACAAGTTTTCTTCTATGCACTTTCCATCTCAAATGAGTATTTTATTAGTTATAGCGGTAAATGACTCGCCGCAACTCCAGTGTTTGAAGCGGCAAGTAATTCAAGGAGAACGTCGGACAGCAACACTGCAATGCGCACTCGCTTCCAGTGCAGGGTGTCTACTAGGTAGTAAAGTAGTAAAAAGTAGTAAAATTTTGAAAGTAGTAAAAAAAGTAGTAAAAAGTAGTAAAATTTGTCCCAGGGTAGTAAAAAAATTGTTGAGTGGAATAATTTTCTGAAAATTTAAAATAATGTTACATATTTATATAGAGTATGAATATTTTCTTAAATTTATTTTTCCCATAATCAGAAATTTGGCTTGATTTATGGGAAATATTCCTGTAGAGTGGGGTGTAATTTTAGGATTGAAGCACACAAAATAGAAAAAAGTTTCAAAATTTTTGCGAACAGTAAAAACAGTTAACTTTTTCTTCTCATTCCTTTTAATCTGAAAGTTAACAAGTTGTTTTGTGATGGAAGGTTCATTTGAGCCATTTTATTATTAACAAATTATTGAGAGAAAACAATAAAATGGCTTTTGCTTTTATGCGGTAATCGCTCTTTCATAAATAGTATAAATATAAATTTAAACAAATGTAATACCAGTGGCAATGCATTGTTGAAAAGACTTCTATTAGTGTTCATTTACATTGAGATACAAACTTAGGAGCTTGTGATATCAGGGATTAGTATTAAAAATAATATAAGGATATAAAAATTTTGCATTTATGGTTATGAGGTCGACATTTAACATCTTTTATTCTTACGTATCATATATGCATTATACGATCTCAAGGAAAAATGAAATAGCATAGCTACATATTTTCTTGTGGAAGTATATCAAGTGGCTTTGATTGAAATATGTTTGTCAAGTAAAATATTTCCCCTCAGGGGGATACAACTATTGTATCTATGGAAATTAGCGCTCCCAGAGGGACAATGTGAGGGCCCAAGTTAAAGGTTAGGTGTTCTTTCTTTTTGTTAAAATAGAATAGGTTTTTGTTTTGTTATGGACCATCTTTTTTCGGTTCACTGCTGTCCTGTTTTTCAGCACCTACTACTTTCTTCTTCAACTTTGATCTTGTTTCATGATCGTTTTTCTTAGCTTTCTGTTTCTGTGCCCTTTCTGCATAGATTCCGCGTTTCCTTCAACTCCATACTAAATGGTGCCTTCTTCCTTCCTCTCTTTGGATAGCCTTTGTTGCAGATAGGGAGGCTTAACCTAACTAATAATCAAATCTAATCAAGTAAAATAATTTAGATTTTACTTAGAATTACAATTCTTTTAAATGTAAAACATCTTGTGAACTTTTTCTTTTAAATTTTATGAATAAACATTAACTAGCCAAAATTTTCAAATAGGTAGTTGTACTCATCACTAATTAACAATTAAATTTTATTGGATTTCATCTTTAGTGGATGCAGTTGCCTGTAAGATATAGAGCATAGTAGACATAATTGTTCTTTTTGTACACTTTATACTCAAAAATTAAAGTATTTTATTTGCAAATGTAAGCACAGAAATAAAACTATTCTCAATTAGCTTTTAGAGAATCATGCGGCAATTTCAGACGAGTAAGTTGTGAATCAAACTTGTTACATTTCAATTCCTCCTAATGAATAATGTTTAATTCAAAGTCATGTATTTGGCTGGTAAGGTCTTGATTATCATAAACTTGATGTAGCCTTCCAATTCTTATTCCAAGACAAATATTCTCACTCATAGTTGTTGCGGCAGGATAGAAACATTACAATGACGTCAAAGGAACTTCTCCGCAGTTCATTTATATTCAGAAAGTATTTTTTGGACCTGAGCTTGATTGTGAGCAGTATTATCTTCCTTTGAAAAGACAAGTTTATTCTGTCAACTTCGATTTGGGGAAACAACGATTTACTGAAACTATAATTTTTTTGTGAAAAAAATTACCTCTTTGTAAAGCTGAAAGTTTTTTTTAGTGACGTTAATTTATGTCCAAATACAGAAAGAATTATGCTATAAAATTATCTTTTAATACAATGCGTCATCATTTGAACGAGAGTTTAGTCCTTTGAAGTTCCTTTTGGCAGTCATGGCGATTCAGTTTCCTCCAGGATGTCGTCATAGCATGGAGATGCTCCTTGTAATCAAAGTTCATTCTTCTACTAAAAGTACATAGGAAAGCTACATGAAATTTGCATTTTCGTGATTGGTTCTGTAATATAACATGTTCATAACCTTTTTGTCATTATTGATCGTAATTAGGATGCCGATTTAGATTTTGAGGTACGATAGAAATAGTTTACAAACTCATATTTCCGAAGTGTCATAGTGTTTGGTCATAATGAAATTCCTTGATATTCTACCTTGCTGTAGAGGGATCTGACACTCCCCTGGTGTCTACGAGTTTCCAGTCAGTTTATTTTTTCCATATGATAAACTGTTTTCATCATAGTTGAAAGACGTTATGACAAGGTCTTCGCCAAACTTTTGTTGGAGTCCATTTAGGATGGGGTACCTTAGAAATTTAGGTAAATTTTTTGCCGTAAAACTTTGGTTGGTTGCTTCATTTAGTATTAAGTATTTTAAGTATTAAGAAACTTGGAGCTTTTTTTAAACCTTTGGTATTGCGTATATTATTGACTGAAATTACTCATTATAGGCCGATTACTTACCTCTGGACATTTGGACAACATTGTTTGTGTAGAAAAAGGTAGTAATTTTTTGCCATTGAAGGTAGTAAAAAGTAGTAAAAAGTAGTAAAATTTGGAAATGAAAAATCAGTAGTCACCATGCAGTGCGATCGTCATCAAAGACGAAACCAAACTTACCGCTATACCTCGTTAAATACTCATTTGACGATAAAAGTGTATAGAAGAAAAGTTGTTCATTTCGATGTTATTACCATGTTTCAAGCAACAAAAATTCCAAAATCAATGAGTAGCTGTTTATTCGAGCGCATTCGTCATCATAGACGAAACTAAACTTTCCGCTATAAATCGTAAAATACTCATTTGAGACGGAAAGTGCATAGAAGAAAACTTGTTTATTTTGATTCAATTAATTAGGTTCAGGCATCATAAAGTGGAAAATCGATAACTGACATATCCTTCAAATTTACCAAAATAACTTGTCCCCTGCTTGGCATGCTCGTTGCATTGTTGAAACACCCTTTCCTTTGGTGTGCGTTACGCGTCAGACAGTTCATGAGCGCCGCTCCTATAATTTCAAAGTTGAATAACTTGGAAATAATGCATCAGCGAGCAGAATGTCATTCTTGTAAAACGTCTTTAAATGGGTTCCTTTAGTGATTCTTTGGAATGGAATTTTTAATTTCCGTGGATCCCCTAAAATCAGTATTGACCAAGATTAAATTTAGATTATGCAAACATTTAAGTTCTATTTTTGTAATTTATTCCGCCTTTCAGTATATGCTTACAAACATTAACTGTCAAGCATAGGGAGTTTAATTAGATTTGGAATAGCTTAGCATCTTAGATAATGTATTATATTTATATATTATTAATAATTGGTACTATATATCTAAATATGAATTTCTAGTTTTGAGTATTGCTTTGTTTGTGAGATCTATAATCATCATTTTGTATTATATTTCTATAAATATGCTCATGTTGAAAATTTGGTTTAGTTAGTAATCTACTATATATTAATTTTTTTAAACTATACCACTTTGTATGTAATTCTAATATATTATTTTTTAATCAATACTGTTTGGATTAATGATTAGTTTTGGTTAATTTTCTATTTGTACAACATATTTAGTTGTCCATTGAATTGTATTTTGGTAAAATAATTTATATATGAAATCTAATATGATTTTGAAAATTTTCTGTTAATTTCATCTCAGATTCTCTTACAGCAATATATTTGATTTATCCTTATGAATTCGGTAGCTTATGCATGTTCTTTAAGTTCAAGTGATAAATATGCTATTAAGATTATTTATGTACACTGGATGATGCTCTGCAGATATGGTTCATTATTAATTGAATTGAGGCTGAGTAAAATTGGTAAACTAGGTTTAGAAAATAATGAAGCAGAATTCAATTGACAACTTTAACCCTGGCCTGTTATCTATTGAATTCTGCCTGGCCTCCTGTCATCTAAATCTGATTGGTCTTTTCTCTTTGGTGAAGTTGGATGGGAAAACTCGTCCAATATGAAGTTTCTCTAGAACAGTCCCAGACTAGTTTATCTACAGACTTTCTCATATGTTAATGAGTATAACCAAAGCTCTGAATATCATTCATAAAATATCAGAGAATGTATGATCTATTGAAAAAAAGGGGAAAAAAATATATTTCATGAAAAGTTATGCATGGGTATGTAAATTAAAAATTAAAACCTTTGCTGCAATGAGAGCCACCTCTGTCATAAAATTTTGCCAAAATGTTATAAAAGCATATGTTTTACTGGTACTTAATTCAACTCCTTTATTCCCTTATGTTAGGAGACATAATTAGAGATGCTCTTTCTTATGTTCCTCTTTCCCAGGTGGTTTATTAAACATATCTTTTATATGATATGCTTTAAAATATTGTATATTGAAGAGCATTGTTCCTAATCCTCTTTATATTGATAAGCTGCTTATCAGATTACATATATTTTTACTCCAACAAACAAATTGAAAAATTCATTACATCTCTTGTACTGAGACACAGTAATGTCACTAGAGAAGCACCCACATTACCAGAGCATTTATGCTCTTTTGACTATTCCTTTGACTAATTTTCAAGTTGCTCTTTTGTAATCAACTATCATTAGTTGAGTAGGAGTTTTACAGTTAAGTT